>OX608083.1:3516298-3718798 GCA_951509765.1 Sphenella marginata
TCTTGTTTTACAATGCAGCTACGAAGGCAGTTGCCTGCTGTGCGATTACATGCTGTGATCTCTATGTTTTGTAGTTGCAACTTGCTTTGTTTTGTATTGTGATTTGCTTTTGTGTGTTTGACGTTGTTCTTGTTGTTGCTATTGTTGTTGTTGTTTTTATAGTGCGTACATAGTTTGTCCTGCTTCGTAGCGGTTAACATGTCTCTCTACGCATATATTTTCATTATATTTGCCCAGTTGCGGGGTGTCGGCTGTGGCATTGCTGTTGATAATGATGTTGATGATGATGACGATGATGGCACACAAATTGCTAGTCTCTGGTGCATAGAAACTTTGCAGACAAACCAGACAGCGCACAAGCACACACACACATACATACAACAACAAAAGCATTGCAACTGTCGGCTAAGCGCGTTGGCAATTTTGTTGGTTAAATTAAATGTGGGGGCTGGTTAAGGGAGTTTGATGTTCGAAATTAGGTAGCTGCGCTGGTTTGGCTTTTATGGCAGTTACTTTGTTCTGTGAATGATTGGGGGTGTTGGTGGAAATGGTTCTACATACAATAATAACCCATTTTCAAGACGATTTTGTCGTTTGACTCGTTTTAAGCAGCTAGCCCCCAGACTGTGCTTAAATGTGTTATCAACTTTTCTATAAATAAGTTGGATGTTTTTTCTTTCATTTGATAGATTTTATGCCAATATTTAAAAATAGTTACACTGAAATCTGCGAAAGCTTATTACATTTCAATTTCCATTTCTATTTTTATATACATATGTAGCCATTTTAAATAACCGCTGACAGTGCCAGTTAAAACATGCAAAAACACTCAATTTACGCTCAAACCACCCACTTCTTGCTACTAACATTCATTCTCATATGATAAATTATTAACGCTGACACTTGTCTGACGTTTGTCTGCAGCGATTTAAAAACTACTTAAAATGTAAATGTTGCTGCCACTGTCAACGTAAGTACCTCAGCAACAAGCAAACAGCAACAACAACAAGATAAAAAAAAACAAAACAACAAATAACGTACGTTTTACATTATTTAAATACATGAAATGTTGGTATTGTTTCGCTTTCTGTTTTGTTTTGTTGTTTTAATCACTTCACTTGTCTGCTGACGTTGATTTCATTGTTGACATTGAAAAATATGCATATAAAAAAGCAACAACAAAAAAAAATGTGCTCCACTGCTATCACTTCACACTCCCACACACAATCGTACGCACAGCGCGCCACCTACACACAACTCCAAGACTACCAATTTTACTGTTTGACATTGTTTGTTGTGTTGCTGTTAATGTTGCATGCAATGAACAAACAAACATGTGTGAATACCTTGATTGTCACACTTATACTTATACAAATTTCATACATACTAACTCATCCAATAACAACGCGACGGATTTTGTATGCATGAAACAACATGCACTGACAAGTGACTGATGACATGTAGCCAACAACAATGACATGGCAAGCGTAAGGAAAAACAAAAAAGTTTCAAGTTTCATACAACAATTACAATAAAAGCGAATGCGTGACATACAAGGGTTAAAAAAAGAAAAATAGGAGGGGGTTACTTTACTTTCATTTATTTTATTTTATTTTAATTTATTTTATTTTAATTTATTTTATTTTATTTTATTTTTTTTTACTTTCTTTTATTTTATTTTGTTTTATTTTATTTTATTTTATTTTATTTTATTTTACTTTATTTTATTTTATTTCATTTTAATTTATTTTATTTTATTTTATTTTATTTTATTTCATTTTAATTCATTTTATTTTATTTTATTTTATTTTATTTTGTTTTTTTTTTATTTTATTTTATTTTATTTTATTTTATTCTATTTTATTTTATTTTATTTTATTTTATTTTATTTTATTTTATTTTATTTTATTTTATTTTATTTTATTTTATTTTATTTTATTTTATTTTATTTTATTTTATTTAATTTTATTTTATTTTATCTTATTTTAATTTATTTTATTTTATTTTATTTTATTTTAGTTTATTTTATTTAATTTTGTTTTATTTTATTTTATTTCATTTCATTTTATTTTATTTTATTTTATTTTATATTTGTAAGTTTTTGCAAGCTTGAGATCAGAGAAACAATAATTCGTAATGAATTTTAATTGTCAGTTTTTGGTATTTTATTTTATTTTATTTTATTTTATTTTATTTTATTTTATTTTATTTTATTTTATTTTATTTTATTTTATTTTATTTTATTTTATTTTATTTTATTTTATTTTATTTTATTTTATTTTATTTTATTTTATTTTATTTTATTTTATTTTATTTTATTTTATTTTATTTTATTTTATTTTATTTTATTTTATTTCATTTTATTTTATTTTATTTTATTTTATTTTATTTTTTTAAATCTTTTTTTTCTAACACCAACAGCAACAACAACTCGGGAACTTGCAATTTACTTATAAGTTATGATGCCATCCAATCCTACAATAAGAACATAATAACTTTTGCATTTAATGGCTTAAGCACTGATACGTTTTGCGCTTATTTTTTACTTAAATACGCATCTGTCATCCATCCCACAATCATAGAATTACGGTTATGCTTTCACTTAAAGAAGCTCCTAAATCATATCAACATTCAGATTCGATTGCCGCCAATTTGCTTGGAATTTCCATTGAAACAAAAAAAAAATACCAACATCCGCATTGCTGTTGGTTTTATTGCCATGGCGCAGCTTCTATTGGCTATTTACTAATTTCCAGTCAATTTATCAACACATTTATGTTGTAAGCTCTTCATTTTTTGTTGTTGTTGTTGTTTCATGTTATAACCAATGCTTGCGCTGATAAATAATTGAAAGTCCATAAATAATACGAAAAACGACAGCAATTACGTTGATGTCCATTTAACGACTTTATGTGGTTGCTGAGCAAACACACACACGCACATACACTTAGACACACAACTACAGCTTTGTGATAAAATATTTGCTCAGTGAAATGTTATGATATTTTTGTAACTTCATAAAAATGCTTTTAAAAGCTTTTTACACGTTTTACTCATTCATAAGTATGAGTGTGAGTGTGTGTGAAAGGATGTGAGGCAAAATTAAATTATGTTAAAATGTAGAAAATACCGATTTTGGCCATCATTTATGAAGTTGTTGGTAATTTTTGCAGCTTCATTAACTTTATCCATTATGTGCTTTTTAGTTATTTGCGCTTCTTTCTACTTATTTGGTAGAATAAAAAAAAAAAAAAACTCCAAATCAAATTAAGCCAGTCAATGAAGGAAAAACTGTAATGAGTCTGATTTATTTGCATTTTCACGTTGTCGATTTTTTACGCTTTCAAGTCTGCAAAGTTTGCTGCTGCTGGACTTCAAGGTTTGAGAGTTTTCATCAGCGCAACTAAATTAAAAAGTTTGAGAAATTTTTTCGTGGCATTTTTTTACCGCTTTTGGGATTATCGTTACAAAAATCAATATCCATTTAAACTTTTCATATCCACATAGTTAGTTGGTCAATGCGCTAGCAAGGGATGAAGGAGTATGACCGATTAGGCAAAGGACTGTCAACATCAGCAAAGCCCCGTTTGATCCCAAGCCTTCGGGCTATAGGTTGTTCAGTGCTCATCGTTGGCAAAGCCTACGTTCTCTAAATTTTTCTGCATCACCTTAGGTTATTTCCACTTTTTATCTTCTCATCAATTAGAAAAGCTGTTATGTTTTTCTTCTGAGATGTAAGTGAGATTTGGCCTAGTACGCGTGTAACGAAATTCTTGCTTGACTGCTTGCTGATATGTGGCGCTATACATGTTTGTGTGTGTGTGCATCCAAGTGCTTTGTACTCTTTTTGCTTGCTATTGCCTGTATTATTCAGGAATCGTGCGTAAACACGATGGGTGCTCTCTATCGGTAAACAGGCGGGCAAATACCCAAACTTCGTTCAAAACTAAATAAAAATGAAAGTAAAGGAAAGAAAAGAAAAGGAAAGCCAATTTGTATTTGTCTAAGCTTTAGAGAAGGCGAGTTGTTTTTTAAGTTATTATTATTTTTTATTTTATTTTATTATTTGGCTCAGGTGCTATGTGACCGTTTTGCTCAAATTGTATGTATTCATTTGCTCAGGTTCTGACGACCATGATTGCCTAAATGTTCAAAATTGTTTGTTCATTATGAGAACGGGAGGTGCGGTACACCTGTGACACCCTGTATGTATTATTGGTGGCGAGCACTGTCGGCTCTGAGGCATGGCGCGATTGGCTTCCTCATTTTCGCTTGGAAAAACCACACTTTGGCTTTCCAAACCATAAACTATATCATCGAAATATTATATAAGCTTATTGCGAATTACAATAGCATGCAATGCAAATAAAATAAACGAATGAAATAACCGTAGTTGTATGTCGCTTAAACAGTATTGGTGACAGCAAAAACTTCGTAGGCCTGGATATCAATTCCGGCTTTGATTATGTAAATGCATAATTATTAAAAAACACTCAAATAACCATGTTATTATATTCACATATACATATGTATAATTCACCGTTATATTTATTGTATTAATTTATTTAAGACACCTATACATATGTACATAGATTCAATTGCCTAAAGCGATACCAATCATGGTAATCAAATAAAATGTCAGCAATCAGAAATCAGAAACAACGAAAATAGAAACAATTTTGCCATCATAGAAAGTGAAATATATATATATGTATGTACATATGTAAGTATATAAATAAAATAAAAGCAAAATAAAAGGAACAAAACAAAGAATAAGACGCCATGATGCGGTGCAGAGAGAAGAGAGAATCGACTGGCATTGAAATGTTGTTAAATGACATAAACGTTTGCAAATCTAAAAGCTACACATTCACAATCAATAAAGCTAATCAAAATATCAATTCAGTAATAGTAAATAGATTCATGTACATACACACACACACTATACATATATACAAATCGGTAAGTACAAAGGGAAATGTCAACATAAAAAAGTGACAGTAAAACTCATGAGGGGAGAAATGGCAAAAAATCAAAGTCAAGAGCAATGAAGATATTTCTACGCTCAACACAAAATGCCACAAAGGAAGCGACAGTCGGAATGGCAACAAATGATGGCGTGATCTGGCTGTAAGAAAACGAAAATAGCAACATAAAACATTAGGATACCCTGATGGAAAAGTAGGCTATTAACTACAACGCTATTAGAGAACTCATAATTTACTGAGTTGGATTTTAATAATTTTATCCCCCAAACCAGTTGAGCTATGAAACTTATTCATATCGTTTTTTGCAGCACACATTCGCAGCTTTCGCTTGATACCCATATTGTACGCATACGTTTTGGTTGACCCTGGACCACATATTGGTCGATAACTCTAAAGCCATAAGAGTTATTGGAATAAGGGGTATCTTATATCGTAACATAGAGATCTTGTAATGCAGTGGTGCAAAATGCATGAAATTCCATTGAGCAGTTTTTGAGTGATGTGTGTTCAAACATATATATGTATATACAGACAAAAATTCTAAAAACGGTTAATTTGGACACTATTAACATAGTACTAATTGCGCCTATCAACAAATGAAACTGAAACTACACAATTTTTTCTAGAAAAATGAGTTACTTTTGCCGTGTCCATGCAATTTCTTGAGCGTTCTCTTTAACCAAATCCATATCAAACACACCTAGCCAACAACCAGTCAATTACTATTTCCCATCACATTGTGAATTGCGACGATATTTCATTTTGGCTGCCAATCCATGAGAAGAAAAACAAAAAAACCCCGAATAGCAATAACCGAGAACTGGAGTGTTGTCATCTTTTATTACAAATAAATATATAATCATGACAGCAGTCAAGATGGCAACCAGCACAACACAAGAAGGCATGGATAGCATCAACAACAACAACAACAACAACTAGATTACAGCTGACAATCACAGCTGCAGCCCGGAAGCCGCAAGTGAATTCCCGCCAACGTTAAAGCGGGAGTAAATGCAACTGGCAGCTGATGATGAGTGAAACGATGTTTCTATTGCATTTAATATATGAGTTTATTGTTATTGGTTTTTCGTTTTTTGTTGTTGTTTTTCATTTTATGCAACCGAGTTGAATATTTTATATGTTTGTTAAAATCGCAAGAGCGTATTTACTTTGCGTGAAAATTTTCATAAAAGTCGCAAAGAAATGATGCGTCGTCCAGTGCAATTGCAACGGTATATTACAGGTAAAGAACAGCAACGATAAATAATAATAATAACAACAACAAAAAAACAAGAATATAAAATTAAGAGCATCAAGTGCTGTGGCAGCAGTTGCGTTGCAAATTGAAATTTATGCCGCGCAATCGGTCCATCTTCTGCTTTCTGTTCTTTGTCTGCTTAACATTATTCACCGTTAACGGCGTTGCCGTCTTCAATGAAAAAACCCAAACCTCCAAAAATACCAGAAGTGTTTTATTCTTCATTTTTTCTTGACCGTTTTAAATTT
The DNA here is from genome assembly GCA_951509765.1 of Sphenella marginata. Taxonomy (NCBI): domain Eukaryota; kingdom Metazoa; phylum Arthropoda; class Insecta; order Diptera; family Tephritidae; genus Sphenella; species Sphenella marginata. The sequence goes on from OX608083.1 coordinate 3,522,793, forward strand.
TTTTGGGGATCATTTTAAGAACATTTCACGATTGTTTTCTTGACTTTTTTAGTCTTGTTTTTTGTCTTTTAAAAACAATTCTAGACCAGAATATATCGTAACTATTCCAGGACTATTTCAGAATTTCATAAAAATTTAATCAAAAAATATTTCGCTTAATTTTTATACCTACCTGATTTTGGAACACAAAGCATAACACGGCAACACTGCTCGCTATCAAAACTACAGCAAATTTACTACTTTTATTGCATCTTTCAGTGACTGAAATATAAAGAGTTTACATTTAAAACGACAAAATTATTATTACGTTTGTTAATATTGCGTTTCGTCGACTCATTGTTGACAATTTCCGTTGGCAACACGATTCATTACAACACATTTTGTTATAAGAAATATATTCAAATAATTGTACTCAAGAATGAGTACTGTGTTCAAGTAATTGAGATATATTAAATGTTGTACGGAGCAAAATATTTTTTTAGAGGCCACTGCTATAGATCAGATTTGATGAAGAACCTACTGATTAAGAAGCTATGGAAATGGAATGAACAGCTGTAGTGGTTTTCTCTAAGAGAACTTAATTCCATTTTCAATTGAACTAAGAACTTTCAATCATATAAGAAAATAATATAAAATTAATCAATTAATAATAATTTTAATAAAGCAAAAAAAAAAAAACACGTAAATATTTGGAAAAATATTGAAAAATAATAAATTTAAATAAAAAAATACTTCAGTATAAAATAGTAAAGCACCACTGTGTTGTACTTTCATTACAAAAAGCCATCTTCTGTCAAGCAATCAACTACTGTTCGTACAATTTGAGATACATATAAATAATTATTTACAATGTCTGCAATAAAAAAAAAAAATTTAAATGATCCTACCAAAATGCGCAATCAGGAAAGCGAAATTGCTTAACTGAAATTGCAATAAAGTTAAAATACTTTCGCCACTAGGCGTGAGTTTATTAAAAATGTTTTACACTAGTATACAACACAGAGCACTGCTATCAAAAGTGAGTTTCGCGAAACAAAATTAACCATTAAGTGGATAAAATTTGATACGCGCGACTTAATGTTTTTTTCAGATTTGTATAAATTTTGGTTAGCAGGGCATATGGTAATTCTATAAAAAACGTACATTTTGGTACGCTTGACTATTTGTTTTTAAATTTTATTTCCTGTTTTGATCTTAAAAAAGTCCTCTTGCAGTTCTCTGATACACTCAAATGCATCTTTAGTTATTTACATGTGAAAACGTTCTACTTCGCACTGCATTACTTTCAATGTATGTATATGACAAAATTGTGCTGATATTAACTAGTAAATATAATCAGATACATACAAATATATTTTTACCCTGAAGTAGATCCAACTGGTTGTACAGTCTGAAGTAGTATTAGATGGAGGAATAAAAAAAAAAATAATTAAATAAAATAAAATTAAATAAAATAAAATAAAATTGAATAAAATTAAATAAAATAAAGGCAAAAAAAAAAAAAAAAAAATAAAAAAAAAAAATAAAAAAAAATGAAAAAAAAAAAAAAAAAATGTTCTAGCTCGTGTCTATTCCAAAAAAAATCTACCTCCAAACTAGCATGTTTTCTGCTTATCTTGACGTTTAACTTCTGGGAGTACACGAATAAAAATGCATTGTTGCCTTTAAGTGAGTTTTGTAGTTGCAATTAAATTGCATCAACGGTTGAATTCTTGTGAAATTTAATAACTTCGTATATTAATTCGTAATTCACGCACATTATTTGCTTCGAAATTTATTGAAAAGTCGACATAGAAATGCCTTTGTGCCTACGTAGCGGCAGTTTTAACCAAAGATGACTAGATACGAAACTTCGCGCTCTCTGAGAGCGCTCAAAAAGTGGTCATTTTTTATAACATTTTCCAATGATGCCAGTATGGTGAAAACAAAATATGGGCATTTTGAGTAGCTTCTTAGGAATTTTGCAATTCCCACATACCAAGAGGTGTGCAAAAAGGTGCTATCGAATTAATTTTTGAATTTGTCTTGCTCGGAACGTATAAAATGAGACAAGATATATTTAAAATAAAATATATGAAATAAGAAATAATTCATAATATAAAGTTAAAATTTCCAAGATTTCTTAAAATAAGGTAAAATCCTTAATGATGTACATTTCGTAATGAAATAGAACATGGTAATGGAAATAATATGACTTCAAATAAAAATAATTATAATTAAAATAAATATTTGAAAATAATACAAAAAGAAAAGGCGTATTGTTTGTAACCTTTTTTTATACCTGTAAACCACTCAAATGCGTAAAAAAAATATGATTTTCTACATATATTTTCTGCAGCTATTTTCTTACATTGTTTTCTTTCATACTTTACGTATTTTTTCTCAATCGTACGATATTTTAAGTTTATCGAAATGTTTACTTGTTTGAGTTTCCCAAATTTGGTGCGTTTTTTCTTTCTGGCTCCTCATTGTTTATGTATCTAATGTCAGATGGTCCTCGATTGTGTAGTATTGCCAACTAGCGCACACATAAAAAACTAGGCAACACTGCATAATCGAGGACCGAAATGAGAGAGTTTCGTATCAAGTCATCTTTGGTTTTAACTTGAAGTTGTATGTGATTTCGTGCAGTTTATTATGCAGTGGTAAATTATCAAAAGAATTCCCAGTGCAATTTAAAATTTTCAAATTGCGTCATCGAGCTGCATTAAATTATCATTGATTGTACTGAGATTTCCTGAAGCAAAAAACAAAAAGAAAATATGCAGACATTGTTTTACGCACTTGACTTGAAAAAGGGGGGTTGGTAATTTCTGTTGTAATACAGTGTACATATGTAGGTGTCAGGGAACGTTAACCGTTACAGTAGCTACCAAACCGTTCCTGATATTAAACGTAATAATCTCCACATCCGTAACCATAAAAAGATTTAAAAACTAATCAATAACCTTCACCGTAACCTTAACCCAAACCATAACCATTGAATGAACGATATTCGTAACTGTAACCATAATTGAAATCACACCAATAAGCTTCACCGTAACCTTAACCCAAACCATAACCATAACCATAATCATAAGTATCAATTAAACCGTAATCATAAAGACAATCAGAGCTTAACACTAAGCCAGATCCAAACAAATAACACTCACCGTAACCATAAAAAATACCGTAAAACCATAATTAGAACCAAACAAATAACCATCACCGTAACCATGAAAAATACCGTAAAACCATAATCACAACCAAACCAATAACGCTCCCCGTAACCTTAAAAAATAAAGTAAAACCATAATCAAAACCAAACCAACAACCCTCGCCGTAACCTTAACATAAACCATACTCATAAAAAAACCCGTAGGTGTAAATATAACAATAAGAACCTGATAACCACCATAGCCGTAACCACTACCGAATAAAAACCACTAACCCCTTATGTAACCCTAACCCATAAAAATGAAAATCACCATTACCGTAACAGTGCTCAAGATGGTCGATGGGCCCAAATCCAGAGCCAACAAACTGTCATATTTTAACTAGGTACTCTTAACTTTTTAAATAAAGTTCACAAAGGTTACGATCCCTGAAATAACTACATATTTGCTTTGTGAGACATTTCTTAGACACTTTTCCTGATGCTGCTCTACGCAATATTGTCTTCTTGAAAGCAACACATTTCCATACCAAGCAAGGACTCCCTTTTCTCATTTGTCATTTTCCCTTATTCTTATCATTCTTTTTAGATTAGCAACAAATAAATGGGAATATATACATAATTACATACAAAGTAGTTTTCTGAAGTGGAATTGCGACAGATGTGCCGTCGATTTCATGTTGCTAATATTATGGGCGTGTGCTACCCGTAATTACCGACTTACATCAGTGGCTGAGTGGCTCTAAAAAACACATTACCATCTTTGTATTGGTGGGGGTGTCGTAAGCCAACGGATATTAATTTTCGGATGCCTTTGGCGGTTTTAAAATTTTTAGAGTGATTTTAGTGTGCATTTCAAATTGGATTATTAAAATATGAAGTGGCAGTTGTGTCGCCTTCAGGGAGAGCATCAAACAAACTTTGATTGATTGAAGTTGGAAATGGGTTTGCTATCAACACCAAATATAAAAAATTCGTAGCTCAAAGTTTGTTAGGCCGAAATGGATGATCTACTGAGCCGAGCTTTTTAATTTAAATTTTAAAAGATCATACTCCCGCCACTAATAGACCTAAGATTTTTTTTTAATTAGAAGAAGAATTACAAAATTATTTTTAACTATCGAAATATTCCAATATTCAATTAACTACCGCACTTAACTATGTAACTAAAAAATACCTTTCCTGAACACCAATCGGAACGCTTTTCATGAACAACATTACTCATCGATTCCTATGACCACGAAATCTGTCGAATTTTTAATAAACCTCACTTCAAAAAGGTACACGCTTCCACAGGGTTGCGTCACACCACTGGTAATTTAATTATATTGTGGTGACGCCACAAGCACGTGCGCCATCTATGGAGCGTTAACGGCGCATGGCGGGCCTTATTACACAAAGTTTCGATTACTCTGCAAATTAATGCACTGCCAAATTACGCATTGTGGTATATACGTTTTGGCTACACCCAAGCTACCACTCAACCAGTGCTTGTCTATTGAGTAGCGCGTTGTCAGTCTCAACTAACGTTTGTGAGCGATTTATGCAGTCACTAGCACCCATTATCTAGCACTTTGTTAGAGCGGATTTCATGCGAAACCACTGCCGCATCATTTGTCTGTACGAAATTTGCGTTTTACGTCACTCCTGCCACAGCACGCTTCCGCCATCACGGGACATCTCTAGAGAATTGTAAAATAGTAATGAAACATTTTCTTTGATTTCTGTTTCATGCTGCCAGCCTTGTGTGTGGACGTCGCATTCAGTCGTGCATAAAAGGTAAAAGTGTTCCGCCATAGCGAAAGATGTTTGTTTAACCCAGGCGTTGCAACAAAAATTATGGGTTTCCGTTACACAGACACGTGAGCGCACAAGCGTGCTGTACACAAATACGAGGAATAACCCGGCAAGAGAAAGTGGTGTTCTAAAGAACAATAACCCTGCGAAAACTAAAAATAGCGGTGGCAGTTTTGTCATATTGTTGTTGTTAGCTGAAAAGTAAAACAGTGCCGAAAAGTTTTTGGGTAACGTAAACGAAAGACGTGATCCTGTCAAAACAGGAATGCTTTAAAGTAGTCTTTTGAAATTTAGTTTTGAAAATGAAAACAAAACACAGGGTCGCACATGAAAATATAAATATTTTAAAAGAAAAATTAATAAAATTTTAATTTTGAATGTGGTATTGAGTCACAAGGTTACACATAAAAATAAAAAATATTCTAAACAAAAATTTACTAAATTTTAATTTTGAAAATGAAAAACGAAACACAGGGTTAAACACAACAATCTATAAAAAAAAATTTATAAAATTTAGATTTTGAAAATGAATTTGAAACACAGTGTTTCACATAAAAACAGAAATATTCTAAGCATAAATTTATTAAATTTTAATTTTGAATATGAAAATGAAACACAGGTTCACACATTAAAGTAGAAATATTTAAAAAAAAACTTCATAAAATTTTAGTTTGGAAAATGAAAATGAAACACAGGGTCACAGAGTTTTTGTTGATTTTTTTTTGTTGAAGCCAATCCCAACTTTGATGGCCGAAGTCAAAGTTCTGTGGTACTCTAGCGACAAAATAATTGATACCTTACAGAGTAGTAGCTGACTTATAAATCACTAGTACCTTTATCAACATGGTCCATGCATCAGCTTCATGGACAACCAAAATATGTCTAAGCATACGTGTATAAAGTACGACTTTGTAATGTAATATTCTTGTCCGCTCTCTTAGGGCAAAAGTGAATGTATGGCAGGCGGGAAATGGAAGGCCGATGGTTAGTGAAAGTATGGGCTGTGATGGTGTGCACAAAATGCAATGTCTATAAAGTTACAAACATGGCGCATGGGATTCATGAATGTTTTAGCAGTAAGATGGCGCATATTTCACTCCCTCTCCTCCCGCCCAAAGCACATTAAATCACCTTAGTCAGTCAGTTAAGGTGCGCTGTGGTTTGCTAAGAAAATATGGTCTAGTCGGCCAAAAAGTAAAGATTTTAGGCATTGCTTTATGTATGTTATGCCGAGTATGGAATGCAATTTAAAAATATTGCGTACGAAATTGTAAGCTGGATTCATTTTAAAATAATATTTTAGCTGTAAGCGAGTTAGTAGATTTATGCTAGTTTTTGAGCTAGGAAATTGGTTAAGTGGTATCCTTGGGATGCAGTGTCCCACCTTTGACTAACTGAAATGAAGTCATTAAGCCACCACGAGACCCAAAGGCTTCTAAGCGTTGGTCTTCCAACAGAGAGCCAATTAATTCTTCGTTTTACGAGCTGGAGAAAGTTTGTAATGGGACGGAATCTCCACGGAATGCAAAAAGGACGTAGGTATCTAGCCATTATTATTGGAAAGAATCAAGTTGGGACTTAATTTCGATAGACCTCGCATGAAAAACCTCAGTATTAAAATCCATTTTTGTGAATCTGCAGTGAGATAGGAGGTCTCTCGTGATATCATGTACCTTTCAGCTACAAAAATACCACCAATACGCTCATGTGAAAGGGAAACCTTAAATATCAAAACCTATGGGCGCAACGGCCGTCGATCCCCTTCCACTTCTAATGAAGCCCACATTTAGTGTTTGTAACAAATCAATTTCCATGACCAAAGGGGGCGGCATGGACGTTACAAACTTCTGTTATGAACATTTGTAATCAACAATTTTGATTAATATTTTTGCAGCAAAGTTTAGTACAAATTTGTAAACCAGTGCGATAACAATCAAAACTTTCACTCGGTCCATTTATTTCATATTTTTACTCATATTCGCTGGTTATCATTAAATTATTAGTCATTCGTTCAATAGCCATAACAACTTTTCAAATGCAATGTGAGAGCATTTTGCGTCGATATGAAGTTCACCCCCACAAATAGAGATGTATTAACCATTATATGATATGATATGAGTTTACAAGGGCTATTCTATTTGAAATTGAACAATGGCTGGAAGTCGTACAATTTAATTTAATTTAAATATTAAAGTACCAGACTCAAGACTATTACGAAAATTATTATACATACATTTATAAGGCTATTAAATTAAAACTAAGCAATTTTGTATACCTTTTATATATTTTTATAGCTTTTCGTGTAATCCAGCGACGATTATGTAGAAAATCAGCCAACGTAATTAGAAACTCGTCTGCTGCTGCCGCTGGCTCTGCCACTGCCTCGTTTGTATCACTCAAATTGTTTATACTATCTGCTCACAATTATTTTTACCTTCTTATAACTGGCGTTTGTTTCTTTCACTTAAATCCCTTTTTTCACAATTTTAAACTGTAAATACTTACTTTTTAATAATAAAATCACAATTTTCACTAACTTCACGGCACTGTTCACTTTTACTATTTCGTTTGACTTTTTGTTTTGATCAAACAGCTGATTGTTGTCATGGCTATTTGTGCTACCACATGGACATTTTAGTTTGAGATTCCACTGTATGACTTAAGGTGTGATTAGGCGCTAGATTTTCTGAAAAAATAAAAATAATTACTTTAAAAAAATTGTAGATATTAAAAAATGTAAGTCCCAAAATTGATAAAACTATATTTGAAGATGCTCGATATATTTCGCACTTAATCGTCCGCACTTCGAAACAAAACTCAAAGGGTATCCCGTCCCATTGTACCACCATTTGAAGTGGTGAGCCTGACAAAATCGTTCATTTTATTAATAAGAGCCACCCTCGTATCGCGTTCGTTTGTATAACTCTGGAACATATTGCATAAAGGGGCTTAACCAAGCAAAAACTACAAAACAAAAACAACAAATACATAAAACAGTTCATTCAATTTGAAAAAAAAGAAGACGAGAGAAATGCATTGAAATGAAACTGAAAATAAAATCCAATGTTGTTTATGACTCAATTTCAAGTTTTTGAACATGAATTATGGCAGGCAGCACCACGAAAAACGAGAGGCGGAACAAATGTAGCAAATCGCAGCGGACATATTTTAGACTCTAACCCCCAAAAACTTTAACAAATTTCGTTTATAGTATATTTGTAAATATGTAGGCGCGTATATGCCATAAATTCATATTCACTCAAAGAAGTCGAAATATTTGCTGGCCTTTGTGTGGGCGCATTTTTGGTTTTCGGGGGGTGTTTGGCACAAAAATTTCGCCAAAAAAAAATGCAATTCATTGGCAATGAAGAAGTTTTAGTGGCGCATTCAAACTGGCAAACAACAAAAACTAAACGGAGAAAAAAATCTGTGAAACGAAATGAAAAATAGAAAAATTTGCGAAAACTAATTTTGCAAAAGGAAATTAAATAGGGTGAAGTTTGACGTTTGACAGATTTGTAGCTGTACCATGTGGCGTGTAGTATTGTGGTTGTGTTGCGTTATGGCAGGCAGGGATGATTTCCGATTTTTTTTTTTGGAATTTTTTCTTGTTATGAGTTTCAGATGATTTACGTGGATATATAGAATATATAAATAAAGTTTATTAAATCATATTTGTACGCTAAAAAGTGGCGGCACGTTTTCAAAGGAGGGCGTTTTAAGTCGGCAAGGTATAATTTTTGCTTTGATTTGAAGAGAATTTTGCACAAATGCACGGAATTTAAAAAAATTGAGTTTGTTCCACTGAAATGCGCTCAGAGTAGATACAATTTAATATCAAACCACCTAAGCACCTTACCCACCACACCGGCACACACAGAACTCAATCAAATTTTAAATGCTTTTTCAGTGAGCTCGTTTTGCAAAGTGTCCAATCGATACTGTTTAAGTAATCGGCTGGCGTCTGTCAAAATTGACAAAATGAAATTTCGCTCTGTGATACACCTGACACCGACGAATAGAGATTTACCTCCTGCAATATCAATGATAGTCGCATTCACCAGAGTGTCACCTACAGACATTCGGAGCGTAGTACAGTGTGTCAAAGATGGGAATTGTGGAAAAAAATTTGAGTTTTCAATTTGAGAGGCTTTTGTGGTCTACCTAAGTGATGGAAGTGCAGCTGATGAGGGAGGTACATGTCGAGGGCACCCAGAAATTTGGTCAACATGAAATAAGTGCTTGATCCCTTCTACGATTTAAGTTCACCTCATACGCCAAATTTAATTGAACGTATTCAAGACACTGTGCTACAAAAAAAAAGGCAATCAAATGCGAACCAAAATTCCATCTCCTGCTTAGGCGCCTTTATGTATGCAAAGGTAAATAGATAAATGCAAATAAACTCGTGCGCCAGTGGGCGTTTTGGGCGTGTATGCACGACTGCGGATGAGCACAGAAGTTTATTTAACACATAAACACACATGTGCATACAAAAAAACGCGCACTATGCAACAAACTGTAAGTGAAATTCCATCACTCGCTATGCCATGCTATGCTATAATCACACACAATTTGACAATTCCCAAATTTCCACATACAAAATTCAAATGTGCAAATCTCGTTTTGCAATTTATGCTGTCAATGGGCGGCATGAGCGCCCTGGGTGTTGGTGGATACGCGTGCTTGGTTGCGTGTGGGTATGTGTGTGTGTGTTTGCTTAGCATGTGTGTGACGTTTGCATTTGACATTTCATGTGACAGCTGATTGTTGACTGCAGCCAAACTATAGCGAGCGAGTTTGCCAGCCACCAACGCCACATCCTAATCATGAATTTGACAAATCGCTGTGAAAATGGATGCCAATTGACGGATTTGTGCATATTTAATGCATAATATAACTGTAGTTAGTTGGATTTTCCGCTTAGCAGTTTGATTGTCAAATTGAAATTTAAATTCGACATTTAATGTTTGGCAATAAAAGTGTAAATGAGTTGAACTGTTTGCTATGTAGTGGATGCGGATGTTACGGATGCAATCATGGCTAAGTAAGGAGTTATATAATCGTAAAAATTAGAATAACATGCAAATTTGAGCGCGCTTATGTCTAGTTTGTTTGCAAACTTAAAGTATTAAAGAGTCAAAAAAATAGCTATGAAACCAAGCAGGTTGAATCAAACAGTAACCAGCAAGCGGAAAGCTGACTTTAGAAACTTGAAACGATGGTCTTGTAATGGTTGCATATTAAGATCAATCCAATTTTAACATGCTTAGAATAACCTCGGTCTTCTTAGTTCATAGATCATGCATAATCACTTTTACTCGCAAGTAAATTTAAATGTCAATGTGGCAGCACAAATGGCATTGACAGCAATCAGCTGTTTAATGCAAACAAACGAAATCGTAAAAGTAAGTCGTGAAAATTGTCATTTGATTATTAGAAAGTAATTATTTACAGTTTAAAAATATTAAAAAAGGTGAAAATGAAAGAAAGCAGCGAAAAGAAAGAATTCCACGTAGATAGGCTAAACAATTTGAGTGATACAGCGGCAGCGGCAGAGTCAACGGCAAAAGCAGCGGCAGCAACGTTCGATGCTTCGGCGAACAATTTTTTTCCATTACAATCAATGGAATACACGGAAGGCAAGGACGTAGTTAATATTTATTATTTCCTTGATTGTTTGATGGGTTCAAAATTGCCCTTTTTATACAAGTGCGAATCGAAAAGTGTATAGAAAAAGAGAAACATAGAAGGTTCAGTATTAATCATTTAATTTTTAATAAATCTCAAGTTAATCTCTGCTAATTTAACTTAACAATTCATACAACTCAGATTTTCTAAAAAAGAAAATAGTAAAGAATTACCTCAATTTGTTGAATATTTCAAGATATCTTTAAACTTCTTTTGCTTGAAGCACAGGTTAAACATTTTTTCATGCGAATACAAGACTTCCAGCATATTTGAAGTGAGATAATAAAGTAAGAGGAAATTCAAGTCAAGAGCAAAATGTAATTCGTCACCGTAAAATAATGAACTACAAGAATTTCACATTTTGTTATGCTGCTCAAGCGCACTTAGCCACACAAGCATATTTGGTGGTGAACCAGCAGGCAAAAGTGTTGGTTGTGAAGTAGCATAATACTAGGCTAATTACAGAAGCTGAAATAAATTCAATGCATTTTTTAAAACGAGGATGGGAGCAGCAGGTTTTCGGAAAACGAGACGTTTATCAAAAGACACTAAAGAATATCAGCTGCTCAATTTTGAATCTGCAGCATACTATTTAAAGAGGCAGAGAAAAACAAGGTTGTTCACTTCGAATGCTTGGCATATACTGAAACTTCTCCGCAAAAGAAGGACTCAGAAGAAAGGCTCCTTTTTGAATCTCACTTCGAAGGAGGATGAACTACCACGGCTTTCATTGGCTTCCCAAGACTTAAGTAGGTGTTCAGTGGTACTAAAAACTATTATACTTACCAGGAGGATTTAATTTTGAGCTGCGAAGAATCTGTGATTTCTACGTAACTCGCTCAAGTACTAGACAAAAAAACACTCGCAATATCCCAGTCGAAGAACTAAATAACCTAACGAGCTTTTTGGTTTTTAACTACTGGGCATATCAACTATATGGATATTCATAAAGCATCATATAAGGTGCGGCAATCACCAAGGAATACGAGCACAAGAACCACGGAAGTAGTGCAAGCCACAAGTTGATCTCATCACTCAGTTGTATGTGGGCAGGGATGTATGTAGATGCGTACTATATTCTGCAATGCTACGATGCAATGACTTGAAAGCAAATGAGATGTGTAGAGAAACGTAAAATATAAAGAAAAAGATGAAGACGGTACTGATGGTGACCTCGTTGATTCACTGGAGTCATGGCTATGACAGTGTCACTGGCAGCATTTTGAGTGTGAAATTACCACAGCATCCATCATTTTCTGCAATGTGAACACAAACTCCACTATATATACATATATGTATGTATGTTTGTACGTATGAGTGATAGAGCAGTATGGAGCATGCAAAAGAGGATGCAAGGCAATTGTGTGGTAAAGACGTTTGTCAAAAAAAATAAGCGCATAAGATACAGCAAACGCGCTGCCAACAGAACTGAGAGATGGTTTTAATCATCAAGAAAAAAAGAACCGTTGCAAAAAAAACTTCATTTCAAAAAAAAAAAAAAATTCTCTAAAGAAACTGATACTCCACACGTCCATATGTGTGTGCATTTTTGAACTTTCAACTTCATGTGTTGTCTTCAAAATTCGTTATCTGTTGAAACCAAATCTTTTCTTGCTTTAAACTGCTATGGTCAGCAAGAATATTTTTTTAATTTGCACTGCTTTGCTTCTGCTTGCAATTATGAAATATTTTTTGACAAAATGCAAGATAAAAGTTTGTGGTTCAGTAGGAGTCCAAAACCGAGGTCCAAACGTCAGTTGGAAGTTGTGATGGTGATATCGTTTTATCAGTTAGTAGAAAGAGTAGTCCGAACTAACATTTCTAACCGCTCAAGATAGAGCCCTATTTAAGAAGCGCTGAAGAAACCATTCATATCTCCAGTTAGCTACTGATTTTAGTATAAGCTCAAAGGTGATTTTAGCCTTAAAACTGCCGTTAATTCTGTGCAGTTTATCTTAAAACCTCTTTATTGCCTACATTAGCTTATCAAAGTTCCTTACTCCCTTTTCAATGCCAATCTCTAATCTTTCTTTTCAAATATGCAATCTTAATGCAGTCAACAAGCTCATCAACCACAAAGCTTCCGTCTACAAGTGGCATGGTGGTGGTGTGAGTTGGCTCTTATTTCCTGCACCCTTTTCATTGCTTTTTGGCACTTAGCTATCACATTGACTGCCTATTTAACACGTTCTCAAAAAGAGCACACACACACACACACACACACGCATACACTTGCACTCGCTTATATTATAAATACATCTGTCACTTTCCACTTCTCATCAATTTATTATCAACCACTTAGGATCAGCATTATCAAATTCCATAGAGGCTTATTACAAACATAAAAAAAATATTTTGACAAAAAAAAAAAAACACAACAAAACAACAACAAGAAAATGTGAAACAAGCGCGCAAAAGTGTTTTTGCCGGCGGCAGAAAAATGTTGCAACCACTAAAAGTACGACGCGCTTTCTTTTCAGCAATTCATAATTTTCATAAATACAAAATACTTAACAACAACAACAACAAATGCCATGGAAGTTTGACTGCAGAGTTGTGCGTTTGATTTGCAACCCTTCGCTGGTCTTGAAGTATTATTCACATTTTTTTTGGCGTATTTTTTTTTCTTGTTTACTCTTAGTTAGCCGCGAGTTGAAATTTTTATAGAGCGTCAAAAAGATATATTCGATGGCTTATATGACACCCACTTCAACAAATTTCACTACAAAATGGCCGGGGGAATGGAAACGAAGTACTTTGCGAGCAATATTGCAAAACTGATAAGTTGAAGGATGGTGGAGATGAAAACATGAATTTGAATAAATACTTTTGTGAAGTATTTGGAAAGTAATCGTCAAGTAGTTTGAGTTGAGAAATGGGGGAAAAATACTTTTACTTAGATATGTAAGGGCATTAGAGTGTGGTGAAAAGAAATTTTACGTGGGTAAAAGGGTTTCGAGGAAGTTGTGACAGCATAGTAGGAAAGCCAGCTGGTTAGTAAACCATCAGTGTTGTTGTTGTTGTTGAAGCAACCGAAAACTTCTTCCTGAACGTATGCGAAGTCTAACGAATGTGGCAGTCCTTCGCTGAAATAAATCTGAAATGTATGCAGGCTAGCCCTTTCTTCTTAATATTCTCTATAAGGTTCTCGTCGCACCTTGATTTATAGGACTCTGAAACAAGAAAGACGACGTTAGACGAGATTTCCCTAGCAGTATTGTTTAGAAAAACTCTTCAGAAGGTTAAGGCACCCAGTTGTAGACGGTGAGTTTGAAATCGTATCCACCCAGTAAACGTATATTAGCTATTCAAATTAAGCTACATTTCACAAAATTATTTTTTTTCATCATAAAATTCAGCACACCCTAATGTGCACCGAGTGTTTGCCACTAACAAAATCAATAAAAAAGAGCTTTCGACACACGACGTAGGAAAGCACTTGCAAGCGCGCTTTTGAGCGTTTGTGTGATTGTAGCAATGTGAACAAACGTAGGTACATGTGTGGGCTTTGAGACTTTCTCTCCGTTACACACATATGTATGATTAAATACTTGTGCGTGCGTTCGTTTGCCTTTGTGTCTAACACTTAGGGGTGCCATTATATTTACATTTCATATTTGCTTACAATATCCATGAAATTGTTTTCATTTTTTTTTATTTGTTGCACAAACCAAACACATTTATTATATTTATTGTTGTTTTTGTTATACATATTTCTTGCTCGATTTCGTGGGTGTAGTGGTGTCAAGGGTTGTAAAACACATTACATACTCGACTCTTTTAGTTGAAGAACGCGCCAACATTTACCGTTTTCTATGAAGTTAACCGCACCACAGACAATTGGGTAGACGGTGTGAGTTCTCAAGCCGGAACTTGCTATTTAAATATATAAATTTTAATAAGTATTACATTTATTTGGATAAAGAGGGTCGCTTCATGGAGTATAAACACAAAAACAAATACATTTCTATTTCTGCAATAACTCCAAGAGCGTGTGTACGAACTCGTATGAACTTCAAGAACGAATGTACGTAGGCTAAATCCATGTGTCTTGGTTTTTTGTTGCTCACAAAGGTACGGTAAAGTTTTTTGTTGTTGATATTTATAACACAAACATTTTTAGCATGAAAAGTTTTTCACTTTAGGAGCTTCACGAGTACGATTTGATTCTGATATTATTTATATGTACATATATATATATATATATATATGGCGCGATATACAACAGTTATATCATTAACCTCCAAGGAGATTTTGGCGCCGAGCTTCTCTTCCAATTTGTGGTGTGCCGCTTTGATATTTTTCCTACAAATTGGCGGGGCCTACGGTTTTTCGTCGACTCCAAACGGCATCTACAAAGCAGATGAATTTTTGCTGAGAAGCCTTTCATGGTAGAAATACACTCGGAGAGTTTGCCAAACCACTGTCGAGGGGCGACCCCGTTTTGAAAAAACCTTTTCAAACCACTTTTTGATGTAACCTGTACCAGGGCTCGAACCCGCACCTTCGGTGTGATAGGCCGGCAACACTACCTCCACACCACGGTCGCCGCTTCATAACGTAAAAACTTGAAGTCCTTTTCAAAAAATAAAAACTGGTGTATTTAAGTAGTGAATGCCTCTCGATGACACATGCCCAAAGAGGTTCATTCGCTGTTAATTAGTGGCAGAAAAATGACGTCGAAACCGGAAACCGGCTGAAATTTCCAAAAACTTCAACTTCTGGCCTAAAAAACATATCATACTTTTTTTCAAATGAATAAAAGACTATATATATTTCGAAAGTGTCAACAATTCTCCACCCCAAACCCTTAATAATTTTGAAATCGGTTGAAAATTGGTTTTTTAATGAATTTTTTTTTAAGTAGAAACTGAAAAAATGGTTTTTTAGCAATAAAAAAAAATTTGTGTGTAGCGGATTTTTCAAATACCGTTTCGTGTTACGCTTGACTAGATAAACCATTTTAGCTAGGTCGCTTGATGAGGGATTTTCACTGTAGCACAGTGTAATTAGTTATATTGCATAAACCACAAACTCAGAAAACAAACTCGATTTTAGTAACTCACCAGCTCACCTCGATTTTTTATTTCAACACATTTATCAAGCGTTTAATGAATTTCTATATTCTAAAAAATTAGGAATAATTATTATAATTTTTGAGCTCCAAATTAATAAACAATTTCAAATACATAGTTCACTTTTACAAAAATTGTGTTCCTTCAATGATTCAATTCCACGTAATCGTCCGACTCTACTGCCTAACGTCAAATTATTTCTGAGATACAGAAAAAGATATAATATTTAAGTGCTACGTGGGTTTAGTAAATCGATTAAGAATAACGACATAAAAGCAACACATATTCAGTCGAAAACAAAAACAACTAAACAACCAAGAAAAAAAAAATCACCGAAGTTGAACCGCAATTTTTGCCAAAATTTTATTTGCTCTGCAACCCTCATGAATATTTAAGCGCATCACGAATACTTTAAGTAGTCGGCGCAACAAACAAAGTACCCACAGTTTAGGATGAAATGGCAGCGTGAGTGAGGGTTGTTGAAAAAGTATTAAATATTCAACGCGCTACACACACGCAGCATGCAAGAAGGTGGTTTGAGCACAAATGAAGGTAAAGCCATAAAATGTCAAAATGACGAAGAGCAAAGGCGAAGACCCAGCACACTTTTAATAGCCGCACAGATACGTAAATAAACAAACATATATACAGAAATAATTTAACAACGTAAACAAGTAACTATGTATGTGTGTGATTTGGTAGGAGAGGGTGGCGTGTGACGGTGGTCGATGTTTAGGAGCAATGTACCCCCAGCGATTGTTTCGATTGTAGAACTTCCCAACTCATCATTATTGAAAGATAATCCTAGTCACTTTTCCATCGCTTCCATGCCCTTTATTCGGACCTAAAAATTTGATTATGAAAACTCTATTCAATACTCTTTGCCGTTTAGTCCATAGCAACCCCCGTTCTTAAAATATGCGCACACGCCACTGTCATGCGCTTTCTTTGTAGTAAAATGTTGGCAGCTACCATGCGTTACTAAATAATGCAAGCTAAGCAATTGCGCCATCACTGCGAAACTTCTTAGTAAATACAAAATAAGACGACGACCACGCCGGCCGGCTAACGGCTTGGCTTTTCGCTTGCTACACAAACTGCAATTTACTCGTTTTATTACCGATCAACCTGTTTGTCTGTTTCACCACGGCTGCCTGAAATTTGAAAACCCTTATTTTTTTTGTTGTTGTAAAGAAATTGGTGAACCCAAAAGTACAAACAGCAAAAATTACAACAAAAAAAAAACAAAAAAGAGTTTTTGTGCCTCGCATTTTGTTTGCTTTGCAAATGACATCAAACGCAGCATAACGCGCCATCATTTCCCTAGGGATGGCATTTATGCGGCCCTAAACTGCGTAGCGCGTTCAAACGCAACAGTGGCAATCAATTGCACCAAGCTGCTACAAAGTCAATGTCGCTGCGCTGCGAATTTTGGCGTCTTTTTAATGGTTTTGCTTGGCTGGTTTGCTTCATTGTTGGTCTTTGGTTGGAGTCTGCTTGAAATTTCTGCTGCAAACCGTTTTGGCTGTTCGAAGTCCGTTTCATGTTTGCAAAAGTAAATTGTGCGTTGGTAATACATTTTGCATTTTTAATAGATTGGGTGGCATTTACGACACTTTCGTAAATGTTGTCTTTAGTGTTGTGGCGAAGAAGATAGTATTGTGATCTAAGTTGGATAAAATTGAAAACAAAAAAGTTGTGAATTGTTTGGGTTTAAGCATGTTAATGGGGTTGTTTTTGTTGTTGTAAGCAATTCGTCAAATAATTTCGGAGATCTGTGCTGGTCTGGCTCTTGGAATGAGGGGGCTTGTGTGGTGCTTTTTGCAAAACATTTTACTTTGGAACGAATTTCTTGGTGCTTTTGTTGGAGTGCATTTTTTTTACTTATGGATTTTCCAGTGATTTCGCTAATTCATGTTTTCTTTCTCTATCTTCTTAGCTCCACTGGCTTCAAAATTGTTCAACCACGTGCGAACGCTTCAGTGGCTCTGCAACTATTCTCCAATCGTTTCCCAGAAAATCGAATTTTTATACCCAGCGTACTAGTACAAGGGTATTATAATTTTGCTCACATAACGGTACTATGTAACGGCGCAAAATAATCGATGCTAACTACTCCCCCTTTTTTGATATAGAAAATTTCAAATAAGGCCTATATCATTGTATTTGTATCTCGTTCTGAAAACTAACGCTGGGTATTTAATGTTCGGTTCACCCGAACTTAGACTTCCTTACTTGTTTTATATAAAAACAGTTTTATTACTCCACTTGAGAAATAGATTGGATTACGACTTGTATTTCATCAATATTTTTAAACTGAAATCAATATTGAAACTTTAAAATTTTGTTAGGCAATATAATAAAATTTTATAAATATTATATTTTGTCACAAAAATTTATATCTTTTTATTTCTTTCTGTTTTTAATGTTTCCATACTTTTTTTTTAATGTATTCATGGTATCATATATGACAAAAAGTACTAGTGCTGCCAAGTCTCACAATTGCAGGCGCACTCACAAAATGCACTCCAATGGCTTTCAAACTGACACCAAACTTTGGAGAATTGTTCTCAACATCAAATGGAGAAAGAGCTTGGAAATTGTTTTGAAAATTTAGATATTTTTCAAACATGGAAACCAAGTTGAATATACTTACATATACATATGTACATACAGTAAAATTCGTGTTTGTTCCTGTTTATGTAAACGAGTTAGTAAAAGAAATGACACACTGTATCTGTTTTCCTGCAAACAAATTCTCATTTTACGACATTTACCCTCCTGGGATGCCTAATGTTTCTATTGATTCATTCGCTTTCGACGCTAAACTGCAGCAATTTCCATACATTTTTAATCACAACCACCTTTTTGCTATAAATAATTCTACATCAGGCGTACAAACAATAAAGTGGAATTGCAATGCAATAACAATTGACTGAATTTTTATTGAATTTAAGAGTTAGCGCGTGCTCGAAGTCAAACGCACAATTGCTATGAATCACCGGAATAAATCGAAATGGCATTACTACGTGCGTCATGGTTAGCACACGCTACAAATACTCCTGCAATTAGTAAGATTTTGCTTGGGATGGATGGACTCTTGCTGAAAAAATTTTGGAATTTGATGATTTGTATTTTGATTTCAGTAAATCTTAGTTGTCCACTAGCACCTAAATTGCTGCTATATATCTTTATGGTGGGCTGATGGCTTTAATTCTCGAAGGTAAGCATTACAAATATCTTTAGTTCTAGATGCACATTTTTTTTTGTTTTTTTTCTTTTAATAGCAAATCTTTATGCTACGCATCTTAAAAATTTGTATGAAATCGTAACTACAGAAAAAATAATTCATTTTAAAAATTGTGCTAAAGTTGTCAAAGAACCCATAGTCTATCAAACTGTTCATATCCACAAATTAATTTTGACCGTTTTTCACTGTTGTTCAAACTGTTCTCGTATTACAGCAGCTCTCTAACTTTTTTAAATTTTCTTCAACTAAAGCTTAACCACCTAAGACATTTCGAACGAGCTCAACAATTCACGAAAGTTATTCCTATTTTAACATGTTAATATTAGTTAGAAACAACGAGGGAGCTTAAGTTTTTCTCTGCTCATTCAAATCTACATGTCTGTCAATGTGGATATTTAGTGCACAAAGTTGTTGCACTAAATTTATTTCCACAGACAAAACTAATCTTATAAATTTCATTGGAATATTCCGACTAAAAATTCATACATTGGAGTTGTATTTGTTTATTCCATTTTACAGGAAAATATTTGTTTTGAAGTCGAGTTTACACCTGACAATTCTAAAAAGTTTTGGTTTACTAGAAATTCATTAGCAACTGCATGTATATACATACATAGATACCCTGTAGGGAATGAAGATATATTTAACAAACTTAAATATGGTTTAAGGCAGTGGAGAAATTTGTTTAGCCAACAAGTTTTCGGAAGTTCAACACTTGAAACTAGCTTCAGGTTATTGATAATGCAAAAATTATCTAGAATTTTTGCTTCACAAATTTCTTTCAAATAGCCAAATGCAAATAAATAAGAACTATTTTAGAAATTCATAATTTTTCTTTGTGGGTCATACACAGTGTGGATAGCTTTTAAACAGTTTTTTGTGTAAATATGCATATGCATGCATATTAGGGTGGCCTTAAATAATCGTGTTTAAACCAGATTTTTCACGTCTTAACCAATTATTCGAAATTTGTATTAGAAAGAAATTACATGAATTTTAATCCGGACGGTAGGAGTGCTGCACAAGTTTCAAGACAACAAAATTGTAATACACTTTTTTTTAAATTAATACTACAAACTTTAAGTCGAAAATGTTTTCAAAAATTGCTTTTTCAAACAACCTTGTTATTGTGTGTATTTGTAGTCCAACCTGATAATAAAAATAATTCAGTATTTCTTTCATGCATTTGTTAAAAAAATTGTCTTCCTTATTCTAAAAATAATCTTCATTTATTTATGTAAGTACCTAAGTGCTTTGACAAATGAAGTGGCTGATCGTTTCGTTTTCATTGTTCTTCGCGATTTCATTTGAGCACTGCTTCCTCGTTGCTGTGTCGCTGCTCTGCCGCTGTTGGCGTAGCGACGTCGCTGATTTGCTGTATACGAGTATGTATGTACATGATCTGCAACCGAAGTGTACTATTCAAAAACAAAAAACTATCAAGCCGATTATGATTTCACTATATCAACTGTTATTACTAGAAAAATGTGTCTTTTATTAATTGAAATTAATCTTAAAAACCCAGAATATTAGTTAAACCGAAAATTGAAATGCAAGATGGCGTTGTTAACGGAACGATTGCTTGACGAGTACTGATTTACTATTTGATTTGCTTTCTTCTTCATTCGTGTATGTACATACATACAGTCGCGGACAAAAGTCTACATACACCCCCCGTTTTCATTGTGTAGAATGTACTATCACTTTGCTGAAAAATGTAGGTATACAGTTTTGTTGTAAACCCTGTTCTAATTAAATATATTAAAACAAATGCATCTTCTAACATAAAATACAACAACTATGGGGAAAAAACGCAAAAATATCCTTGACAAAAGTCTACATACACCACGGGTTTGTTAGCAGGTACACCGATTTGCTGTGTCATAGCGGTTACCTACCCTTTTTTTTTTACTAGTTTGTTAAATTATGTTTGCTAATTTGCTAGTATTGAATTTAGTTGTGATTTAAACTTATTAGCATCAACAATGGATCTGCGAAAGGAAATACCTCTAGGCGTAAGAGATTTGGTTATTAAGCATAGAAATGAGAATAAATCGTACGGTGAAATTGCAAAAATTTTAAAGTTAAGTCGATCAACAGTACAGACCATTATCAAAAACTTTAAAAAAAATGGATCCACCGAAAATAAGCCGCGTTCTGGCCGCCCGAGGAAACTAACTCGAAGAGATGTCAGCGTGATTATGAAGGAAGTGACTGATAATCCTAAAGTTAGTGGCCCAAAATTAGCCGAAGGCATCGGAACATCATCAGGAAAGAGTGTCCATTCGAGAACCATTACAAGAGCTCTGAACGATTACGGCTTCCATAGTAGAACACCACGTAAGAAACCTCTTATCTCTGAAAAAAATCGTAAACTTCGCTTGGAGTTCGCTAAGGCCCATTTAGACAAGGGAATGGAATTTTGGCAAAAAGTCTTGTTTACAGACGAATCGAAGTTCAATATATTCGGCAACGATGGAAGAGCAAAAGTTTGGAGAAAAGAAAACACTGCACTTAACATCAAAAACATTGTACCAACAGTGAAGCACGGCGGGGGCAACGTAATGGTTTGGGGGGCAGTTGCGGCGTCTGGAGTTGGAAAGCTGGTTTTTATTGAGGGTAATATGGATCGGTTTAAATATAAGTCATTGTTGGAAGGCAATCTGAAGCCTTCGGTTGACAGCTTGGAGCTTGGCGCAGGCTGGATCTTCCAACAGGATAACGATCCGAAGCACACGGCACACATTGTTAAGGATTGGTTGCTTTATCATGCTCCAAGGCAACTATACACACCACCTCAAAGCCCAGATTTGAATGTTATTGAACATGTCTGGGAGATTTTGGATCGAAAAATCAGAAAACATCAAATTTCCAGCTCAGCTAAACTCAAAGAACGTCTTATTGAGGCTTGGGGCAGTATAACTTCTTCAGAATTGATAAATTTAGTAGCTTCGATGCCACGACGGCTTCAAGCTGTTATTGATGCCAACGGTGGACCAACTAAGTACTAAAAAGATAATTTTACTTAATATTAACCAAAGTTTTTGCGCTAAGTATGTGCTGTATGTAGACTTTTGTCCACGTTGAATTTACGTTTTTTTGTTATAGCTTTACTATTTTATGTTAAAAAATGATTTTTTTTTTGTTTTCTATAATAAACGAACGTAGTTGAAAAAACTGCGTCATTAGATTTTCCAAAAAACTTATGGGACTTTCAATTCATCAAAAATAGGGGGTGTATGTAGACTTTTGTCCGCGACTGTATGTATCTCGCGACAGTTTTGGAGTGTTGTAGAACGTTTGCTGACTAGTTTCGCTGTTGACTGCAGGTGTACTTTGAATAAATCTCAACCAAAAAATTTCTCTCTCTCGTCTTTAACCGTGTTCTTGCCGATTTACATATGTAAGTGGCGAGATTGAAAAGATTAATTAATCTAAAAAAAAAAAAATTAGGACCACCCTAATGTTTATAGACTATCCACAAAAACTGAAATTGAAATTATAGAGCTTTTGCACAAAATATAAACTTTTTCAATAATCTTATTCTCTATGTGACACAAATATTTACTGCATTGCAACTTTTGGCCTTTGACTTTTTGTTTATATGTACTGACTATATTTGGATTTGTTGTTGCTTGTAGTACCACATACAGTCTCTGTCTCGTGAACAGGTGGGGGATCTTGAATTTGATTTTTAAGCAAACCGTCAGCAGTCTAGAGCTTTGAAACTTGTAAAATAAATTTGGTTATACAATTTCGGTCTAATATTAAAGAGGAATAACCTCCCGCCGACACCCTACTGGTCATCAACAATTTTTTTCTCTGAATCCGCAGTGTGGGCATATTACACCTCCACTATCTACAATCATCAAAATATTGAACTCAGCTCTCGAACTTGTAATATAATTAGTCTGCCAGTCTTTCTTTTTCTAAAAAAAAAAAACAAAATAGCTACCTAAACTCAATTTGAAGCGCATAAAATTCTGAAAATAGTAAACAATACAAAATCTAAAAATTACGTAAGGGACCGAGGGATTTCAACAATGTGTCAGAATGTCTTCGGCGTTGTCTCACCAACCAACATTTTTTCTTGTACTATTTACGCCACTCTCGAAGCACACACAACTTCACTCACTCGTATTTGTATTCATTTATAATTTCATTTCACTTCGCTACTCACTGCCATTGTCAGCTCGGCTATGAGGCTCTAATGCCCAGTGCAATAACTTAAAAACCGATTGTAACAGCCGACAAAGTAAAATACCTATTCGTAAAAAAACTAAATGGAGTGAGATACAAAATGGAATGGTAGCAAGTGCAACAAGCTAACGGCATAATAACGTAGCAGAGGTTATTGGATTTGTTGCGGTAGAATTGTAAAGTTTCTAGGCAGACAATTGGCAGTTCGCATAATGGGAAATGGAACAATTCGAAAATTTGTTTTTGTAATTCTTTCTTTGAAAGTGCATGAACGTTGACACTGATGTTTTTCTAATTCTGTTTTGTACGTCTATTTAATGAGCCTGGGTGATAGTAGCCGCAGTCACGAGGTCACTGCGGTGGCATACAAAAACTCGAAGGAAAAAGGTGAGAAATGTTTGGAAAGAAAAAAAAAATAGGTTCAACGCATAGGCATAGCATTTTGCATAAATCTGATTTTCTATTCAGAAGCTGCAAATTTAATTACTGAATTACCATATTAGACTGTGCAACAAATTGCTTCTTTTTTGGTCTGTTTTAGTTTTTGTCGCAAACTGAAATATTGTAGACAAAATTCTTCCAGAAAATGTTACCCCCTCTAGAAAAAAAAATAAGGTAAAAAAAATTTAAATAAAATTTAATTACATTGAATAAAATACGAGTACTACAGAAAAAAAAAAAATTTAATTGAAAAAAAAAATGTTACTACAGAAAAAAAAAATTTTATTGAAAAAAAAAATGTTAAATAAAATTTCATAAAATTAAGTAAAATATTCTTAAAAAAAAAATAAAATAATATAAAGTAAAAAAAAATTTATATAAAATTTCATTGAGTAAAATAATGCAATGAAATAAAAAAAAATAAAATGAAAAAAAAAAAATAAAACAAAATAAAATAAGAAAATTTACTAGCAGGCGGGCATAGTTGTTTGTCGGTGCTAATTTCAGTACAACATGTAGCACCTCCGTCTCAGCAAAAAACATACTAAAGAATATTTTTCAAACTTGAATTACTCATTTAAAATATATCTCAAACATTTCCTCACTTAATATCGCATATTAATCTAAATTGTTGTTTAATATGGCAACACTTTTATTTGTTTTAATAGAAAAACACAAATACATCCACAAATTGCAACATAAAAGTTTCATTCTCCTATTAAGAATTTGAAATTTAGTTTATTGGTCAGAGAGCAACCATAAAACGGTAACCAAAATTTGATTAGCAATGCACAAAAAGCAACAAAATATCGCAGCAACAATATCGAGCGTTGCCGAAAACTGACAACACCAACGTTGAAAGCAAAAGCAATCTCAGTGCTAACAGTTAAAGCTTTAGACAGCAACCACTCAGCAATAAGGATTTCCGACAAACTCCAGCAAAAACTTGCTAAACCGCTCAAATGTTCTTTAAGCTAAAATATACGTACTGGCTCAAATATTTAGCAATGCAGAGATGTTAAGGGATTAATCGAAAGCAACAACACTTAACTGAGCAACAACATTTTCGAAGAAGAAAAAAATAATAATAAAAAAAAAATTAGAAATTGCTGCAGCTGAAGCCGCAAACGTTTTCCTTGTAAGCTCAGCAGCGACAGCAAAATGGCAGCTACAGTTGGAATAACAAAAGAGGTATGTTGCAGGCGTTTTGCAACAACACATTGCCGCACACACTCGCACACTCACACACTCACTTATGCAACGCTTAGTCGGCAAAGAAGTTGTTACGGAGGCAATGCAGACAACCAAGAAGAAAATTGTCTTCCTGTATGAATTTCATAATTTCCTTGACGTTGCTGGTGCATAGCAGATATGAGCGAAGAAGCACAAGTTTCCTAATACTGGCAGCTTGCAGCATCAATCGAAAATGTAGGAGGTGTCTGCACTGGCAAGCAATTTCCTTTTTGGTTAAAATCTAAGCCGAGTATTTTGTAAGTTTTGCGTGCAGAGATGGAAGTAGGAATTTGGTTCGCTTAATCTAAAAAGAATTTTACAACAGGAACGCTGAATTATGTATGCATGCGGAGTCATGGGGGGCGGGGGGATATATGGAGTTAGAATAGAGGGTCCTTGAACTCATTTATTTGCTCCTGCTATTTATTTTATTTTATTTTATTTTATTTTTTTTTTATTTCATTTCATTTCATTTCATTCCATTTCATTTCATTTCATTCCATTTCATTTCATTTCATTTCACTTATTTCATTTTATTTTACTTTATTTTATTTTATTTTATTTTATTTTATTTTGTTTTATTTTATTTTATTTTATTTTATTTTATTTTATTTTATTTTATTTTATTTTATTTTATTTTATTTTATTTTATTTTATTTTATTTTATTTTATTTTATTTTATTTTATTTTATTTCATTTTATTTTGTTTAATTTTATTTTATTTTATTTTATTTTATTTTATTTTATTTTATTTTATTTTATTTTATTTTATTTTATTTTATTTTATTTTATTTTATTTTATTTTATTTTATTTTATTTTATTTTATTTTATTTTTTTTTATTTTCATCCCTTTCCGAAAATTTTAACATCTCCCCTTCTAGAAAACCTACTACACTACGCCACTGCTCTTTTGTGTATGTATGTATATGTAACGCGTTTGTGTATTTGAGCGCTGTGCATGGTTGTGTTAATGCAGGTATTGCTGAACGTAGCTGCAATAGATTTTGCTCTCTGCAACTTACAAATTACGAATTTTCATTTAAGCTGCTGAGTTTTTATTAAAAACTTTGCAAACGCAGTCAGTAATTGTGGTTGCGTTGTATAGTGTGATTACATGTGTAAGCCAGAGCTAATGGAAACTAAGAACTTGCAAAGATGTTAGAGCTCAAGCCATATTAAATGGGGCTTGAGAGAGATCTTAAGACAATTTAAGGCAGGAAAGTGAAGAAGAGGCGAGAGTGGTTCATCTATTAAAACCTAGGGAGCCGTCGAATATGGGAGAATTGTTACTAGAGACTGGAGAAAGTAATGGCTAGGAAAACAAACAAAATTTTCCTAAAATAAATTTGCTAAAACTTTATGTAATTTTTTTTTATATTTTATATTGGACCTTTGCCTATTTGGGATTGCAATTAAGTTAGACAAACATACTCACATATCTATAGAAATATATCCATTTTAAAATAAGCACGTGTTGTTTACATTGTTGTTACCCTTTTGGATATTTGCTGATGTCATCGCCCGATCCCTTTTTATTCAAAAGATGACCTAATCCGTTTCGAGTACGAGATATCCGGTGTGGGGTGGCATTCTTTATAGCTTGCACAACCCTTCACTTTGCATGTTCGATAGTCTACACAGAGAAATAGGGTTCCTTCAGCAACACACATACTAGGCGGAGATAAAAATAAAAAAATCAAGGGCATGCATGAAAGTACTTGAAATTATGGGGAATTCTGTGAGTTTGAGGACATAAAGCAATCACATTTCCTGTGTTAACAAATAGTAAATCAAGTCGGTTTTAAAAATATATATCCACATATCGGCAGTTAGTGAGATGAGTTCAAATATTTATAGTTTAGGAGTGAGTAATTTATATGTATATTATTGTCAAATGTTCTATCGAAATAGAAAGTTCTGCAATAAAAATTGTTTACAAAGCAATATTTAACGAAAAATTAAATAATTTATTTTATGGTGTGTGAGTATGCCCTGCCGGAAAAATGCAGGCGGGTTTAGCTTAGAACTAAAAATATCCCCTTATTCGATATCTCCACAGCTTTCATTTATTCTCACACACAAAGTTAGATTTGTTGTTTTATTTTTCAAAGTAATCACAGTTTAAAAAAATTATAAAAACAATTTTCTTAAATTTATACTACCAAACAAATTGACTAGAAAAATATTCAAATTGCTTCCTTAGTAAATATTTGCCAAAAGAAAACTTGTATACAAAATAAAAACATTGCTACGAATAACAAATACCAAATAATAAACAAATATGCATGTATATAAAGATAACGAGTTTTATCGACCACAAGCCGAGAGTAATCAAAGAGGAAATCATATTGTTTAAAAAAAATATGCAATCAAAATTCGTATATGCATGTGTATGTATGTGTGTCATACCTCTATGTATGTATGCGTTTGTGTTATAAAAATCATATAAATAATGCAATGGCTAAAGTGGGACATACACTGGATTACTTGGCTTATGCACACAAGCTTGTGAACTTATGCAGACATGAAACGTCACATGAATGAGTGGTCCACTTGCCCCTTTGTGGCCAACAAAGCTAAACGTCCATTTGGACGTAAAGAGGATTTACTTACATATGTGCACATAAATAAATACATATGTATGTATGTACATACATACATATGTCATCACGTCTTGCTTGACACATCAAAAATTACAAAAAGTGCTGCCAATGAGTATTGCCAGAAACAATGAATCAAGAAATCAAGTAGAAACTTAAGTGAAATTTAATTTAATTCTATTTTGTTTTATATTATGTTATGTTGTGTTAAGTTATGTTATGTTATGTTATGTTATGCTATGTTATGTTATGTTATGTTATGTTATTTTATGTTATGTTATGTTATTTTTTGTTATGTTGTGTTAT
Organism: Sphenella marginata; assembly: GCA_951509765.1. Lineage (NCBI taxonomy): Eukaryota > Metazoa > Arthropoda > Insecta > Diptera > Tephritidae > Sphenella > Sphenella marginata. The sequence goes on from OX608083.1 coordinate 3,550,541, forward strand.
ATTATGTCATGTTATGTTATGTTATGTTATGTTATGTTATTTTATGTTATGTTATGTTATGTTATGTTATGTTATGTTATGTTATGTTATGTTATGTTATGTTATGTTATGTTATGTTTTATTTTATTTTACTTTGTTTTATTTTATATTATTTTTTTGTATGTTATTTCATTTTATTTTATTTTTATTTAATTTTATTTTACTTTTTTTTTTTATTTTATTTTATTTTTATTTAATTTTATTTTACTTTTTTTTATTTTATTTCATTTTATTTTACTTTTTTTAATTTAATTTTATTTTAATTTACTTTTTTTAATTAATTTATTTTAATTTAATTTTATTTTGTGTTTACCATCTAAAAAAATGTCCAACGCGCTTAAAGAAGTTTCCACTTCAAAACTGCTTAAGACAAACCTTAAAGGCACATTTTGAAATATGTAGCCATAGATCTGCAATGAAGTGCGAAAATATTTCTGCTACGCTGGTTTTGTGATAACTGTTTATGCTGCTCAAATATTTTCAAATAACATTTGCAAAGAAGCCACGAAGAAATACAAAAACATACAAATTTACAACTCCACATACAACAAAAACTACAATTTCAATAAAATATCTGTTGGCTAAAGCCACTACCCATACACACACATGCAAATATGTTTGTATTAGTAAATAGCGAAAATGTCTATTGTAGACCGGAAATGTCCACTATGTGGAGCAATAAAACTTCAAACTGGTAAATAAAAATAAAAAAAAAATCAAACAAACATCTAAAGGATATGCAAACAACTATGACTTCATGTAAGTAACTAAGTATGTCAATGGCTGGCTGTTAGTAAGTAAAAAGGATTGCCACTAAAAGGATATGTTTATGTCCAAAGTTGGCATAAAAGTTCAAAACAACAAACAACTAACATATTTCATTCAAATTTATGCAAAAAAAAAAAGAAGGGAAAAAATGTCATAGCTACACTTGAACTTGAGCTGCTTAAGTGGAAGATGGAATTGCAAAAACGCAAGCATACATACATACAGACATATGTAAATCTATTTATATGTATGTCTGCCATGCAAGAGCGATAAAATGTGTTGACTGGCCATGTGAAAGAGGTTGCTAAGGCGTGAAGTGGCCAGAGCATGAGTTTTTATTAATAGAAAAAATTTCAATAGCTAAAATTGGGCGCCAAAGATGCGCCCCATTACTCTTTTTGTTGTTGTTGTATTTTTTCTAAGCAAGATATATGACAAAAATTAGTGTTATGTGGAGACGTTAACACATTTTCTAACATCCCACTCTCTCCCATGCGTGCGAAAGGGCTAAGCGCGCTTCAGCACAAACGCACGGACGCGCCAACTGATGATGCAGCCATTTACTGCTATTTTACGAAGCATTAAATTAAAGTGGATTTTGGAGAAAATTATTATTTTGACATAAAGCGTTGAGTATGTCTGAGCGAATATTAAGCAGTGTTTTGGTGCGCCTAAATGTATGCTACATGAAGTGAATGAGTAAGCAGACCCTGTAGGAAAATTAGAAAGAAAAGTGGAGTAAAGATTAGACTAGATCTCCAGCAGTTCAAAGAAAGCTATTTCAGTCAACATTCTGTTTTTCATTAAATTGAAAAACTGAAGTTAGCCATAAGGGCAAAATAGTCTAGGCATAAAATTTTCCTACAGGTACGGCACAGATGCGAACCAAGTAAATGCTAATGCTGCCTCTAACGCATGTTATTGAGTTGGCAAAACATTTCCACACATACTTGAGCTTCCTAGACGTCATTTGGTCTCTGAATGCTTCAAAAGAGGGCCATAAGTAGATGGAGCTTGTAACGCTTTGCTTATTTGAATTTATTATTATGTCGTTATGTTGTTGTACTTTTTTATATTTCAAGTTTTTTCTGAACAATTTGTGCTACCAAAAAATTACGAAATTCAAAACACAAATATGAATTGAAAAGGGTAATATGAAATCAAAGTTTGTGGAACTCTTGCCAAACATGGCTAGCTTCTCTTTGACTTATAGTATGTATGTATGTATATGCGGCTGGGTATTACTTATTTGAAAGCTCTTTAAAGCACATCTACGCATTTTTGAATATATTTGTATGGTTGTTTTTGTGCTGCAAGAAGTAGAAGAAGCAGCAGTTAATGCCAAAACATTTATGCGCAACACATTTTTCTGGCAGCCATTTTTTGATGACTTCCATATGAGTACAATATACATACGTACATATGTATGTGTGCATGTAGACGCACGTTCAACACCATCAGTGGGTGAAATTTTTAATTTAATTCTTTTTATCCATGTTGACATGGGTATTAAAATGCGATAAGTGGAAACACATGCTACGACTGAGGACGGCGTTGGCACATAGCAAGTGAGCTGTTTAAAATTTAATATTTGCTAAGTAAAAATTTAAAACAAATTTTTTAAATATATGGGGAGAGTTTTCCGGTCTTAGGTCCTTCGGAGTTTATTCACCATTCCTTTTTTGTATCTATTGTTTAATCCGTAAATTAATCTAATATTTAATCTGCTTGTTTTTGTTACGCTTGAAAACAGCTTGAACAAAGAATAAACAATTTCTTTCTTAAGCAAAGAATAAACAATTTCTTTTTAAATCACCGTTTATTTTCTTAACCCTCTTTGGTGCAGGCTTGACAGTACAAACATTTCTATATGGTCGTCATTTGTGAGGTGAAGGTGTCAAGTTCAATTGACAGGCAGACCGCAACAATTGCCACAACACGCACTTTAACGCATTACAAATAGGTACTTTTGCAAATGAGTACATGACATGATTACCCAGTTAACCAAACTGAAGATATGAAAGTTAAATCAATTGATTTAAAAATATATGCTAATGTCATTTTGAGGTCGAGTGGAAGGTCGGCTTTCCTATAAGCCATATAGTTTTACTATTATTTTGTATTTATGATATTTTTTGTAGAATTTAAAAAAAAGCTGCGAATTACAAGTTTTAGGACGGGAAATCATTGAAAAGAATATTGAAGAAACGAGCAAAAGACATCACAAATACCACACAAGGAAACGAGTCTAAATATACACATAGGAAAAAAAAAATTTGGTTTGCTGGGTTCATAAACGCAACCACTTGAGCGCCTCGAGCACATGTTGGAACAAACGTACGCAATACAAACAAAATAAAAGGATTGGCAGCATAAACGAAAGCAAACCCCTAGCAAAGCGTTGCACTTGTAACGGGATATAAAGTGCATTTAAATGCCAAATAAAAGTGGAATGACATTGAAAAGCGTATAAAATGCGTGAAGAAATAAGCCATTCTAGAGGGGGGTGGGCTTTGTTGCATAAACAAAAATGAAGTGAAGTGTGAGCAGCAAGTTGAGTGGTAGGTATTATGGGGTATTTGGTTGCGGTGCTTAAGGTAACAAAAGACGCGTAACGACGCTGAGCTAAACTTAAAGCAGGCGTCAAAATGTCTGCAAACGAAGTGGAACATAACAAGTACAAAAACAACAAGTAGAAAAACGTACACATTTAAATACCAACAACAATAGTTTTAGCTTAAACATAAACATTCCACATACTCATGCAATAGACAGACAGACAAACAGACAGCCAAAGCGTCGCACAGACAGCGTCCAATCACACATTTGTACCTATGGCTGAAGAAAATGCAAGTGAAAGCAATAAGCAATGAACGCGAGTTTCAAATTACCCGCAAAAGTCTATTGTCATGAGGCGTTTAAGGGTGGTTGAAAGCGTAGTGCAGTTGTTGCTTTACGTATGTGGTTTTGGTGTTGCATGCGCGCTGCAGGAAAGCCTACTAGTTGTAGACTAGTTTGATACTAGTTGGCATAAGCAGCCTCAAGACACGGAGTAATGTTTTTTTTTCAATATTATTTATTAAGCTATGATATGCTTTTTCTAATTTTCTTGAAACATTTTGTGGAAAATTAAAAAATGCTATAAAAATATTTTTCTCACATAAAATCTAATCCATACATCTTAAAGTATGCTTACTATATATTTTAATTAATAAAATCCAAGGAAAGATTGACTTACATGCTGAAGAATATTTTTTGATTTTGATACATTTCACAATCACACTTAGTCAAACCTGAAAAATAAGTACAGTTCGCATCTACTGCTAAATTTTTATTCTCAAAAAGTTAACTTTGGTTACTCCAAAAAAAAAATTTCATTTACTTGCACAATTACTTTGACAAATGAAGTGCCGCAATGCGAGCTAATCGTTTCGTTTCCATTTTTCTTCGCGCTCTCACTTGAGCACTCGTTACTCGTTGCTTCGCTGCTGCGCCGCTGTTGTCGTAGCGGCGTCGCAAAAAAATTGATTGATCTTGCTGGCACGATTTGTCACCAAATGAATCAAAAAATTATCAATTGGATTATGATTTCACTGTAAAAACTATTATTTACTAGCTATTGGTCTTCAATTTAATAAAATTAATGTATACAAAATCAGATTATTAGTTAAACAGAAAATGAAAATGAAAGATGGCGTTGTTGACTCAGCGATTGCTGCCCGAACACTGAACTGTTCTGCTTCGCTCGCGTGTGTGTATGTATGTATATATGTATGTATCTCGCGACAGCTTTGGAGTGTTGTTACTATTTCTACTCAGACTGGCATATAAAAGCGGACAAATTTTAGTTAAAGAACTAGAATGCTTGCATACTAGTTTGGCTGTTGACTGCAGGGTTCCGATGGATTTGTGAAGTGAAATGCACTTCGCTTGTTTTTCCTGAATTCAAAGTGTTGGAAGTTGGGTTTTTAGTGCACGCCATTGTTGTTGTTGTGTTTTGGTAATCCAACCAACAGACAGGTTAAATACGCCACCAGGACATGCCGCATATGTCGCCGTTGGGATGATAACTGACACATCAACAACTACAACGAGCGCTACATTTGTACGACAAGCAGTGCTAAGACAACAAACAGACTGCAAAAGTTGTTAAGAAAAACACAAAAACAAAAACAAAAATGCACGCATGCAAGTGAGTAAAGATAAGATTCAAATAACAACAGCGAACACAAAAAAAATTAAAAAAATAAAAAAACAAAAGAAATTGTCAAGATGCGCGCGACATTTGTTGTGGTGCCAGCGATAGCAAACTTTCTTTTGATGCAGCCAAAGTTCTACCGACAGACACGCAGCCTCAACTCGACAACAGCGATAATGGCAATAAACAAATTGGCAATTCGGTTTGCACTTTTTCGCTGCTATTTATTACTCGCTAATGTTTAGCAGACGCATGCATATTCATGCCTAACTCGTTGTTTGTAAAAGTTTTGATTTTGCTGCGACCTTCTTAACTCGTTACGTTTTATCTAAGCAATAATGTAAACAACATAGTGACAAAACTTTGGGAGCACCACGTCAAGCAAGAAAAACAGAAAATAAGTAAGGAAGTCTAAGTTTGGATGGCGCAAAAATTTAATGAATTTTTAGGATCTTATGAAATTTGATGAGAACTTTGCGAAAACTAATTTTAAAAAATCAGTTTAAGTATTCCCACAACTGCCGATCCTTTTAAAAGTTGCTTCACTTCCTGCTGCCCCTACGGGTTTTTTTGTCAAAAGCTTCCCCCCTTCCACCTAACTGCCTTTAGTAGAGTGTGTCATGCGATTTCTCTGCATTGACAACTTTTGATTCTTAGAATCCACTGAAAACATAAAATATAATACACTAAAGGATCATTAACACGTGACTGAGGCACAGCCGAAAATGAAAAAAGGAAAAAAAAAAAACAAATTTAATCACAAAATGAAAATCGTGTAGCAGCAGAAAGCAATAGGCAGAGTATTCATTACACAAACAACTTCAGCAAAGGTGTCGAAGGTAAACACAAGTGAATGCTAAGCAAAATAAACAAAAACAAAGTTGTTAAATAACAGCAAATATTAAAATACGAAGTCAAGGTTTTTTTAACACCAACAAAATTACTTTTACCCATGTGAACAAAACAACGCCAATGCCTAAGCACGCATTCGCGACTGCTGTGGAAGGACGAGTGAATAAAGGAAAGTGTGAATGAAGTAACCAAATAAAATTTAAAAACAAAAAAAAAAAAAAAATTTTAACCAAACTTCACACCTTTGTAAGGTTTCGTGGGCTACACTTCAATTTGCTTCACTTCGAAATTTCACGCCCAAATATGACACGTTTGTTTAGTGCGGTGGATGGGGGTGGAAGTATAAGGTATTCCGCTTTAATTTTTTGTTTCTGGCAAGCGTCAATTACTTTGTTGCACCTAAGGTGGTAAAACTTGATTGCGTTGTTTATGTGGAATATTTGAAATAATAAAAGCCAGTGTGGGGCACTGTGCACTAAATTTTTATTTGCAGAAAAGTTAAAAATTTAATTAAAATTGAAAGGAAACAAAAATAATTAAACAGTAAAAAATAAATTTTCTTTTTTAAATTAAAATCTACTACATATATAAACAAAAAAGACCCTAAAAATCAACAACAAAAATTCTTAATTAACTTTAAAATTATTATATTTTTCTTTTTAAACTTCTCTAAGCGAGTTGTAAATTTTTTTTGGCGTCCAAAAATTTCACCAAAATAAATTAAATTTTTTTAGAAACTAGCTGAATGCTGTTGAGAACGTAATGGCGCTTGCGACTTGACCTCACTTCTAGCTTCTAGTTGCCCAAAATCGCCTTGCCGATTTAGCCTTCAAATAACAAACGAAAGAAGCGTTAGAGTTCTGTTATGAAAGTAATAGTTAAACGCATTTGTTAAGTGCGCTAAAAGCTAAATTCGCCACTAAATTAAAATTCATTGCATTTAACTATTTTTTATTTATTTTTGCAGTAATTAAATTAAAATCTAAAAATAATAGTTTTTCAGCTGACCGCACGTCATAACATTTGTAAATAGTTTTTTTTTTTTTTTGGTTTGGTTATGGTTAACGAAGCAGCAGTGTCAGTAAGTGCTTGAACTTTACAACGCCTAGAAGTATGCAACGTTGTTGTAGCCACTAAAGTTTATGAAATCTCTGCAACCGTAAATGAAGTAAATTTAATTATGCATACACTTACTTACATACATAAGTAGTTGTAAAAATATGAAGCACATACAAACACACACATACACGCATACATATGTAAGTAGATGAGTAAGTAAATAAACAAATGAAGTTCAACAGTAATTTAACGAACTAACATTGAAAACTTTGTGCGAGCACTTTTTGAAATGTTCCCAGTTAACCAGCATGCAGAAAGCAGAGCAGCGAGCAGAACTAGCCAAAAGCAACAAAAAAATGTTCAAGCGAAAACGATGCTGAAGTTAATAGCGTTTCCGTTACTCAATGGGGCTACTTTGTACGTATGTGTGCTGCTTGAGGTAGAAAGCAGAGCTACCGAATAACTGAATTCCGAACCGAGATAACGAAAGATTCGGAAAAATATATCGGTATAAAAGCACGAGGTTGGTCCAAGTCGAACTCGTTTCTCTGCCTAAGACGAGCTTCGGTAGTAACACAAGATTAAGAAAATTGAAGAACCATAATTTATTAAAAGTAAATATTTCTCTTAACGAGAGCTTACGCATTTGATCTTATTTTGGCGTTCTGTTTGGAACGCTTGGTGGTCACGAGACCACAACACCAGCCAGCATCTGTTGGTGGCAAAGGAACCACAAGAAAGTTCCAACGGAGCTACTCAGAGGCGATATACAGATGTACCTACAAGCAAGCGCATCCCCAGTGTCGATGACTGAGCACAAAAGCGGAAAAAATTAACAAAGTTGTTGTTGCTATTCTAGTTTGCGTGAAATGGGACGCTGCAGAAGAGTTTAAGTGTAAATGGGTGAGGAAAGTGAAATATTTAATGCGTTAATCTTGATTCTAATAAATCTTGAAGTTGTTGCCACTTTTTCACTTTACCAACACTGTAGCTCATTTTTGTTGTGCCTGGTAGACGTGCTAGTGTACGTGTGCATCTGTGTGAGTGCTGTGTTAGACCACTTTATTGGCGACGGCAAACTTCTTGCTGTACCACCGCTTGCTGTCCACCACGATTTACTTGTGAAATGCAGTACCTACGCTTTCAGCGCTAGATGTTGTAAGCAAAAAAGGGTTAGACGCTCGAAGCTCTTTCTACATACATTTGTATAAGCCCACAGGGCAACGCAACTAGTTGGAAATTACTTCTACTTGAATATAAGAAAATTAAATAAAATAAAATAAAATAATATAAAATAAAATAAAATAAAATAAAATATAATAAAATAAAATAAAATAAAATAAAATAAAATAAAATAAAATAAAATAAAATAAAATAAAATAAAATAAAATAAAATAAAATAAAATAAAATAAAATAAAATAAAATAAAATAAAATAAAATAAAATAAAATAAAATAAAATAAAATAAAATAAAATAAAATAAAATAAAATAAAATAAAATAAAATAAAATAAAATAAAATAAAATAAAATAAAATAAAATAAAATAAAATAAAATAAAATAAAATAAAATAAAATAAAATAAAATAAAATAAAATAAAATAAAATAAAATAAAATAAAATAAAATAAAATAAAATAAAATAAAATAAAATAAAATAAAATAAAAAAATAAAATAAAATAAAATAAAATTAAATTAAAATGAAATAAACTAAAATAAAATGAAAAAAAAAATAAAATAAAATAAAATAAAATAAAATAAAATAAAATAAAACTAAATTAAATTAAAATAAAATGAAATAAATTAAAAAAAATAAAATAAAATTAAATTAAATTAAAATAAAATGAAATAAAATAAAATAAAATAAAATAAAATACAATAAAATAAAATAAAAAAATAAAATAAAATGAAATAAAATAAAATTAAATAAATTAAAATAAAATAAAATAAATTACAATAAAATAAAAAAAATAAAATAAATTAAAATAAAACTAAATTAAATTAAAATAAAATGAAATAAATTAAAAAAAATAAAATAAAATTAAATTAAATTAAAATAAAATGAAATAAAATAAAATAAAATAAAATAAAATACAATAAAATAAAATAAAAAAATAAAATAAAATGAAATAAAATAAAATTAAATAAATTAAAATAAAATAAAATAAATTACAATAAAATAAAAAAAATAAAATAAAATAAAACGAAATAAAATAAAATGAAATAAATCAAAATAAAATGAAACAAATTAAAATAAAATAAAAAAAAATGATATGAAATAAAACAAAATAAAATAAATTAAAATAAAATGAAATAAATTAAAATAAAATAAAATAAAATGAAATAAAATGAAATAAAATAAAATAAAATAAAATAAAATAAAATAAAATAAAATAAAATAAAATAAAATAAAATAAAATAAAATAAAATAAAATAAAATAAAATAAAATAAAATAAAATAAAATAAAATAAAATGAAATAAATTAAAATAAAATGAAATAAATTAAAATAAAACAAAATAAAATAAAATGAAATAAATTAAAATAAAATAAAATAAAATAAAATAAAATAAAATAAAATAAAATGAAATAAAATAAAATAAAATTTTGTTTAAATTTATGTGCGACTCGTCCGTTAAAGACTAGTCTGAGCTGGGTAAAAAAATTCTGGTATTACTACTGACCAGTTGGGTGTTTCACTGCTGGGTACTGATATTAAGGGTATTAGTTTAAGCCAATTTGGCTACTTGCCTGCGCACTTCGAAGTACATTTGTTTACTTTTCGCATGGTCGCACACATACACACCTCCCCCCACACCTACACACACAGATAACATTGAACGCAGTATTTGATTGGACACTTGGTTGCGGAGGTGGTAAACGACTTTGATAGTCTCGCACTCTGAGGTTAAGTGCAACGCATTAGAATTTCCCTAAAGTAATAAAAAAATACTCTTAAGTTCGTAACTTATTATCAAACTCGAACGTAAGCGTTTCCAAAGCGTGTGCGGGGTGTCGTAGGAGGTGGCGCACTATGGAAGTAATGCCCGATAAGGCGCTTAGGAAATGGAAAGTGAGTTTGTTGGAAAATAATTTTGTTTTTATTTCGTTAGACAGACGGTAATTACACTTGACACAATGAACAACGTGCTGTACTTACGGTAAGTTATGCGCACCCCCCACCCACCCCCTCGCACATACAAGGCGCGCACGTAAACGTGGAAAAATGTTGAACTTCATGTGATGAGTCCGCGTTGTGGGTCTGTTTTGTGAAATAAAGCGTGAGTTCATATTAATTAGCAGCACCTTGGAGTGGGTAGCGGCCAGTTTGATTAACTCTTTTAGCGACTTTCTTGAGCGCGTCTTTTTGACTTAACGTCAAGTTGCACAAGATTATAATCAGCAGTGAGTAGAGTTTGAAAAAGTTTTGCTGAAATATTTCATCAAACCAAAAGAAATTAATTTTGCTTGTAGTTCAATAGCTTCTTAGGCTACTAATTGGTATTAATATAGCTCAAGTGAGTGGTTTTTATGAGGGACTAAGATCTTGATTATGCTCACCACCCCGCAATTAATATTTTAATGCTCCAATTCATCTTATCTGCCAACTTGTATTGACCGAACTATATACTTCTTGACGCTAAAGTGACTTTTGGTATTTTTTTAAGTAAATATAACTTTAAAGTTAAATATTTGCAGAAGCCGAGACAAGTAATAATTACTTTGAAGTTGCGTTTTTTGGTGAATAATACTTTAATGTTACAGAGACTACAAAATAAACCAAGCAGGAAGTTGAACAAAGTGTTTTATGTGTAAAGTTCCCTAAAAGTCGCAGTTGAAACTCTGTTTGGTCCCCGCTACGTAACCATAACGTAAGGGGAACGTTGCCGTTCAATTTTGGTTGCAAGCAGTTAATAGATACATGGCTATTACGTGCCTGCGACTAGTGGCTAAACGCTTTGTAGTAACAACAATGGTCGCCGCTTCGTTCCAAAAACTATTTGTGATCGTTGAAAAAACTCGTGAGACCCTATTGCTGCTTTTCTTCTTATTTGCCAATGCAACAATCGAAACTTATAATTTTCTTAATTATTACTCAACAACACTCAACCATATTTATTTGATTTTCCATACAAAGCATAAGTGAAAAATACAACAATAAAATAACTGATTAATTATTTTCCCATGCTATTACAACACCCAACCCATTCGGAGAGATTTTTTTTTTGCGCCCCCCTTTGTAACAATTCATTTAACTTAAGTGGCCATTTCCACTTGCACTAACATCTATGTGAATGAGTGCTTGAGTGCACGCGCGTTGACGCCTAAATGTAGACCACCAACCAAGCCATCCAAACGGGCAATGACATTCGTGCTATAACCCCCACCAGCACCATTACCACGCTAATACTACTCCGGTTGTGCTCGTATATATATGCAAAATTTCGAAAGTTGACGCCAAATTGTGGACGGCCAAGTCGTTTTGTGGCTGCAAACAAAAGTGGCACTGTGACAGTTGTCATGGTCAAAGTTCGTTGCATACTTTAGAGTGGTAACGCATTAGCCAAAAGTGTCATTAGGCAGGCGAACAAGGCAAATAAGGCACTTGGCGTTGATGAGAACGACGACAAACAATAAAAACAACAAACAGCAAGTCAAAGTTTACTGCGCGCTTTGTATGCAAGCAAGCAAGACGTTATGTCATAAGGAAATTGTAGAAATAAAATTTAATTTATGTAATTTGCATGAGAAATGACGAACGGCGAACCCTTTTCATTTATTCATGGCCAGTTGAGCGGCGTGTAGCGGAGCATGGCGCGTGGCAGGGGTGGAAGTTGGATGTGCTTGCGTTGTGGGTGCACGTGGGTGAGTAGGGAATGTGACTCGAATTAGTTAATGTTAATGCCTTAAGTACATATAAATTGAAATGCAAGTTGTTTTTGGCGGAAGTTCTTATTTCATTTTCCTGTTGCTTATGGTTTTTTTTTTTTATTATTTCAGCGGTTGTCAAAACAAGTTCAACATTTTTGGTAATTAAAAAAAATATTATAAGCATTAGCGTACTCAGTTTGACCTCTAAAATGATGTCGCCGTAAATATTATTGTTTCATTTCAAGTTAAGGAATATGCTAATAAGTCAAGGACGACTATCCCGCAGTCAAACCAACTACCTTTGAACTAGTCCAACACTAATCTGAGAAGAAGAAGAAGTAGAAATAGGAAAATTAGAACACAAGTGTAGCAGAGTGCAGAGTGGACGTTTATTGCTTTTGGAATCATTTTCTGAAATCAAAAAAGTGCCGAAATGATTTCCAAAGCGATCCCAAAAAAATTCAAAGTGTTCTAAAACCACGAAAAAAAATCCCATAATGATGCTGAAAAAGTACCCAAATTCTACGAAAGAAATCTCCAAACTTTTTTGAACTTATGCGACAACTATACCGCTTTTATCCGAACAAGTTTTGAGTTGACCTTGAGATAATGCCGAAAAATAATATCGAGAAAGTCCTATATTTATCTCAAAAGTGGTCTGAAATGTGGTCCTTAAATGATCCTGAAAAAGTTATAAAAATGTGTTGAAATAGTCTTGAAAACAAGGCCGAAACGATTCCAAAACAGTTATGAAATTATTACGAAATGGTTTGGAAAAAATCCGCTAAAGATTGAAAATGATACTGGAGGAGTCCCGAAATTAATTGTAAAGATTTCGAAATGATAATAAAAAATTCCGAAACAATTTTCAAAATTTCCCGAAATGATCTTGAACTAATCCCGAAAATGTGTCAAATTTATACCGAAATAATCCCGAAATTAATTGTAAAGATGTCGAAATGATAATAAAAAATTCCGAAACGATCTTGAAAATTTCTCGAAAGGATCTTGAACTAATCCCGACAATGTGTCAAAAATATCCCCAAGAAAACCCGAAATGATAATAAAAAATTTCGAAACGATCTTTAAAAGTTCTCGAAATGATCTTGAGCTAATCCCGAAAATGTGCCAAAACTATACCGAAAAAATCCCGAAAGCGTCTCGAAAACCTTTCCGAAATTATAGGAACGCTTTCTAGTTCTGCTATAATTCGCTATTTCCTACATTCTACAATTTTTTATCCAAGCTGAATCAATCTACATATTTACTCTAAAAAAATTTTGAGCTGCACTTTCAGTCAAAACATTTAATTTTGAGGTTAGACCTGAATTATGGCATTAATTCCTCACCTGATCTCGAGCGCAACTCATTCGTTACATTTTTTTAATTCGAACTCAGCTTCAGTAAAATACGCTTCATTAAATGTTTACGCCACATTTCACATTCAGCGTTCCTCCTACAAATAAAATTAGCTTTAACCAAAATTTATAGCATACCATTAGGCGCACAAGATTAATCAAATTTTAATGTGCCCAGCGTTGTAATATTTTTATACATACGTACATATCATTCAAATTATTACACGCACAATTTCTTAAAAAAATTTTCCAAATGTCAAGCCGTAACCCCTACTCCCTTTTGCTGTTCCACTTCTTATTTAATCCAATGTAAAAGTTAATTTATTCATAATTTCTCACTTTGTACAGCATCTGTTATGTTCCGGGCGTCAAGTTGATAAAGGAACGCATATAAATTGTTTTTGTCAAAAATATAAATTCTTATTTAAAAATGTGTGCTTTGACAATTTGTTTGTTGCTCCATCACTCCAGCGCGCGAGCTGCAAATTACCCTCATCACTTTTCATTGCTACAACTACGCTACGGAAGTGAAGTAAGTGTATGTTGGCTCATATTTATTTTTTAATTTTATATTAAAAAAATGTCACCCCATTTCTTTTACTCATTTCAATCTTCCAGCTTTCACTTTTGGTGTGCTCTGACAGCACTCTGTGTTTTCACTTACTGTCACATCACTTTTTGCAATGAGTGTCATAATTCTTCATGTAAATTGGCAAAATTTACTTTACCTCTCAGGTGCTTTTGAGCGCTCACTCTCTCCCTACCGTTATTTTATTGGTATAAAGGTTGCCACTTTGGTACATTTTTAACAAAACTGATAATTTTACATTTTGCTTGTTTGCCTTTTTTGTACCGAAATTTTGCTCAACTAGGGTCAAGGGCAACATAAATCATTAAATGAGTATATTTGAAAGAATGGTAAGTAAATACGGTAGACAAGTCTTTGTTCAGCAGGCTCCTACTTATTTGACAACGATTATAAATTTGAGCTACGGCTAAAAACTGGGCAGCAGAAATAACTATTCACGATTTCTTCAAACAGTCTAAGAGTTTGGTAATTTTTCAAAAGAAATTTTGATCCTCCTGAAATATGTGGTCTGGCAACCTTGCTGGTTATGCTTAGACGCTTTCATGAATAAATCCAATGTTAATACATTCAAACGTAGCTGTTGCAATGACATTAACCTGAAATTTGTCATTTCGGAATGTAAAACGCAGATTTTGTGCGCTTTTTCAAGCGACTAAATTTATTTGTTTTCGTGATTTGTGGAAGTAATATTCGTTTATTTTACCCAGCTCGCCCTCTCTCGGCAGGTATGGTGCGGGGCAGCTATTTGCAAAGGAACCTTATAAAAATTCTCTTAGCTCATAAACGGAAATGTATTGCAATTTTTATGTTGTTATGCTTTTACTTAATAACAAATTTTGCGACTTAATATAGCGCGCATATAATTAATGAATATTTAAAATTTTCTTAAAACAGTTGGAAGTTATTTAGACGTGTAAAATATTTCTTTAAAAATGGAAAGGAAGTTTTGTAACATTTTCTGACAGTAGTAATAAATACGGAATAACATAAAATATACATATATGTATGTATATAAATAGATGAGAAAAAAAAAAACAAAATAAAATAAAATAAAATAAAATAAAATAAAATAAAATGAAATAAAATAAAATAAAATAAAATAAAATAAAATAAAATAAAATAAAATAAAATAAAATAAAATAAAATAAAATAAAATAAAATAAAATGAAATGAAATGAAATAAAATAAAATAAAATAAAATAAAATAAAATAAAATAAGCTATCCATTAGGACCCTTATTGGAGTTTGTTTTTTTATTAATTCATTCGACATTTACACACAAAATTTGACCTTTGCTGTCACGTATCTCATTAATAAGTTTCAATTACACCAATTGAAACATACATGTATTTACCAACCAGGAAATAATATTTGTTGTTACTTACATAAAGACGCATATAAACACATTTATTCTGTATGCTTTCGACCAACAAAAAAAATATATATATAATTGCTAATGTATGCAATAGAGTAATAAACGAAGAAGCACACGTAGCGCCACAAAAACGACAGTAGCATGAATAATAATAAGTCAAACAAGGTGACTCCTCTCACACACACACATACTTATAACTAATTGCCGTTAAAACACGCTTCATTGCTTACAAATCATGCGCGTAGACTTAAAATAATAAATTTCATATATTTTAACAAATCGTGCAAAAATCTATTAAGATGCCAAATTTGGTGAGAACAAGAAAACGCCAACGACAGAAATGCCAAACATGTCGGAAGGCGTAACGCCAAAGCAGTCAAGCATTGCAAACTCCCAAGCATAGCATGCCGAAGTGGCCAAAATCGGTGAAAGCACAAAAAACAAGCAAGAAATAAAAAGGAAGAGAAGTAAGCGAGTAGGGAGTAATCCAAATTGGTAAACCAAAGGCAGGATAAAGCTTAGCAATCGTGAACGCTAAAGGAAACAATGTGAACTCGTGGTGATTAATATTCTTTGTGTGTCGTGCGTATATCACTTTTTATTTTTGAGGCGAGCAATAATCGTGACACTGGTCACGGTGGGATGATTCAGGGAATTACGAAGCACATTTGCTAGCGCCTAAAAGTAGTCTCCAATTCTGATAGAAGGTCTCCTCAAAGAAAAACCAGAAAATAGCATTTTTGGAGTTATTTCTCTTCGTTAAATGCTAATAATTGAAATTACCAAAGGAAGTAAATTTATTACCTAAAAGCATCCACTGCTCGGACTGTGTTCTTTTTCTTTTTATTTAGACAACTAAAAACACTTTTTCGGGCAAAGCAATGCTGGCACACTAAACCGAAAAGTGATGCGTACGCATTCCTTGAACGATGAGATCAACCAAACTCGAAAAAAAATTGTAATGCGTATGTAATTGTTACCATCTACGGCGTCTACGCCCAAATCACTGAGCTTTAATCGTGCGCTACGATTTTCGACAACAGCTCAGGTTGCTAACGCATCAAATTTTCAATTTCATACATTTTGGCATTCGCTTGTTTGTATGTGTGGCATGTTTGTGTGTGTGTGTGTGTTTCTACGAAAAAGCTTTTCACAAGAAAAACTCCCCGAAATGTAGAAGGTATTAAGGTTTTTCTGTTGCTTGCTTATTCATTCATTTGTTGCTTGGTTGTTTGATTATTTGTCGGTGAGTCTGGGCCGCCCAATCGTTCTAGCGATTACCATTACTTGCTTGGTAATTGCACGCCTCACCTGTGAACAAACACACACACATAAAGAAAAGTTGTTCAGCAAGCTCACGCATGTAGGAATGTGTGTATCATTCTATTAAGTCAAAGTTACAGAGGCGTAGTTATGCCCCTCACAAGGGTGGGCCAAAGTTTACTTTAGACTTTGAAGTATTCTACAGCAACGAGAAAGAGAGCATTTGTCCTTGAAAGTGCACCTACTCCCTCTCTCGTTTTGGTGTTGAATATTTCATAGAATAATCCTCTGGGATAATTTTGAGAGCAGTCTCACGTAGGTACTCCATGGAGTATTCAAAAGCAAAAAAAATGGTGATCCAATCAGCGTACATTGGCATGTAAATTGGACCAACTTCTTTATATCAAGGGGATAAGGTTTGGAGTACCCTGATATTCCTGAAAGAGTATTCTTTGGCTGATCGCACAGATTATTTTTCAAAGTGACGCCCCTGCGCATTTACACGCCCTTACACACCGACATACGCCTTTGGCTTTGAGAGCATTCCACGCATACAAAATTGCTAGTCGCACAGAGCGACAAAAGTCATTGTAGTGAAATTGGATTCCAACATCTAACATTGCATTGTTATGAGAAATGAAAATTGAGAAATATTGCCAAAGTCGCGATGTATGTATATTTGAAGCGTCAGTACAGTAAAAGACCAAACGGCTACATAGCTCAGTGAAGCGGCAAGCCAAACGACCAGTTGCCATACGAAAGCGCCAACATCATCAAATTCTTTCTTTTTTTTACGCTGAATCATTGTAAACACACACACACACACACACGAATACATGTGAGATGGTAGAAAAGCTTTCGTGCATTCAAAATTCAACTCGCCTACATTTCGAATTTTCAATCTACAAACATACATAAACCATTTGCCACGGTGATGATGCTGCAAAAACATTTTTCTTGTTTGGCTGCCAAAGCGCGTGTCCAGAACAGGTGTTGCCTTTCATTGTGGATGATGCTTGCATTTACCCTGCAATCAAAACTAGTAGTTGTAAGCGGGTTTAGTACTAGTTGGAGCAAACAGCTCAGCCATTTGAAGTTCTTTTTTTTTCATATTAGCAAGCAAACAGATTTAACATGGCAGTGTCCTAAGAAATATGAATTCCCTCTGCATTAGTATCATACTAGTTTCATAATGTGCAAGCTCTTAGTTGATAATTTTTTTTTTTAAATAGTACCACGAACCATGAACCACCTTGCTATCGTATGTGTCTTTGCTTAGGTTTCGTAGTACATCCAACCCGATACAATTTTTTTTGAATGCATTTCACAATCACAATTAGTCAAACCTCAAAAATAATAATAATTCAATACTTCTTTTATGTAGTTGTTGAAACTTTTTCTTAAAAAAAAAGTTATCTTCGATTATTCTAAAAATAAAATTAATTTAGTTACACAATTGCTTTGACAAATGACGTGGCAAAATACGGGCTGATCGTTTCGTTTCCACTTTACTTCGTCGTATCGCTGTTACGTCGCTGCTCTGCCGCTGTTACATTGCTGCTCTGCCGGTGTACTCGCAGCGACGTCGCAAAAATGGAGGGGCATTTGCTGACAAACGCAAATAAACTATTTGAAGTAGGAGATGATCAAGTGGATTATGGTTAAAACTACTATAAAAACTATTACTCAATAGATAGATAACTTTAATTAAATTACATTAATAGTTAAAAATTATATTAGTTAAAATGTCTGATGGTGTTGTTAACCAAACGATTGCTCTCCGAATACTGAACTGTTTTCTACTCGCTCGTGTGTGTACGTCGACAGTTTGAACGCACTTATGATAGCGCGAAGGTTGCAGTCGCTCAGACTGGTTCAAAATAGCTCTCCAAATTCTAGTTTACCTATTGACTGTAGGGTATATGTACTCTATACCGTTATTGCTGTTTTCGTTACTGCTTTAAATTGTTTTTGTTGGGTTCTTATTCGTTATTGCTTTGGGTATTGATATCTCACTACTTGTGTTACTACATTTGTGTTCGTTGTTGCTGTGTTCTGCTGTTATTGTTGTATGTAGTGATGACTTAAGAAATTATCCGAATTTCAACTGCTGAATGACGAATAGTCAGCGAAGGACTCTTTACGCCAACGCAAATTGCACTTACAGTGATTTGAAGCAGATTAAAATGAAATAAAATGAACATCGCTAGTGTCGCTCAGCCTGACTATCGTAAGGTTTTTGCAGGCTCCATTCGGTGTCAAAGCCATCGTACCTAGTCCTACTTTTATAGTTTTCGAGCCAAAAAAAAAAAATTCACCTAAATATTTTCCAAGTAGTTTTCTTTGGGAGATTGATATTTAGTCCGTAATTTCCGGCAGGAAAGAAGCATTTCCATTCGTCAAAATATTCTGACCGAATAGTAAAATTTTCCACAAAAAAATATTTTGCATTATCCCAAAAGCAACCCACTATGCAAAACCATTCTACTATAACGTAATATAATACCGATGGGTATTTCATTGGAATCATTCACATTGGACTAAACGAATAAACGATATGAACTAAATGACTTTGGTTTCGTATATCCACCCCAAATGGGAGCACACAAAAAATGAGCATGAAAAGATGGCTCTCGGTTATACCAGCCACGCATCGCCGCCTCTTACAAAGCAACAACAATATCTAACAACAGCCGCAACACTCACGCCAACTACGAGTGCATAGCAAGAAAACAAAACAATGAGCAACAAGCAATGAGATAAATTCGACTGCTGCCCGAGGACGTGTAATACAAGATGGACCATCCCTCAAATTACTGTAGGGATCAAAACAAATGACTCGAAACAAAACCTAAAACACCAAGCGCAGTAGATATACAAACACACAACAACAACAAATACAAATATCGACGATTACAACAAAGCTAAGTTGGCAACAAAGACAAAAAGTTAAAATAACAAAGAACTCTGTACATGCAACAACAACGTAAAACAACAACAGTACACCATCAGTATGAGCGAAATCAAGCAAAGACACTGCAATGCCAGCAAATAAGCACGGAGCAGCAGCAGAACACCAAAACTATTGATGTTCGAGGCGAGGCAGGGGAGTATCTCTCGCGTTGGCCTTCTCACCATTGTAATCAAACGAATTATAAACGATTTCTTAAACGTTTATCCTTTGGCAATAGCGTGCATTGGACAGTAAGAAAAACAAGATGTTCAAGAGGCGGTGATGTTTGTACGTCCAACCAAAGCTGTAATAAATAGCTAGCAGAAATCTAAGTACGGCTGAAGCTAAGCGTTATATACCCAGTGGGGGTAATCTGTGTAGGGCTTACTTTATTTCATTTTAATTTAATTTATTTTATTTTATTTTATTTAAGTGTACCTATTTTATTTTATTTTAGTTTATTTTATTTTATTTTGTTTTATTTTGTTTTATTTTATTTTATTTCATTCTATTTTATTTTATTTTATTTTATTTTATTTTATTTCATTTTATTTTATTTTATTTTATTTTATTTTATTTTATTTTATTTTATTTTATTTTATTTTATTTTATTTTATTTTATTTTAATTTGTTTTGTTTTATTTTATTTTGTTTTATTTTATTTTATTTTATTTTATTTTATTTTATTTTGTTTTATTTCATTTTCTTTTATTTTATTTTACTTTATTTTATTTTATTTTATTTTATTTCATTTTATTTTATTTTATTTTATTTTAATTTTTTTTATTGAGATTTTACACAAACAACAAGCTTGTGTTTTTTGGTCTTTATATTTGAAGTATCCTGGTTCGAAACGAGCTATAGACCTTTTAATAATTTTTTCTGCAGCGAAAAATTATTGTTGTTTTTGGGTTTCTTAATAATTTTTATTAATTATTAAAAGTTTTTTGTTGAGTTGAACAGGAAAAATTTAGAGACAACCGCCATAGCTTTTCTTATAGATCCATTTCGGAAGTTGCTAACTTCACTCATCAGAGAAATTTTGGCACGCATTGCTAACTATTAAGCTAACAATACGCTGGGTTTTTTGCCTTCTAAACGCCCTGTAAGAAAAGCTATGGCGGTTGTCTCTAAATTTTTCCTGTTCAACTCAACAAAAAACTTTTAATAATTAATAAAAATTATTAAGAAACCCAAAAACAACAATAATTTTTCGCTGCAGAAAAAATTATTAAAAGGTCTATAGCTCGTTTCGAACCAGGATACTTCAAATATAAAGACCAAAAAACACAAGCTTGTTGTTTGTGTAAAATCTCAATAACAAAAAACCAAGAGCACATGGTTGGCAAACTGTGACACCAAAACAGACTTGCAAAAAAATCCATCATGATACCAAATCTAAAACGTCAAATGGCGTTGTTGGTACATGAATTGGTAAAGAGTTGATTGAACAGGGCGTTTAGAAGGCAAAAAACCCAGCGTATTGTTAGCTTAATAGTTAGCAATGCGTGCCAAAATTTCTCTGATGAGTGAAGTTAGCAACTTCCGAAATGGATCTATAAGAAAAGCTATGGCGGTTGTCTCTAAATTTTTCCTGTTCAACTCAACAAAAAACTTTTAATAATTAATAAAAATTATTAAGAAACCCAAAAACAACAATAATTTTTCGCTGCAGAAAAAATTATTAAAAGGTCTATAGCTCGTTTCGAACCAGGATAATTTTTTTTATTTTATTTTATTTATTTTTTTATTTTATTTTATTTTTTTTTTATTTTATTTTATTTTATTTTGTTTTGTTTTGTTTTATTTTATTTTATTTTATTTTGTTTTATTTTATCCTAATTTATTTAATTTTTTTTAAAAGGCTTTTTAAAGACAAAAAATCGTTTATGTACAGCTGGGTATATTTATCACTACATAACGTTGTATTTTTGTTTCGTGGCATGAACTTGGCAACCTTGTGGGCTCAAATAGCTCATTGAACGAAGGTGTGCCATATAGAGGCAGCATCATTGGAAAATTTATTTTGCGCGCTCAACGTTGCAGCTGTAATGGCTCATTTTACTTGCTGCGTGCTAAGCCAGTCTGCGTGTCAGCCAGCCGGACAGGTCAACAGGCATTGTCGTCGTAAATGTCATTTCGTAAGTCATCCATTCCTTGCCTCCAAAAGGTGACTGGCGTGGAATTAACAGAGCCAAGCCAAAAAGATAGATGAGTTAGGCGTTTAAGCCAATAGACAAACATATGAATTTCAAAACTTCGACCATCTGTAGAAGTCAAAGGGGAGTTGAGGAAAGCACATCAAGGACAATGAAACTTTGCTTGAAGTTTTCGACAGTCAGCAGCTGCAAATCTATTTTGGTTGTAAATAATATTTATACATTTCGATTTGCAGTTAAGTTGTAAGAGTTCGCTTCTTCTGTTCAAACATATCCACATAGTTATTTGTTTTATTAGTATTTCTTTCGATTTTCAGTAAGTGGGTACTTGAATGTTTTAGTTCTTATTGATATGGCGCTTTGTTGTCTCACGTGGGCGGGCACTTGTTAACTCTTCCTTTGTTGCTGTGATTTATTTTTGTTTATTTTTTAGTTTTCTTTGCTTTTTATCATCATCATCATTGTTACAACGATTGACTTCAGGCGATATGCTGTCAAAGGAAATAGTTCCATTTTTGGACTTTCAAAGACTTTGAGTTTAGCAGACAAAGTGGCATGTGAGTTGTATTTGGTTTATAGATTCGCTGTCTGCTGACAATTTTATCAATCGATTTCCACCTCCTTCCAGTGAGAACGTCCATGTGGAGTTTCATTCATTAATGAGCTTGTCGATTTTATTTTTGAAAATATCTAGTTTTTGTTGTTCTCTCTTTTCTGGGCTTCCTTATACCTGGCATAGTTCCTTCATGTGCACCTGGCGAGGTGACTAAGAGAAACTCGAGGCCTATCCTTCTACCTTTAACGTGACGTCATTGAGTTCCGAGCTACCACCGAATTTGCGTCCTTTTTTACGATCAAAGTGGACTTATGCGGACAATTTGGAACTGAAACTTCTACTATATTCAGTATTTGAAAACTTTCTTGCTCTGCTTCAACTCTCTTCATCTATAAACCCGACTCACATGCAGCAAGTCAGAGCAAACTATTCAAGTCGGTCATATATTTCCACAGCAGGTGGCATTTGAGCATTCAGTCAGTCCAATATTTTGGCATGCTCTGCCTCAGCCGGCTGGAGTTGGAAAGCATTCTATGCAGTCAAATCGAAAGCTAATTAAAAGTAATCTGCGCGACGTGTTTCCACCGCACTCAAACACAAACAAACTCACGATTGCTGAGATATACCGCACCTTGGCTGTGTGCTGCGCGTTAAATATTCTACAATTTATTTCAGGGATTTAGTAATTGGTGAGACAAATTCCATGTCTGTCATAAAGTTCTGACATTGCGTCGTGCTCAAGCTCAAGTTAATCAATAATTAATGTAGTTCGAATGCCAGTGATTGGCACTGCAAGGGATCTGAATGCTTTGAAACTTGGCGTTTTGTGGACTGAGTGCACGCAATGATACCAAAACGATAACATGGATTCAGCTGCTGTCCCAACGCTTATGGATGTAAATATGTTGGGTTGTACGTAGGGTTGTTGGGTAAGTTGTAATCGTAGTAAATAGCCAAACGGTCTTACATGGCAATGTATGTTTGTCTACCAGCAAGTGGATGGCGAAAGGTGAGATAGCTTAAATTATTCTAATGACAAAATACTTTGAAATACATTCTAGATTATAGATTACTTAGAAGATATATTATGTATGATAAAGCACTGTGGGTGGGGGGTCACAAAAATAATTTCTACTTGTATGTGTGATCGAAGTCATGACATACATATTTGGGAATGATTTATGTACATTGCAGGTTCCGCCC
The DNA here is from genome assembly GCA_951509765.1 of Sphenella marginata. Classification (NCBI taxonomy): domain Eukaryota; kingdom Metazoa; phylum Arthropoda; class Insecta; order Diptera; family Tephritidae; genus Sphenella; species Sphenella marginata. The sequence continues at coordinate 3,573,782 of OX608083.1, forward strand.
TACAATTATGCCATGTATAAACAAAACAAAACAAAACATTCTTTAGATATTTTTTGTATGCGTGGACTAATATTAAAGTAAATAGTGTGGAAAAAAAAGTAGATTTGAGTTGAAGTGAATGAAAAATGAAATTAAATACAAAAAAAATAGAAAGTAAAATAAAAAAAAGGAAATATAATAACAAAAAAATAAAATAAAATCACAAAAAAAAAACTACAAAATAAATAAGTTCAAATAAAATAAAAAAAATTTTAAAATGAAAAAAGAAATAAAAGAAAAAAAGTTATAAAAAAAAAAAAATAAAAAAATATATAAAAAGAAATGAATTAAAAAAAAAAATATAATAATAGAAAACAAAATTACAAAAAAAATAAATAAAAAACATAAATAAAATCAAATCAAATAAAATAAAAATTAAATAAAAAAAAAATTTAAATAAAATAAAAAAACATAAAGAAACAAAATCAAAAAACTCAAATAAAAAAAAAAAAAAAAAAATACATATAATATAATAATAAAAAAAAAATTACAAAACAGAAAATGGAAAAATAAATAAAATCAAATATAAAAAAATTTAAAACAGAAAATTTAAAAATAAAAGAATAGAATGGAAATAAAAGGAAAAAATAAAAAATAATTAATTTAAAAAAATAAAACAAAATCAAATGAAAAAAAAAAACAAATGAGATAAAAAAATAAGAAATAAAAATAAGAGAAAAGAATTGAAATAAAATAAAATTAAATAAAAAAATTAAATTAAATTGAATAAAAGTAAAAAAAAAAATAAATAAAAAAAAATAAATAACTCTTACTTCCCGTCTCCTACTTTGTACCCCTTCATCTTGTCTTTTCTAAGCAACCCCATTTTCCCAAGCAAGGAAATCTTACACCCAGTTCGGCATAAATACTAATACCATCCGTAGCCATGCATATTCCAATCCTCTTAAAACTCTTTAAATACCCGCAGGATCTCCATTAAAGCAAATTGTATCATACATATATCGAATGTCGATTACTCAGAAGTAAATAAGCCAAATTCCTCGAACTGCAAATACGAAAATGTCTTACCATTAGACCAACGAGCTCCCACAATAATTTTCATTGAAGCAACACATTTTGAATGAAAAGTTCGCGCGTGTGCGCTTTTGTGCAAATAAAAATGTCTGTCTATCTACCATCAGCGTGCTCGTAGGGCGACTGGTTGCAGCCGTCTCGCCTGTGATATTTGCTTGCAATTGTATGCAACTCCATCGCACAGAAGACAGAAAAAATGTGCCCCAAAGGCTTTTAAGCGACTTTGGAACGCTGCTCAAAAACAAGAACACAACAACAACCGTCGTTTGTGTGGTGGCCAAAGACGTTGCGGTGCTGGCAGCACGACATTGCCAAAACTTCAAAATGTGTCTGCAACAATTCATTCAAGTTGTAGACATCAACGTGAAACAATAACAACAACAAAGAAATACGCTATAATGCCACAAGTGAGACATGTCTAGCACTTTTCTAGGAACTGAGCGCTGTAGTGTAATAACAAAATAGGCCGAAATGGTACTAGTTTGCGACTAGAATGTTTTAAGTCAACTTGAAGTGGGCTAGAGGAGTATCGAATGAGTAGAAGCAGAAGTTCCAATCCTAATCTAATCTAACTGAAAAAAATCTGGTACGAGTAGGAGTTATTTTTAAAGTTTAAAGGTTTCGGCAGCAGCGGCATGTGGACTCTCTCAGTTGCGTCTGTTTTTGAAACTAGTCTTGATGTAGTCCACAACTAGTTAGTTTGAATGGAGTGTAGTTATATGTTGTTCTTGTTTTTGCTTTGTATGCAACATTCTCTACTCAGTTACGGCGATTTGGTTGCATTTCCTTTTAAATGGCCAAGGAACCAAGTTTTATTCGAGCTTGGCCTCACTGCTTGACGGTCTTGAAGCCTCTTGCTTGTTGTTGGCTAAATGTGTGACTTTGTGAACGTGGTATCTCGCATATATCTATTCCACCTTTTTTTTATTATTCCCCATTTTCATTTAGTAAACAAAATTTATGTTGATATCATCAAATAGTACAACTTTGTATTCGAGAGGAGGGACATTTCTGTGTGTGGAGGGAGTAGGAGTGAGCTCGAAAGCGACACGAGAAATGTGAAAAAGTTGGCTCAAGAAAATTGCATTGCAGGCATTGACATTGAGTTGTTGCTGTTGTACAACAATAAAAACGAAGATAAATAAAATAAATAAGTTATTTTTAGACAAAAGGTGTATTGCACTTCTTCTCCTGTTTGGGCTTGTGTCAGTTTTAGTTTTAAATGATTTTAGACTTTTACAAATGTGATACTCATTTGCAAACAGCGGCGAGGTATTTGAACTTCTCGATAGATACTGAAAGGTTTTAAACAGGTTATACATCACCAAGTTCTTGATATGGCATACCAAGCACACTCCAGTATTCTTCGTAATTTGTGGACCACTCTGAACTCGCTGCTCCACATGACATATCTTTCAAAGCTGAGAGGAGCAGATATCTGATTGTAAGCCGACCCCTCAATCAAAATTCGATTATATTAAACTACTCTATTAATTGTTGATTGATTTAAAATTCGTTATTAATCCTCGTTAATCGCAATTAATCAAAAATGTTATCAAATTGGGATTTTTGATTAATTTGATTAATCCTAGGGTTAAATTTTAAAAAGAAATAAGTCCTCATTAATCGAACCCAAAGTTTAATCCTAATCGATTAATTATTCTTAAAATGTAGGATTATCATAATTAATCCAAAGATTTAATCGAACTGAAATTTTGATTAATTTGATTAATCCTAGGATTATATTCTTAAACGAAATAAATCTTCATTAATCAAACACAAAATTTAATCCTAAATTATAAAAATGTACGATTGTCATAATTAATCCAAAATTTTAATAGAACTAATATTTTGATTAATTTGATTAATCCTAGCATCAAATTTGAAAACGAAATAAATCCTCATTAATCCTCATTAATCAAACACAAAATTTAATACTAATCGATTAATTATTTTAAAAATGTAGGACTATGTATCATAATTAATCAATTATTACAAAAATAACAAAAAATTTAGTTTGATTATCAATGATTAAGATTAATAATCATTATTTAACAGGTCTGCTTTAAAGCCGCTAAGAGCACAGTTAACATGAAATTCTTACTAACCTTAAAGAGTATCACCAAAGAGCAAGTAATAATTTCACGCAGCCGCAATGCAAACAAAACAGAGCGGAAAACAATGTTTACACAAAAAAGGACTAACAGCCGGCATAGACCCAACTATTCCCAGTATTTTGAAATATGCGTACAACAAGAGAGTCTGATATGATGTCATTTTTTATGTTGAATTGAGTCAACTTATAGCGTCGGCCACCATAAGCACTTAAAGAAATACCAGTCTTAAGGTAAGAAATGCATCGAAATGTGAATACTTTTACATTTCCCTTCAAACACCCCCACACTCGTGCCTTTCCCCTCCCAACAAATAAAAGAGGTGGCGCGCAAAGCATAGCTGTTTATGTGACCGATTGTATAGAATATCAACGAAGACCACGAAGGTAAATTCACAGCCACGAACAACTCCAACAGTCAATGAGTGGCAAAACGGCGACGGCGACGACGACGATAACTTAGCGAACTTGAATGTGGTCGCCTGCATAGAGCGAATTTGGTTGCATGTGCTGGCAGGCAAACCAGAAAAACCGCTCACATGCTTTTGATTTCCTGATGGGACGACGATTTACGACCGCAGCATAACGTTGACAGGGGAGCGGGAGTCGGTTCTTGTTGGTTTCTGGATGCATTGTAGGGATGCCGGTTATGTTCTGCTGCGGCTGCGACGCAACTGCGGCTGCGACGCAACTGCGGCTGCTATAAACTTGCCAAACTGGCTGCTGCTGCTGCTGCTCTTTCTGTTGTTGCACTTGAGTCGCCTCTTCGCCGCCTTGCTGTGGTAGCCTAGCTTGCAATTTCGAATTGCTTTGCGTTGGTTTGGCTTTAACGGACTTGGCTTGCTTGGCCATGTTCGTGCGTTCGCTTGCTGTCAGAACACAAACAGTTTGTGCGGCAATTGCGAAATGAACGGTTCGTTTTTGCGGATAATCGTGAATCGAGGCGCGTTATCAAAAATTTTGCGATTATTTTTTGTGTGTGATGTATAAGTAATATTTCTGCTGAGTTTTTCACAATTTAAAACAGATTGAAATAAAAAGTTTTTGAAATCACATACGACCAAGTTGTGCATTGGTTAAAGACTAATTTTCATCCAACTGCTTTTGTATTCGAAAATATGCAGAAAAACTGGTCCGCTGCTGCGGTGTAAAAGTGGTGAGACAAGTTTAAGGCTGCTTGCTATCTTTGAGTAGTGGTGTTGTAATATAAAACATTATGTAAAAGTAAGAAACTAAAAAGTGAGCCGGATAAAATACTAAAACTTCCAGATATTAAGAAGTGAAATTACAAAGTGACAAAAAATTGTGAATGCTTCAGAATCCAACAAGTCAACAGCAGTTCCATTTAAAAGGTTAATATTTTGTAATTTTGTATATACAGTTGCTCGTAAAATAAAGGCAGTGAAGACATTAAAAATAGGAAAAGTTGAACTGTTCAATTTTGAATAAAGAATCATATTCTATTTCCAGCATTTTTCTGGAATTGTACCTACATATATTTGCAGTCCACATATTTCCATCACGCGACTTGTAAACTTATAGCGCTTAGGTTCAAAATAAGCTCAAAACTGATACCACATCAGAATAGGATTATTGTTCCTTGTAAAAAGACAATTTAAAATTGTTTGTTACTTATAAAGCAGTCTTGAGTTTTATAGTGCTACTTTAGGCCTACATGGCATAGGCTCGGTAAATCCTGAGGCTCAGGCTCAGTAAATCCTGATCAAGCGTGGCATACGATTTCGAAAAATATAAACTAATATGACACGCAAAAGTAAATTTCGATTCACTCCAACTTAAAAATATTTTTTTTTTGGTGTTAGGGACTAATCTCATATAACTTCTGTTTAAGCGACCTAAGTTACTGTTATTTTTTTCGTTTATTTCATTTGCATTGCATGCTATTGTGGTTCGCTTATGAAATATTTCGAAGATATAGTTCATGTTTTTCAAAGTGTAGTTTTTCACAACGAAAATGAAACAAAATATTAAAAATAACTTAACATACAACTCGCCCGCTCTAAAGCTTAAGTAACTTCTTTTCGTGATTTATTTTTCTAACTTGAACATTTCGATAAATATTTATACTAAAAACTTCTATTTGTATGGGAGGTGCCATGCCCATTTTTTTATTATCTTACAATTTTTGGGAATATGTTAGAATGATTTAATTACACCGAATTTTAAATTTCTGAGCAGAATACTTCCAAAGATATGTAGCTTAAAAACATTCATCAGTTTAGGGTTGCCACGCCACCTCTACGAGTATTTGGAAATAAAAAGTATGCTATATTTTAAGTAGAAAAATATTTTAAGTCCATACAAAATTTTAGTAAAATCGCTTCCGTAGTTTCGAAGTCCACTAAACCCAAATTTTGCTACACAAGAAATGTACATACATATATAAAAGTTGAAATATTTATGCCAAACAAGTGCCCTCCCGGCCATAGTACAATGTCACTTACGTACATACACACCTTTCCTTCCCCGTCCATACTTATGCTCATAATCATCACCTCAGCACAATTCGTCTTCTTCCTTCTGTTTGCTAATTTTTCCGCCTTCATTCAAATACTCTTCTGATTTATCAGCACTTTTTAAGGTTTATTTAACATTTTCCGGGACAATTCAATGATTGCTTTTATTAGCGCTTACCTTTGCTATTTGCATTTCTCAGCATTTTGACTAGCCTGGCCTGCTCAGTTTTGTTTAAGGTGGAGTTATGTATTCGTAACTACGACCTGAATGCTGCCTCATCTATTCATACATACATACTCATACTTATAACGATGTTGCTACTTCCAACTTGTTCGATGGTCTTACTGCGTACTTTGATTTTACTTGAGTTTTGTGCCATAAGCAGATCCCTGCCTACTCAAGCAGCAACCCATTTGCAGACCTTTAACCAGATTACATATTTATGCAATGCTGTACGGGCAAGGTAACACACTGCTGCCGGTTGGTGGTTGCTCATTTGCTCGGTGACTTGGTTGACCGACCGGCTGCATGTTGTTTCCGTGGTGACGGGTACGTTGGCATGATTTTTAATGAACGTTGTTAACTCCTTGGTAGTAGTTTGGATGAATTTTAAAGGTGTGATGGTTTGATGTTAAACGGAGTGGGAGGAGAGAGTGTATTGCTTTGGTGTGCTTCAAATGTTGTCGAAAAGAAATGGTCTAGGTATCTTAGCTATGTATATGTAAAAATGTAAGCCTCAAACTTTGTTAGCGCAAAACAGCTCGCCGATTTTTTTAATTTAAATTTTAAAATTTTATGCTTTTGCCACAACATGATATAGCATATGAAATATTTAAAATTTGATATTAATCGTCGTTAATCCCAAGTAATCAAAAATTTTAATCAAATTTAAATTTGGATTTAATCGATTAATCCTAAGATTAAATTTGAAAACGAAATATATCGTTATTAATCTTCATTAATCGAACACAAAATTTAATCGATTAAATATTCAAAAAATGTACGATTATCATAATTAATCAAAAATTTTAATGAAACTGAAATTTTGATTAATTTGATTAATCCTAGAATTGAATTTTAAATTGAAATAAATTCTCATTAATCGAACATAAAATTTACTACTAATTAATTACTCATTCTTATCAATTAATCAATTATTACAAAAATAACAAAAAATTTAATTTGATTGTCAATGATTAAGATTAATAATCTTTATTACGTATTCAGTAACGCTTGGGTTATTTATAGATACAGAATTGTTTTAAAATTAAAAAAAATACCGCTAAATTGATTGACGTGCATCTGCATTGAATAACATTGTTACGCTCTATGCTTTGCCATTGCACATTAATTATGTTTGTATCTCTTTGAAAGAAAGATGCAGCTGCGCATATTTTTGAATTATTTTTTTTTCAAATTCTCTTTGGCTACACTTGTTTTGGCGTAATCCTTTCACAAAATAAAGCAAAGAAAAAAAAAAAAAACTAAATATGCTACAGTAGAATAGGTACTTATAATTCAAGTCCCAAGTCGACCACACGCACCAACAAATTCTTTTCGACAATTTTTTGTTTTTGCCGCTTTTTGGTTGTCGTCAATATTTTTGCATATTTTCGCATTTCAAGTCGCTTTTGCTGCTGGCTCAACTGACCAAACAACCAAGGAGTGTGCCGCCAACACACCACAAACGTTGAAGGCAGTTTAAGTGAAGTATAGAGAAATGAAAAGAAGAAGAAAACAACATTTTTTTTCTTTTAAGGCAAGAAAACAAGTTCTGTCGTCGTGGCAGCTTGTTATGCGGCATGTTGCGCGGTTGCTTTGCGCTTTATTACGGCGAAATAAGCTAAAAGCCGGTTGCGTTGAAGAGCAATGAAGAAGACTTTGAGTTGCGCTAAATGAGTGCAAAGCAACCAAACTGGTGGGGCGAGCGAAATGATGTGGGGGGAGTGACTGCAGTATGAAATGTGGAAATGCGGCAGTGGCTACGTTTTGGATTTTGCGTAGCGTACAAGAGTATAGCAGGCTGTCGCCAGCAGATGCAAATGCGTTACAAAAGCAACAACAATACGAAATGGTGCTTAACGAGCAGCTGTTACAATGCGCTTCGAGACTCGAGAAATACGTAAGCGCTGCAATGAACAAGATTTTTGCGGTTGCATTGCTTTAGAGTTGGGTGAAGTGAGGCCATTTGGTTGTTGCTGCTGATGCTCTTGATGGGTTAAAAGTGGTGTTGGAAAACGTCACACACAAACAACAACAGCCAAAGCAAAACAAAAAGCATTTCACACACAAACACACACTTGCCCACTTGTTTATGAATGTGCATACATCAACGACTTGTAAGCCAACGAGTTGAGTTTGAGTTGATATTCGGCATAGAAAGTGTGTAGCTGAGTGTTGCTGCTTTGTCCACCCAAAAAAAAAAAAAAAATGCCGCATGGACTTTAGTCGGCTCTTGCGCTAGGCACTTGTAGCTCTTCATTTGATGGTGCCTCTTCTTCTTTTTTGAAGGATGTGCTCCATACTTTCGGCTACATTTCATCGTTACTGTTTTTTTTTTTGCGGCTGCTGTTGGCAACTACTTTGCATGAAATTCGTTACTGGTGTTGTTGTTTCTTTTGCTGCATTTGCATTTTGTAGCTCTTTTTTTTGCTGGCTTCATGTTTGTGCTTTAGAAAATCCTAACCCAAGCGAGTAGGAGCATTAGCGGTCGATTGAAGCAGAGCATCAGATATGAGTACATTATCCATCATACTTTAGGTCATTTCTCACACAAATTAAAAAAAAAAATTATAATAAATTTTTAAGGTAAAATAAATTGCAAGTTTGAAAGAATTTTTTATCTCCAAAAAAAAAAAATTTACTTTTGTAAAGGAAATGTAAATTATAATTATAAATTTGCATACTCCAAAAATTTTAAAATATATTTTTTTTTATTTCATAAGTTACGAAATAAATTTTTAAAAAATTTCTTTTGAAAATATAACATTAAAATTTTTTTTAAATAAACGTGAAATTCTAAAAAGTTTTAAGATTTTTCTGTAGCCATAAAATAATTTTGGTAAGTCTTCAATGCAGAATCAAGTCACACCCTCTCTTTAGTTAGATTTTGTCATTTCAGCTGTAAAAACGTGCTATTGTCGCTTTATCAAAACACTTTCTGTCATATTTACAAAACCACAAAAAAGCCATAAAAACCCTTCCTGTAGCCTTAAATATCGATTCAATAAAAAACGCATTAGTGAAATATGAAGGCGGAAATATTAAATAGTTAATAGCGAAATGATTATAGCCTTGCAGGAGCGAGCGATAAAAACAATAAAAACGCACTACGAATTAAGTAATTTTGGTCATTATTTCTAAATTAGGCAGTGTGACTGCTCAAACTACTATATGTAAATAAATATTTACAATATCCCAGCAGAGCAAATCACCGGTCCTAATAAGAAGTGTTTGAGATCTTCAAGGTTTGATGATGAGTGGTTCAGATTGAAGAACGGATCGGCATTTGTGGCTGCAGATGATCTCGGTGAACTATGGCTGCCTTGAGAGAGTGCTTTTCCTACATAGGTCGTTCAGGTACAGGATTTTGTGATCGATGTGGTATTGGAGCGGATGTCGATCCGAATATAATGTTTTCTTTAAACTTTTTACTCTGAGTGGATCGACATTGCAAAAATTCGAGGCTGCTTGATGATTAATGGATCCGCTCTAAAACCTCGGCACTGCTAGTTTCTTTGCTAGATTTCATCCTGGCTCCAAAACAATACAATAAAACGTAATATATTATAACATTTAGTCATTATAAAACGAAAGTACAATGCATAGTTTACTAAGCGCCTGGCCTTCGTTCGCTTAATGGACAGCTCAAGAGCAATTAGTGGCTCACTCATGAAAAATGCACATGAGCCATGGATCGTGAAACAATGAAAAGCAGTTAATAAATCTGTTATTAACTTGAAAATTGTCTAGACATTGAATGTATGTAAAGTGCAAGGGCAAATAGAAATTAAAAACTCAGACACATTACATCACATACCACAAATTCAAGCACAAACTTATATAAAATGGAAAGCAAAGCCGCGGCGCATAGCAAAAGGTTGAAACAAAAAAATGAAAATTGTATGCTGCGGAAAACATTGAAAAGTGGGCGTGAATTCAAGTACGTTGACGTTGAATAATAGAAAAACATTGAAAGTGAAACAAAATGTAAAACGAGACTAAAGAAATTCTGGAATTGAAAAAAAATAAAAAATTTTGAAATATATAAAAATAAACAAAGGACTAGAAATTAAATGCGGACGGAAAATGAAATGAAAGAGCAACAGAAAAAAGCAAGCATTGGAACAAAAGCTGCGATAAAATAGGGAAAAGCAAGCGAAAATGAACGTGTAACAAACAAACAATAGAGAGAACGCATTGCAAGCGGAAATGTGTAGGTATTTTGCATGTGGGCCGAAGTTAAGGGATACGCATACACTGCAGCTCGTATGAGTAGGTTCGATGCTACGTATTCCGCTTTTTTGGAAAGTCCCTTTCAAACCCACGGAAAACGTCGATCTATGCCATAAATTTGATTGCCTTTTGTGAACAATTCTCATTAAAATAGTAGAAAAATATTCAAACAATGGCCACGTAATTCTGTCAATTAATTTTTTCCAATAAAAAAAAACAGCTTAAAGAAATTTACGTACTTCTTAAGATATAACAATAAATCTAAGGTTATGTACAAAAACATACACCGATGCAGCAAACGACGCTACTACTGGCGCTGCCTCTGCCGCTGGCGCTGTCACTGCTTTTATTGTATCACTCAAATTGTTTCGCCTATCAACATACAATTCTTGCTGTTTTTTCGTAATTTACACTGGTTTATTTGAATTCCTTATTGTTTTAATACTTTTAAACTATAACTTCTTTCTTTTAAATAATAAAATCACAATTTTCACAAACTACAAGCGCCTACACACTTTTACGATTTCGTTTCAAAATGATTTCTATCAAACAGCTGATTGCTGTCATGACTATCTGTGCTGCCACGTTGACATTTTAATTTAGCTAGGACAAGAAGAATTTAACACTTCTTCGAATGTTGAACTCCACTGCATGCGTTTTATTAAAATTTTATATTTATTATTATAAAATCAAAAAAAAAAAAAAAATTTAAATAAATTAAGAAAAAGAAAAAAATTATAAAAAATCAAGGAAAAATATGCCAGTTCCCTAATATTTCCAACTGAAAAGCAGTGTACCCAAGTTTTAGCGAAAGTTGTATGTTTGTTGGCTCAGCTTTGCGGTTTGTTTTATATATTTGCAAGTGTGTGTGTGCATTTGAAAACGCAACAAAGAGCAATCATCATTATCGTTAAAAGAGGCGCTTACAAAACTAGACAAATTGCCACTTTACAAAGCCAAACGCCAACGACCAACTGAGACCACCATGACCCATTGTGGGTGGCAGCACAGGCAAATATTGTGTGTAGGTATTTGAAGTCAAAACCAAAAGCAACAGCAAATACCATAGCAGAAGAAAAAACTGTTATAATGATTGTGACAGCGGAAGGAGCAGCAGAACGTGTAAAAACAACAGAATCACAAATGCCAAACACATTGTCGGCTTGCACTTTAGGGACAAATTGTAACTACGAATCAAGCATAAAGTGACTAGCTGCTCTGGTAATAGTTATAGTTTTGAGAATGTTGCATGCACATAACACCAATGGGAGAAAGGTCATGAGCGGAGGTAAATACATACAATTCATAGCTGCTGGGATGTGATGGAATAAGGAAGAAGGTGCTATACCGGGTTTTTGCTTTCATGGATTTATTTTTTAACCAAGGTTTTATCCACTGAAGGTTGTTAGGGATATTTCCCTTTTCGATATGAGTTTTAACCCTTTAGTGCACATATTTTTCTTTTTAGGTTTTCCAACGACCAAAACTCAGTAAAAACCGATTACCCAAAAAGCCTGTTAGACATGAAAAACCGCACATATCTAACTGCAATAAGAACTAGTTGGGGGTTAATAAAAATGAGCAAAGGTCATGTGTGGGACCAGGATTGTAGTTAGAGAAGATAAAAATCGTAACGCAGGTCTTGTAGTACAATCAACAGAAAAACGTGTCAGGTCAGTGTTGAAAACTGTTGATGATAGAAAATGTTTTGTGAAAATTAGTATCCACAAAAGTCCCAAATGTAGGCAACAAAAAAACAAAAAATAGTACAAATAAAATATTTTTTTTTTTGCTCAAAATAAAAGGCGTAGAAAATTGTCGAAAAGAGAAAAAGATGTAATTGTATGTTGCCGCAAAAGGGAATTAAGCGCGCTGTGAGTGTATTCAATGTGTAGTAGATTTGGAGGAGTAAATATAGCAAAAACAGAAGCAAACACAAAAAAAAGTTATCCAACACGTACAAACACAAAAAGAGGAACCTACGTTAGTATGTGTGCGTAATACAGAGAAAATTTGTGCTGCGAAATTTATGAAATGAAAGCAACAAGCCAAAAAGACAACAATAAAAATAGTACAAGTAGAAAAGCTCAACCACACACACACATACACTTGATTACATGCGCACACATACAACAAATACATAAAATAAGCGGGCTCAGCATTTCCGGCGTCTGAGGTTAGGGACGTGTTGAGGAAGTTCATTATGCTGGTCAAAGGAGTTGTTGATTATGAGGTAGTGAGTGGGAATGCAAAACAAAAAAAGGAAAGCAGAGAGCACCTAGAACAAGCAGTCAAAGCAAACAAGCTAAACCGCGCAAGAGGCAGTCTCCCACAGGAGGGTGGTGGCTGGTCAGTTTTGTGTGGCAGTCACTGTGCGCCGCCGCTATTGTTTAGTATTTAACTGGTATGAACAACTGGCTATTATGTGGGTAAAAAAGCAGTAATAATCATAATAATGGCGATAAAAGCAGAACACGCACACATTTACGCACACTTGGCAATTTATTTATAGGGAAAAAGGCGAAAAATGGACATGGCGAAAATTTAACGGTTGGTAAAAGGTCACAACAAAAGAGTGGAAAAGTGAAACGAATGCCGATACAGCGTTGAATGTTGGACTAATTGCAAATGACTGCATTAAATTTATGCAAAATTTGGATAATGAAAATGTGCTTTGGAAAAGTTTTGAGTTGTTTTTGTTACAATTTTCAAAGGAATAAATTTCAAATATGAAATTAGAAGACGGCAAAGGAAGTTAGAAGCAAGCTCTATTTGATTGTTTCCTTTCGTTAAAAGTTTTTTTAATATAATTTAAAATTTTTTTTTTATTTCGTTCTATTTTTTTTTTAATAATTGGTTTTTTATCTCAATTCTTTTCGTTTATTTTTTTATATTTTATTCTTTTTCTTTTTTTTTTATTTAATTTAATTTTATTTTATTTTGTTTTATTTTATTTTATTTTATTTTATATTATTTTATTTTATTTTATTTTATTTTATTTTATTTTATTTTATTTATTTTATTTTATTTTATTTTACCTTTTACTGATATATAATTATTTTTAAAATTTAATTATTTGACCTTATATGCTCAATTTTAAAAATTGTAAAGCATTCTACGAGTAAAGTAATTAATGGCTGGTTAAATCGGTATAAAACAATTTACAAGCGGTCAACCACAAAATATAGCTTTCATTATGTAAAACACACATTTATTTAATTTCCTTTTTTTTTGTGCAAAAAAAAAACAAAAAAATATTTAAACCAGTACATTAAGGTCCCTAAAAATAAAAGCCAACAAAAACAAAATAACAGTAGAATTAATTTAAACCAGAAACGATTGTTGCATACTTTTAGGCGCCGTACTGCGTTCACCGCAAGGCTAGCATCAGCAACCTTTGTTAACGGTATTTAATGCGCTCTTACCGCAGCGTCTAATTGTTGTTAATGCTTTTTTAATTGCGCCATTAATTGTTGTCGTCTTTTGCACCTAAGCACATTGTTGTTGTACATTTAAATATATGAAATCATAGCAACAGTTTCGATACTAACAAGGCAAGCTTGTAGCTTAAGTCAAAGTGTAAGTCACTAATCCCTTTTTGAGCATTTTTTGCTGATAGCCATCTGCTGCTTGCTTTCCTTAATATTTTCAACTGAAAATTATTTATAGCTCTGAGTGGTATGTATGTATGTAGTATTAGAAGGTTTTTGATGACGCTCCTACAACTTTCATGCTCAATGGTCTGTTTTAATCCAAGTGGAAGCGTTCAAGGCGCGCTTGTCTGCCAGCAAATGGCTTCTAAAGGAGTTGGCATTAACTTTGAACTTCAACATAGAAAGGTTTTGTATATTATGGGACTACATTTATTTCATCTAGATTAGTTCAGATAAAAATATTTCACTTTCGCTCACACTTGCAGTTAAGAGTTAAGAAAACGATTAAATTCTCAGCTTAGTTGTAATCACTTTAGATTATTTCTGTATAAACTTCAATTACTTAGCGGAAGATAAACGAAACCGCGAACATTTTCAATTAAGTGAGCAATACGAGAAATTCAATCGCTGCATTTATTTGAAGTATTGGCACACAAGCGCATTGAAAGCGCAAACACATACATACATCACAAAGTTTACCCTGTAGAGAAAAATTGTGGTTAAACTGCAGTCAAAGAAAAATTGAAACTGCTAACTAAATAAAAATACCTTTTAATCTTCACTCAGTCTTCAACATTATAATTGGAGATTAATTAGTTCAGATTCAGAATTTTAAGTCACTATTTATTGTGTTCCTACAGGGTACCCGAGCGTAAATACATTGTTAAGCAGCGTGAGATAGCACAAGCTCAATACACTTTTGACCATTCCATGGTAATTTCGGCGGGGCGAATCAATCAGCTTTTCTCAGTTATTTCCTACTAAATGTAATAAACTTTAAGCACAGTAATGGATTTAAATCCAATGAGTGGAAGAACGAGAATTTGTTGGTAGCATCGTATAAATCACAGACATTCATCATATCCCTGCAGAAAATGCGATAAATCTAGCAGCGGAACGGGATGAGAAATAATTGATGAATTAAATTAAATTAAATTCAATTAAATTCAATTAAATTCAATTAAATATAAAATAAAATAAAATAAAATAAAATAAAATGAAATAAAATAAGATAAAATAAAATAAAATAAAATAAAATAAAATAAAATAAAATAAAATAAAATAAAATAAAATAAAATAAAATAAAATAAAATAAAATAAAATAAAATAAAATAAAATAAAATGAAATAAAATAAAATAAAATAAATTAAATTAAAATAAAATAAAAAAATAAAATAAAATAAAATAAATTAAAATAAAATAAAATAAAGATAAGATAAAACTATATATTGCACTATAACCACATACTACATTAAATGTTTTAATGGTAGACCACTCTCTCTAGAGTCTAGTCTCATGAATTTTTGCTGAGGTACATACGAGTATGACTCCTCTGCTCACCACACTCATACGTATAAGCACAATCATGCCATCCTCATCCGATCTAGTTATATATATCGTTAAAATGTCTTTATATGAATTTAAAGCTTAGTCTGTTCAACTCACACCCCCGCAGAGCTGAGTAGATGAAGTAATGAGGGGATATTATTATGTCATATATTCTATATTAAACGTATGTGTATGAGGATATGTACAAAATCATGTACTTTCAAGCACTCACGTCTAGTGGCACATGCCAGATGCATAGCTTTTAAATCGATATCCTTGGGTAAAGAAAGACAACCAATGCTGTACAAAGTGCAATGCAGCAGAATTTTGCTGAGTTGCCTTACAAAGTGAACGCATTGATATATGGATGTGGGTGTGTACGTTTGTGTGTGTATTGATTAGTGAATTACTGACCCACCGCAAAAAGATTGAATGACCAAAGCGTTTATGAAATTAAGCGTCGTTTCGTAGCACAAGCGGAGAATTTTAACGAAAGGAAAGCAATGCTCTGCACATTTTCTCATGGGTTGTTGAATGTTAGTTGGAGATTTTATTTAATTTTTCTAAACAATTTTTTATTTTATTTTATTATATTATATTTTATTTTATTTTATTTTATTTTATTTTATTTTATTTTATTTTGTTGTATTTTATTTTATTTTATTTTATTTTATTTCATTTTATTTTAATTTACTTTATTTTAATTTTCTTAATTTTTTTTTATTTTATTTTATTTTATTTTATTTTATTTTATTTTATTTTATTTCATTTTATTTTAATTTACTTTATTTAAATTTTTTTAATTTTTTTTAATTTTATTTCATTTTATTTTAATTTACTTTATCTAAATTTTCTTAATTTTTTTTTAATTTTATTTCATTTTATTTTAATTTACTTTATTTAAATTTTCTTAATTTTTTTTAATTTTATTTCATTTTATTTTATTTCATTTTATTTTAATTTACTTTATTTAAATTTTCTTAATTTTTTTTTTAATTTTATTTCATTTTATTTTAATTTACTTTATTTTAATTTTCTTAATTTTTTTTTTAATTTTATTTGATTTTATTTTATTTCATTTTGTTTTAATTTACTTTATTTTATTTTGTCATATTATTTACGCACCACTCTGTTTAGAGATCAGTTCTATGTAAGCTTAAAGGCTTTGCTATAATCCCTTTTCTTTTATTTGAAGAGTCAATTTTTTTCATCGTCTTTTATTACTATATTCTATTTTTAAATTAACTTGAGTATAAAAATAGTACGCTCGTACATTTATTCGCTTTCAATTTCAAATTCGCTCTCTTAAAATGGGCATTAGAGGCTTAGTGCTTTTGCTTAGTCTTAACAAGCGTCATCAGTAGTGATGTGCAGTATTAATACGAATAGCTGACACAGACACGTCCCGCTGATATCTCGAATCTCTGTGATAGGGATTTCATTAATTATGTGTGTGAGCAGTAATATTGGAATCCACCCATTTCTATTTGTAGATTTGTAAGTCTCGTTGGGAAGTGGCACGCCTTTTAGCAATAACAAGCAAGTGTGTCAGTGTGTTTGTTTTTCATGTCACTGCTCAAGGATATCACAATTCAAAAATAAATTAAATTGCTACACATGGCCCTGACATTTAATCGCTTTATTAATTTTGGATTTTGCTCGATATTTTAGTAAAGTGCAAGAAGATGGTGAGGAGTAACTAAGCTTCAAATTAAATGCTACAACTTCTTTGAAATGAATATTCTTTTGCTGAAGGAATTTAAAAATATAGAACTCTTTAATTTGAGTATTGAGAAAATTGCAATTTAAAATTTGTCAACGACGTACTAAAGTTTTTTTTTTTGTAATGTGGATAAAAGCAAGTTTTCATGAGCTGATACGGCTATACCAAAGAAAACTCTGGAAGCTCTACAAATATTAAAAAAAATAATATCTCAAAAAACCAACACGAAAGCTCCTCTATCCACAACCTCCTACTTACTTTTCAGATACTCATAAGGGTTAACAGAGTTTTAGTCAATCAAACACCCATCCTTCCCTTGCCACTGTCAATCCTTTTGTCTGCGTGCGGTTTGTTTTTTTGGTTTTTGTGCAGCGCATGAATATTCCATCGCCGTTGGGGCGCCCAGCCTCAGCTGATGTGACGGCTTTGTGGCAAGTCTGGCGCTGCCCTCACTTAATCCATAGCACACATGCCGCACATGCATAAACACGTTGAATTTACATGCCGGCGGATATAAGCCAGGCATTCAAATGAAAGTGAAATTTTTCCAAATAATAATGAAACGAAATGTATTGAAATGGAATAATGTGTGATGATATGCAATGAAATGAAAATGAAAAAAAAAAAAAAAAATTACAAAAAAGGAGTCACATACACACATACATTTCTCCCATTATGTCGGTACTTGAGTCTTTCATGCGCGTTCGTGATCGTTTGTAACTTGCTGGCGTGTTGGTCCGAAATAAATGGATTTCTATCCTTTATGCTTAATCACCAATGTTCTAATAAGCAAGAGCCAATGGTAAGTGACATTGTTAGTGGGCGTATGCAGTGCACCCTTTTTAGTGCTTGAGCATTCGGTTGAGCCAACAACAACAAATAAATATACTCCCTTTTTATAATTACTCATTTGCCTGTGTAATGCGTAAGTACTAAATACAGGGTGTTAGTGTTTGAAACTACGTGCACCACATCACGTTCCAACATCTTCGAACTATTTGAAATAAAATTTATTCAAAAAAAATGTAAAGTCTTATTCAGCAGTAATCACAACTTTAAAGTAATTAATACTTGACGATAGATTTTCTCAAAGCTACCTACTTCAAAGTAGCTGTAACTTTAAAGTTGCATTTAAGTAAAATATATACGTCGTCGCTACCGTCATTTGTCACTTTGATGTTTTAAGAACCCGAACCGTTAATACTACCTTAAATTTGAATACTTCAAAGTAACCAATAGTGGTGAAAATTACGTCGTAGCGACTTCGAATTTCTTAAATAAAATTAATTTTTATTAAAGTCATATGTTTTTCGGCACTTTCGTTAACGTTGGGACTTTCCAAAAATCTTCTACATATTCTCTTATGATTAAAAATATGATTTTAAAAGAAAAATGGAAAAGTCAAAAAAAAAAAAAAAAAACAAATCATGAAAACCAATCCATTTTCACTGAGATTAAATTCAATAAGCAATTTGTAATAATTGAAGAAATTATTAAAAAATTAAACAACACTAATTTTCGTTACAGAAAAATTATTGCGGCCTCGAGCACGTTTCGAACCAGGATACAGAGATAAAGTTTAATATTTTATATTTTTTTCGCCCACCCTGTACATAATCGAGCTACATATTTATATAAACACATTTGTTCTTTATACTCGTTTATTATTTGTGTGTTGGTACGATTTTTCCCAACCACAAAATACTCATCACCAGCTTAGCATCACTGGCACACGACCCACACACTGTCGTACATTTTGACAAAGGTACTCTCTCAATTTAGCCTCAAGTGTGCTTTTCGACCCAAACAACCCAGCAAACCAGCTTCGGAGCGCTCTTAGTTCTGAGCTCTAATATGAGCGTTTTTATGAGTGTTTTCTGCACGTGCGCATAAATATGAGCGTTTTATGAGTCTTTTCTGCACGTGCGCATAAATATGAGCGTTTTCGGTAACAGTATATATAAACATATGAAATGCAAAATAAAGAAAAATAAGTTAGTTTGCTTGTAATTTTGAAAAGGTGAAGACGTGTTTTTCTTTAATTTTATTTTTTTAGTAATAATATTTATTTGTCAATGAATAAAATAATAATTTATATTTTGAATTATTTTTAATTTTTTATTTATTTTATTTTTGGTCCATACATAGAAATATTTAACATCAAAAATTACTATTTTTTGCACTGGTTTTAGAGCTCTTACTGCGTGGAAAAAAGGTCAAAAAGACTCTTTTATGCACTGGTTTTAGAGCTCTTAATGCGTGCAGAAATTCATTCATAAAAGACTGCTTTATGCATGAAACTGAGAGCTCTTTTATGAGTGACCAGTTTCATAGAAAATGACACTCAAATATGAGCGTTTTATGACTGTTTATGATTGTTTTATGAGCTCATTATGAGTGTGAGCGCTCAGAGGAAAGAGTGCTTTATGCGCTCATTCTGAGCTCATATGGTTTGCTGGGAACTGCATACATCTTTCGTCTGTAAAAACTCTAGCATATCTATTAAATACCTGTTGGTTTGTTTGTACATATTTTTGTTGTTGTTGTTTGCTATTTTTATCTGTAAAATTTCTACTGCTTTTTGCATTCGTATTAATTATTTTTTGTTAAGTGTTGTTGTGTATCTCTCTTGTCTCTGTGTGATATGGTTTGAGTTGGCATTTGTGATGCTAATCACCGATCATCACATTAATCGCTGTTGCTGAGGAGTATATCCTGTAAATTCAGAATGTGATGAAAACACACAAAAGCATTCAGACACTCACAATTGTGGAGATTAAAAAAAAGAAGAAAGAAGAAATTCAAATTTACATTTCTTCTAGCATAAAGAAATATTCTTTTTTGACTTTCTAGAATCTAGAGGATAAACTAAAATTTATAATTTTTTAAAAACAATTTCAAGAAAAATTCTTCTATATTTTATTCACTAATTTGTATGTACTTGGAACTTACAAGCTTTTGTAGGTGGAAAGAAGCAGTGGCGTGATAATTTATCTTTTTCATTAATTTATTCCTGACTACAAATGAGCTCAGGGCCAAGAAGAATTATTTTTCATGTGAATATAACTTTTTTTTTATTTTTAAATAATATTTTTAATAATTTAAGAAAAATTTCCACAAGAAAAAATAACTTTTTTTAACTGCTTATACGTTCTTTTCTTTGCTATCCAACTTAACTGAAACTATCTCAGCTTCAGCTCCTTGTTATACTATTTTATCGACATTTTTAAGCTTTTAAAATATTAAAGCTGTCACCAAAAACAAAAACAAAAAAAGCATACACCTTGTGTTTATTGACAAGAAAATAAAAACATCTCTATAAGCGTTATTGATTATTAAATCTTTATTTTCAAAACAAAGCGCTTTCGATTCTAAACAATTTCACACGTGCGTTATTTTTATTTAGAAATATCAACCCCGCATATTGAAAACAGATTTATACACCACCACACGTATACATATGTATGTACTTGTGTGTGTGTATGTGTTCTAGCATAAGCACTTTTGCCAACAAAATTTGTTTAAAAAAGGATTAGCTGCAGCTAAGCGACATGTTCAACTCAATGGAGGGGAAAGACAAATTGAATAGAGCGACAAACTCAAACTCAAAACGAAAGTACGTAGTATGTACACGTGCACATGCTGAAATACTAGGGTGGGTAAAAATAAAATTGTTACTTTAAAATTATTTGTTTTCAGTTGAACATTTATTTTATTAAAAAAATTTCAATCAAATAGAACAGGAGGAAGTTTTTTTAGACAACCGTCAGAAAAAAAAAGTTGTTAAAAAAATCGAAAATAATTTTTTTTCAGTTCGTAATTTATTTATTCGAAAAATTTAAAAATTTTGTTCTTAGACAACCGCCATGGAAAAAACGAAAAGAAAAAATGAATACATTTAAAAAAGTATGAAAGAATTTTAAACGGAAAAAAAATTGTATCATCCAAAATTGAAAAAAAAAATTCAAAATAAGTTTTTTCAGTTGCTGATTTTTTAATTCAAAATTTTTCAATTAAATAAAAAAGGATTTTTGTTTAAATTAAAAATTAAAAAAAAAAACTAAAGAAATAATTTTTAGTAGGGAACAAATTTTTTTCATCTAAAAGTTTTTAAAAATCCAAAAACATTTTTTTTCAGTTGATCTTTTATTTCATTTAGAAATTTCAATTGAATAGA
Source organism: Sphenella marginata (assembly GCA_951509765.1). Taxonomy (NCBI): domain Eukaryota; kingdom Metazoa; phylum Arthropoda; class Insecta; order Diptera; family Tephritidae; genus Sphenella; species Sphenella marginata. Next base: position 3,594,784 of record OX608083.1, read on the forward strand.
AATGGAATTTTTTTTTTGGTAACCGTAATAGAAAAAACAAAAAGAAAAGTAAAATTTACAAACCAAAAAGAAAAATTAAAAAAGAATTTTAAATAGGAAAAAATTTCTTTCATTCAAAATTGGTAAAAGAAATTCAACGCCAGATTGATATTGAAATTTTATTTTTTTTAATAAATAAACCACCCTTATGTACCTGAACGAAAACATCTTTGTACTCTAAATATAACTAGGTGTATTTTATCTTGTGTATTTAGGTGTGAATTTAATCCCAGTAGAAAAAAGAGAGAGATCTGCACGTCAAGTTCCCTGAAAGTCGAAGTCATCACGCTGCTACATCATTGCCACGTAATCATAACCTCAATGACGCACTGCCAATTATTTCATAAGAATGTCACTGGAACGTTGAGGTTACCAAGAAAATACTCCTAATTTTGTTTGCAATAAATATTGGTATAATAAATACGTTCCTATTATGAAGCCGGGTCTTGTGTCTCAAAGCTTTAAAGTCACAAAAATGGTGGCAGCTACGTTTCAGCGACTAATTTTTTAAATTAATTTTTTTCCGTTGACGCGTTCTAACAAGTTTTGAACCAATACACGCTCTCACTAGTTATTGTGTTACCTGCTGGGAAAGTTGAAATACAAAATTTGCTTGTTAGTAAGCTTGTTTATTGCGACAAAGACCTTTTGATCAGCAGCAGCTTGAAACGCCTTTAATCGTATAAATGTGCTTTGAAAGTCTATATTAAATTTATTTGTATGTATCGAATGTATGTTTGTGTGTCTTTTGCCGTCGTAGTCATGCCAATGACAATTAATGAAATTGTCAAAACTCACTCAAGTTTTCGTACTTTATTTTCTACAAAGAAAACAGACATACATACATACATATCTACGCTTGTGCACTTATAAACTTAGCAACGATGAAACCAGAAAGCGTGAGAAATTCAATTTACTTTGACGTCCATCATTTTACTTTAAGCTGCAATTTTTGTTGTTCCTTTTTCTTTTCTTGTAGTTTGTAATAAAAATCATTTATTTTAAAAATCACTAAGCAACATTTGGGAATAATTCAAAAGTCGTTCACAAAAATTACTAGGAAAATAAGCTTAAAGCTCCCGTATTTAATTGAACAAGAACTTTTGGTATTGTATGCGACTGCGGTAAGTCTTTTAGCAACAAAGAGGCTGCGCAAATCCTATTAGCCACATGAAAGCAAAAAGCAAATTTAATAAAATTCCAAGCAAATGTCATTTCGCAGCACTTTAATGTCATGCCACATATAATAACTGTAACTTGCAAGTAGCTTCAGCTCTTTACAGACACATTTTTAACCCTTTTTTTGATTTAAGCTGTGTCATGCTTAAGTATGTTATTACGTCTTTATTAGGGTTGACATTACTTAGTGCTACCTACATACATACATATTTCGAGTTTAATTGCATTCACATGTCATTGTTATTTATTTTGGTGTTAATTTTTTCCTAATGCTTTGTTCTCAGCCTGAAATGATGGAAATGTGTTAGACACAACCACTTTGACTATGTGCGCAATTGTTGTATGTGTGGGTGTTAGACAACCCTCAATCAAGCTTTTGCGCCCATTATTATTTTTAACACTTGTTTCTATTCACACAGCAATTTTCCAAAAATTAAAATGTTTTTTTTTTACAATTTTCAATTATGGAACAAGACAATTCATATATGGCTCATATGTATTTAGACATGTTTTTTCGTACACCCACACATTAGACATGCATGAGTGAATACTTTGAAAATGTGCTGTACCTAGAAAACCTTACATGTTTACATACAAAAAGGTATCTACATTAGGGTGTGCACCTTTTGATGTTAACGAAATAAAATAAAATAAAATAAAATAAAATAAAATAAAATAAAATAAAATAAAATAAAATAAAACAAAATAAAATAAAATAAAATAAAATAAAATAAAATAAAATAAAATAAAATAAAATAAAATAAAATAAAATAAAATAAAATAAAATAAAATAAAACAAAACAAAATAAAATAAAATAAAATAAAATAAAATAAAATAAAATAAAATAAAATAAAATAAAATACAATAAAATAAAATAAAATAAAATAAACTAAAATAAAATAAAATAAAATAAAATGAAATAAATTACCAAAAAAAAAGCAAAATTACTCGCACACTCTAATGCTATCTAATATACTCATTTGCATCCCTGTACTCTAATGTGACTACACCCTCGTTACATTAGCTTTCGCAATAATCACCTACTCACACCTTGAGCCAAACTCTTAATTTAAAATTTAAAGCTCCGATTTTACATTTTCTGCATTTGAGTAACTTTCCAAACGTTTTTCATTGCTAAAACCTTCTTTGTCTGACCTTAATTTCATGTCATTTCCTTTTCTATCAAATATGTTGTGTCTTTTGACGCTTCGTTGATTTTGATGATTCAAACGATTCAAATATTTGTAGCGGAGTGTGTGGATAAAAGTTTTATGGGGTTGAAAGTTTAGCAAGTGTGTGTGCGAATATGAACTTAGTTTGCAAAATGATAAAGTAGTTTACCATTATTAATTCATGAATGAAAAGTTTTATACATACATGAGAAATCAATTAAATGAGAAAATCTGATTCAAAATCAAGTCAATTGTGGTGGAATAAGAACTTCATTTAGTACTATCAAATTTTGGGAAACGCTGTAGTCGAAAATATGATAGTATTCTTCACTTTTGTGAAACTACTTAATTTTTTGGTGCGGAAATGCTAGAGATAAGCTGTGAAAATACAAAATGTTATAGCCAAAGGTGTTTTAGAGAGTTTCGAGTTTAAAAATCTTTAAACTTTTATACTCAGCCTAAGACCTTAGACGAAAACGAATTAGTTTGTAAAAATTACGACAACTTAATCCAAGTTCAACTAAACCAGTCGCATGGTCTCTATTTCTTATCTTCAGCCTATTCTCCTAAAAATTTCTATAGCTCTCAAAGCTAAGATATTTTATGTCCTCCATAGATAGCATTCTTCCAAATCGTAAAACAATTCTTATCAAATTCAAAACAAACATGTCGCAGTCTAATTAAGTTGTGAGACAACATTAACAGCAACAACACGGAATCATTACAACAAATAAAAATAAAATCGATAAAGTATCGAACATATTTACATATGTATGTGCTAGAGCCAACGTACTCCAACGTTGATTGTTTGTTGTTTCGTTTATTGAATGTCAATGGCTGGCAGGATACGCATATCCATACCTACTTAGCTTACTCAATGCAATCCTACATACATACATATGTATGTACATACTGACTTACATACAAACATGGCATATCATTAATTCAATAGACGACAGTGTTCCAATTGATAAGCCAAGCATTTACACGTTAAACCAGGAAAAGGCAGATTGAAACCACGCAAAGCATCTGCAATGCATTCATATTAGACGGGGCCAAAAAAAGTCAAATTTTTTCTGAAATTATATTCATATTATTTTGTATTAATTTTTAGCTTTTTATCATTGCTAGTTAAATATATAGAGACTTAAAAGAAATTTAATGACTTCAAAAATTTTCCTCAACATACTTTTGAATCGATAATCGAAGTTGAAAAACACACCAAAAAAAATTAGTCGGTATGAGTATTATTGTAAAAAAAGTTTTTTGGGGCTATCTAATGTATTTACTCCTGCATAGGTACTTCAATGCTATCCTGTAGGAAATAATTAAATAACTCCGAAGCTTTTGGAAATTTGTTTTATTTTAGTTCATTTTATTTTATTTTATTTTATTTTATTTTATTTTACGTTATTTTATTTTATTTTATTTTATTTTATTTTATTTTATTTTATTTTATTTTATTTTATTTTATTTTATTTTATTTTATTTTATTTTATTTTATTTTATTTTATTTTATTTTATTTTATTTTATTTTATTTTATTTTATTTTATTTTATTTTATTTTATTTTATTTTATTTTATTTTATTTTATATTATTTTATTTTATTTTATTTTATTTTATTTTATTTTATTTTATTTTATTTTATATTATTTTATTTTATTTTATTTTATTTTATTTTATTTTATTTTATTTTATTTTATTTTATTTTATTTTATTTTATTTTATTTTATTTTATTTTATTTTATTTCATTTTATTTTATTTTATTTTATTTTATTTTATTCTATTTTATTTTATTTTATTTTATGTTATTTTATTTTATTTTATTTGATTTTGTTTTATTTTATTTTATTTTATTTTATTTTATTTTATTTTATTTTATTTTATTTTATTTTATATTATTTTATTTTATTTTATTTTATTTTATTTTATTTTATTTTATTTTATTTTATTTTATTTTATTTTATTTTATATTATTTTATTTTATTTTATTTTATTTTATTTTATTTTATTTTATTTTATTTTATTTTATTTTATTTTATTTCATTTTATTTTATTTTATTTTATTTTATTTTATTTTATTTTATTTTATTTTATTTTATTTTATTTTACTTTATTTTATTTTATTTTATTTTATTTGATTTTGTTTTATTTTATTTTACCTTACCTCAAAGCTGTCCCAACAGGACACTCCAGCCAGCTCATATACACATTCGTTTGTATATTTAAAAATGCGTTGCTATGTGCGTGAGTTAACGTACTTTTCGTTTGATGCCAGCAAATGGATTTGATAATGAATGTTCAAATTTATTGCTGATGTCGTGCGATTGATAAGCTACAAAAGTCGAAAAACCAAACCTAACAAAAGCAAAATAAATCTAACAAAAGCAAATAGCAACCAACTAAATATCATTGAAGTCAAAAAACGCACAGACCCAGAGTCAGAGTCAACAATAACAAACAAACAAACAAATGAATAAACAATCACCAACGTAAACATCCAATCACAATAATAGCACGCAATGCTGTAAAAGAGAGCGCGTAGCCGAGTTAGCTAAGTGGCTTCGTCGACGGCTATCCCGGCACATCAACATGTTGGTGGAGTGTGGGTAGGACGACTATTGCGTGCGCTTATGTGGATTATGTTGATTTTCACTTGCGTCTGTGATCCTGGTCAGGCGTTGATATTGCCGGCACTGGTGCTACAGCTCGATTACGTTTAATGATGGAGGTACGCAGGATTTTTTTATTGGTTGTTTTTGGGAAATAATTTTATGTATTTAGGACTATTTAATTTTTTTATGGGATTCCATGTTTTTCACTATCAGCGGAACGAGGTTCATGGAGTTACAAAGAAATATTTCGGTGGAGTGGTGGAAATCAGTGCTACCAAGTTTTATGTTGTAGTGTCTACATGTCATAAACTGCTTTATCGACATTGAGTAATCTTTTTTATCATCCTTTGATAATAAAATGAATGTCAACAGGAAAAATCTTTTAAATATCTGTTTGTCGGATGTTTGACGACCAGTGCTGCCAAGTGGTTTATCGATATCTTTGTCAAGAAAATGGCTTTTTATTGTCTACTTAGGCTTCGGGGGTTGGTGCTAAGGAAAGAGCATACATACAAAGGATTAGTTTAATATTTATTTTCTATCTCATGACATACTCTTCCACAGCCGACAGATAATAGAAGTCGTCTTAACTTAAAACCTCAAATATTTTGCTGCTTTTGTAGCTTTTATTGCTACGTAAGGATTAGTGCAAGTTTATTTGTTAATGGTTTATTTATTAATTCCTAAGGATTATCACATCAGACACATCAACAACACATCAAGCGATATCATGATCATATGGCCGAAGGATAAATCCAATGCTAATGCATGCAAAATAAACTCAAACCACCCACACACACACACACTCACAGCCACATTTGCAAGCAAAAGGACACTCTTCAAAAGCGCACGCAATAGCTGGACGTACGTAGGATTTCATTATCAGCAAAATTTGTTGTTGCCCAAGTCGGTTAAGCGTTCCGTTTCATTTCGGGAAGCGGATGCGTACACGCGCAATCGACTGTGGGTGAAATGATGTGCTGTGTGCTTGTGTGTGTGTGCCTTAGTTGTGTTACCTACATCATTACGTTGGCTATGGAGTACGTAGCGTGGACGCTGATGCTGGCGATAACATCGGTGCTTACTCAACCGGCGACCCTTAACGACAAATGAACTGATTGACTGTGGTGGTCGTCGTCGGCGGATGGTTGGTTGGTGGTCGGCGGACGGCTGGTGGTCGACGGACGTCAGCCCTCATCAGTTGGCAATGACGGAAATGTAAAACTCATATATTATTGCCAAAGTGATTGGTGTGATTGTCATGTTGTTGTTGGGGTTGCATGTATTTTTGCCCATCAGATATTTTACTCTCCAATTGTATTAAAATTATTTGATTTCTATTTGATGCTATTTTCGGGCCATCTATTTGCCTAATAAATACACACGTGAAGCTGTAGCTGTGACCTTTGAGAGTAAGGGTCGCAGTAACCTTTTAAAACTCATTTGTAAATGTGCCTTAATGTGGGTGGGTGGGAGGTTGTGTGTGGGCCTTTCCATGTCAAATTGCCACATTGTTGAAATTGATCCTTTTCAATTTTGATAAAATTTGATGAAGAGTTTTTTTTATCATAAAAAAGGAGAATGAAAAAAAGAGGGAGTTAACAACTTTTTTTTAAGTTTTTAAAAATTTGTTTAGCTTTTTTCACATTTCCTAACACCGAAAAATTTTTTAAATTATCTAAATTGAATAATGTTATGCCTGATTTTAGGGCTAAACAATGTTTTTTGGATAAAATCTTTTTAAAAAATAAAAAAATTGCAAATAAAGAAAACCTCTGAATATTTCCAGATAAAAAAGTGGTTCCACATTATATGGCTAACTTTTTTGTTTCGATTTTGAAAAATCAGAAATTTCCTAAAATTTAAAAATAAGAATTTGAAATAATTTTTTTTTTAATTATTTTTTTAAACAAATCTGCATGCTAAAGATTATTTTTAAAGAAGTTGATTTTGAAACTCTTCATCTAACTTTATTCCATTCGGATGCAGAAGTGACGATTTTCTATGGAAAGACCTATCCAAAACTATTTCTATGTAGCCATAAATATGTTGATAAACATTTCGTTTGATGCGCAGCCTTCTATTATGAGCAAAATAGTTATTTGAACGCTCGTTTGGATATGCTTCACCCACGGACGTCTATGTGGTTGCGCTTGAAATGCTTTGAATGTTATCGGTGTTGGCAGACACATCCGTTTAATTGCGTAAAATTAGTTTTAATACATATATCTAACGGTTGTACATGATTGGGTAGTAGTTATGGTTCAGATGCCAGATACTGTAAAGGCTCAACTACGCCCATTTTGATTTCAAAATATTGATAGTGAGGTGGCTTTTAAAGCACACGCCTGGTCTGCTTGAAGTAATAAAAACTATTTAAAGGGCTTTTGTGGGATTCCAGCGGTGATACGATTTTTATATAGAGCAAAGAGGCGGGGTAGTGTGCGAGAAAATAGTAGTCATGTTTAAAGGCAGCTAGTACGGCTGTTAAGATTAGCGGTCTCTAAACCACCATGCTTTCGTTTATCCTAAACATAATCCACAAATATGAACAAATACAAAAGTTGAAAACTACGAAATGAAAATTTAAATTTATAGATTTTCATAACAACAATTTCAACGTCGTGGGAGCAGTGGGCGTTTGCGATTTGACACTGACACTGGCATTTCGCTTCCGCTTTGTGCTAAGCTAAACAATAATCATAAGCTTAGTGATGATTATAACAATAATAATAGAAGCAAACAAATAGCGTGCAAATGCATAAGGTCAAAGTGCAAAAAAAAGAAGAAATTAATAAGAAATAGAGTGGAGTGAATGAAGAAGCGGAATAAATAAAACGAAAAAAAAAGAAAAAAAATTATATGAAATATGGCCGCATGTCAACGAAGCAAGAAGACATACAAACATATTTTATGCAAATGTAGGTATGTATGTGTGATATGTATGACAGTACTCTAGCAAGTCGTAAAAAGCACGAGTCAAACAATTTAGCAAAAATTCAAAAAAAAAAAAAAAAAAAAAACAACGGCCCATTATGCATATAGCACAGTGTCTGTGTGTGTTTGTGCTTTTTGCCTACATCGATCTAGGCATTTGTTTATTTTAGCATGTATTTAGTGGTATGTTTGTTTGACAATGCATTTATGGGGGCGTAACCAGCATAAACAAATGTGGATATGTAAATTTAGCAAAACCATTTCAGTCGTTATTGAGGTTTTATTTGTGTGTTTATGTTTGCAACGACATGCACGATAGCATTTTATGAGAGCCTGCCAATATTTGTTGTTGGTTATAATATATACATCTATGTATGTACATAGTACATACTAGCACGAACAGTTGTTGAGACGAAGCTGCGACTATTTTCGTTACGTTTAAGTGTGGAGAGACTAGTCACGGGTACGTAATAGGAACGTATTTATCACTTGCTTGAAAACAAAATTGGGAATTATTTGTTGGTAAAGGCAACCAGCATAAACTCCAAAAATAATGTCAGCCTAGGAATCCAACGAAGAATTGCTCTTGCAAATAAATGCTACTTTGGACTGAGTAGGCAATTGAAAAGTAAAATCCTCTCTCGACGCACGAAAATCACACTCTACAAGACACTCATCGCTCCCGTCCTGCTATATGGTGCAGAGGCGTGGACACTAACAACATCTGACGAGGCTGCATTGGGAGTATTCGAGAGAAAAGTTCTGCGAAAGATACATATGTGGGCCTCTTCGCGTTGGCGATGGCGAGTACCGAAGAAGATTTAATGATGAGTTGTATGAGCTTTACGCAGACGTCGACATAGTACAGCGCATTAAAACACAGCGGCTTCGCTGGCTAGGCCACGGCGTGCGAATGAACGAAGACGCTCCAGCCCAGAAGGTATGCTTATCGGCACCCGCCGGTGGAAGCAGAGGAAGAGGAAGACCACCACTCCGATGGAAGGACCAAGTGGAGACTGACCTGCGATCTCGTGGGGTCTCCAATTGGCGCAAAGAAGAAATGACTGGCGAGCTATGTTGGTCGGTCAAAATCGCTCAGGCGGTTAGATGGCCATTTAAAGAAGAAGAAAGGCAACAGCTACTTTACTATAAAATATTCCGCAACTCCATCTATCGATCTTCATTATACTTGCACCATCTTAACTTACTTTCACTCATCTACACCAGCTTCATAGTCAACTACTGGTGAAAGCAACTGGTTGCCTGTCAGTTTTGTTGGCGATAGCAATCGGAGGGTAATTTATAAATGCACTTTTTTGTTCGTTTCAACATAAGCACAAATGTAAATAAGCCTAGCCTATCACAAAAAGAAAAGCAAAAAAAGTCATAAGCGCATGCCACCAACGCTAAATGAAAATCGAAAGTAACGAAAAAAACAGCAAGATTGATTTCCTTAACCATTCAGCTTTTTGGAATCCTAAAAATTGCTTTGTTCTCCCCTTGTCTGTCATTTTAAATGTACTTTTCGCGTATTTAGTTTGTTATTTGATAAGCGAACGCACGCTCCATAAAACTGCACAACCATCTAATGCCAAACAAATTCTGCAGTGGAACATTAAAATATTCAGAAAAAGTACTAGTTCAGAACCTGAACTTTTATGTGAAATCAAACTAGGCCGAAAGGTACTAGACATAAAATAATTGTCTGTCACTACATTGAATATTTATTTAAAGAATTTCATGAAAATATTTTCTTCTAAAAAAGGTAGATTTAATCATTCTAAAAATAAATTTTATTTACTTACCCAATGCTTTGACAAATGAGTTGGCAAAACTCGCTCAGCTCGTTTCTTTTTCACTTTTCTTCTTCGTTTCATTTGAGCACTGCTTACTAATTATAGCGCCGCTGCCGCTGCCGCTGCTACCGTAGCGACGTCGCAAAAAATAGAGGTGAATTTGCTGACGCACGCACGTACATGAAATTCAACTCAAATATGCTATTTGAAACACGATATTATCAAATAAGTTATGATTTTACTATAAAAACTATGGTTTACTTAAACTTTACTAAACATTAAGCTTTAATTTAATAAAATAACTCTTTGAAAACTCAGAATTAAAGTCACACAGAAAATGAAGATGTCCGATGGCGTGATTAACTGAACGATTGCTGCGCGAATACTGATTTATTTTCTGCTTCGCTCGTGTGCGTATGTATGTACATATGTTCCCACCGACAGCCTCGTTGGTTTGTTGGTGCTTATGCTAATGAGGGCATTGTAGTCGTTCAAACTGCTGCGAATAATCCCACGAAGTTCTAGTTAGTGAACCAGCATGTTTGGCGACTAGTTCGCCTGTTGCTTGCATGGTTACTACCCCACCCCCACTCCAATTGCACGCTAACTCGGCGGTTGCCTTGCATATGCCTTCGTATTTGTGTTTGCATATGCTGGTGTAGTTGAGGTCGTGCGTTTGGAATGTGACCACTTTCGCTTAATTTCTATTATTCGCATTGTTAACATATTTGTTGCACTTCTCAGGCGCTGTCTACCGACTTTTGCGTCCATATTGTTTTTACTTTATTGAGTTTGTTGTTAATTTAGCATGTTTGCTGCTTGCAACGACAATGACTGCGGATGCGAGCGCGACTGATTGACGGCTGGGGTGGTTGTTGGTAATAGGGGTGGTGTTGATGATGTGACCCGCAAGTGTGCCGGTTACTGTGCAAGTGCTGATTTTGCTGTTGCAGCAGGGGGTGGTAAGGGTTTGTTTACTTTTCTCATAGTAGTAATGAAAAATGGTTCACCAAAAATTAAAGATTCAGGTTAATGCCCTAAGGGGTGTTGCTATTTTGAGTTATTTTTTTATTTTTATGCATATTTATTTTGTTTTGTATTTGGTAGACAACTTTTTTTAGTTGCCATGAAAATGTCAAGTTACTTGTTCGAAAATAATGGAAATTATATGTAGACTTGAGTGCTTGCCTACGTCACTTATTTTTATCAATACTTGGAAAAAAGTGGTTGTTGTATGCCTACAAAATATGTACATATATGCTGCACCCCTGAAGTGTTATTAATTTTTGACATATCTAATTAACTTTAATAATGCTACTACAAAGAGGGAGTTTCGTGATTACAAAATAAAATAAAATAAGGAAAAATAAAATAAAATAAAATAAAATAAATTATATGAAATAATTTTCATATAAAACTCCTTTTCGAATAAAACTCCTTTTTTTGGTGGTATTCAAAAAATTTTTTTTGTTTGTTCGATATTACAACTTCAATCTGAAGTCATCATCAGGAAAACACATGGATATGTATGATCGACTAAAATGAAATAAAATAAAATAAAATAAAGGAACGTCAGGGGAAGGAAGCAAGCAACTCTTCGAATTGTTAGCAATATTTTTGAACTGGGCTCTCTCTATTTACGAATATTCTTCGCAACCACCTATGTACATATATCTTCCTTCGCACAAAATGCTTTCTTAAGCGCTTATTGCTGGTCTCACGTCTTGCAGCTTTTATTTGCTTTTCTTATGTTTTTTTGCTTTTGTTTTAGTTTGTTGTGCATTTGCGTTCTCTTTTGTCTATATTCACCATCTTTGATTTATATAAAAAAATATTTTTATTGCTTTGTAGCAACTTTGTTACTTGGCAGCAACTTGTTCAAGCATTTTATAACAGCAATCATTGTGCCACCAACATTTCTTGCACCTCCAACTATAACTCACGCGTCGAGTAGACTTTCTTCTGACCACCTAAACTAACTTGCACCCTACGCTTTGCATTGCATTTTGTTTTGTTATTTGTTTATGCTTTGGCGCTGTAATATTGTATAACTGTTGTTCACTCCCACAACATGAAACATTGCTCAGCATAGCAACATGCGACGGCACTAAAAAGTTTTTTTTATTTTTTAATTTTTTTTTATTTTTTTTTTGTAAACCCATTAAAAGGCTATTCATCAAAAGTTTTGACATTGCGCGTTCGTTGCCTGTTTGCATCCTTCACTGACTCTGACTCTGACTTCGTTGGTGCGGTCCATCTGGTCTGGTGTGCTCGTCTAAAATATACAGTGCATACCAGAGTCCAGCCGAGTACTTCAAACTCTACACAACTCAACTTCTTGGCACTTTGTATAACTTCTTTTATGCATGTTTTTTGTTTGTTTTGTTGTTGTTGTTGTTTTGTTGTTGTTGTTGTTTTTGTTTTTTGTCTGCACATTTGCTTATGGTACGTCAGTTGTATGTTTGGTTTGTTGAGTAAATAAATTATTTTGCTTTGCAAACAATCATAATTTGCTGTACATTACACTTAATAGGCGCAATAAAAATGTGCAGAAACAAGCTGGAAAGACGCTTTATGAGTGGAAAGTGAAATTTCGTTTTAATTAAAGTGTAGATGTTTGTAATGACTTTAATACGACTCTATTTGTATTAGAAATTTAAGCTTTTTTTGAAATTATTTTGAGAAGTTTTAGCTATTCCTTCCCATATTAGATGGTTCTATCGATGGTTCTCGAGTTTTCCAGTGGGGTCTACTAATCCTGCCAGTAGCTACTGCGTGTTTCGAGCTCCCTAGATAAGCTGCAGTTAATAAAAATTGTAACTAAATGCATTTTCATTTAATGTTGGTAAGCCGAAGACAGATATGTCAGTCAAGCTAGAGTCAGTTAGTCAAGGGCAGCTCAAAGAAATGGAATAATGCTGGCGGCTTTTATCACCAGCAGCCAAAGGAAGACCAGGCACTAGATGTTTCAACAAAACGAAGAAAACAAAACAAAAGCTACGAAAGCTGGAAGGATAAAGAATTAGCTATCAGCCTGTAGCAGCCGTGGCTGGCTAGCGTCATGAACAAACAGCGTGTTGCATGCGGCGAAGTGAGTGTGGCGTTGGCAGTTAAACGCGTACACGCTGCGATAACAGGTTTTTTTGGTTGTTGTTGTTGTTGTTGCAAGCACGCCTTTTGTACGCTCTACACCTCACACTCTTGACTATTGCAACAAAGCAAAGTTGTAGTTGTTGTTGTTGTGCCGTAAACAGCCGGCACCAGTAGCCAACTGCCAGGCAATCAAGTTTAAACAGTTGTTTTTGTATGTATGTACGCAAGTGTAAAGGTGTGTGTGTGTGTGTGAGTGTGCATGTTTTTTTTTTTTATGTTGCTAATCCTTGCAAACAAGTAAATGCGTTGTAAAGCAAACACGAAAAATATGTGCAGCAGGATGCGCGCACACAACGGCCACAGGGGGTAGGAAAAGGGTGCAAAGAAGTGAAATAAGCACGCGACTTTCACTCGCTTGGCTGATTACTTGGACGCGTCGCACTCGTCGCACGAACCTTATCAAGCAAAACTTTTATTTATACACGAAGCATGCCAGGATGGCTTAGTTTGGCGAATGCGATGCGAAGTTGATTGCTGAACGTTTACATTTGCGCGAATGACGCTAAGATGGACTTAACAACAAACATTAGTAATGAGTTGTAGTTGGGTTGAGTGTTGTTTGGGGTGAGGGAGAGCGTGAGTGAGGTGTTGCTATGAATGCTTGTTGTATGATTGCTTTATTGTTGCATGTTGGTGATGGTGTTGATGAGGAAGGTGGTGGTGTGCGTGGATTATCCAGGGAAACGCAATAAATGCATATAATAAAGCAAGAGGGAAAGTCATTTCGAAAGCAGTCGCGTTCTGCACGTAACTAATCAAAAGTAACAGTCAATGGAAATTAAAGAAAAAAAGAAAGTACAAAAAAAAAAAAAAAAAAAAAAATCGCGCGGCAACACTCAAATGGTGGCAGCAAAGTATTTCCAACATATGGCATTGTTGTAGTGTAGATAATACGCTGCAGGTGGTATTGCTGATAAACTAAAATGTGCAACAAAGAAACGAATTACAATTTTTGATGGCAGGAAAGGAGTTATTAGCGTATCAAATTCGTAGAAGTGACGTTTTTCATTGGGTTAGGATTTGGTGGCCGCTATTCCAAATTGTTAAATAGTTGGAATCGAAACTTTGATTGGAGTGAAGTTTAAGAAGGAATTTTCTTGTTTCATAAACCAAAGTTTTGGCAAAAGACAAAATAGTTTAATTTTGTTTTAAAAGCTATGCGAGTTGAAAATTTAAATATATCTCCAGTAAAAATATTTTTGGTATAGAAAATTTGTTTACCAAGCAGATAAATTTTAAAATTTAGTTGAGAAAGCGGTGCTAAAGAGGAAGGGAAATGTAATTTCAAATGCTTGAAAATTTTAAATTTGGGACTAACATTTTTTTATTGCACACCTGGCTTATCTAGGGATATCCTGAAATAAATTTTTTTTTTTAAATGTTAAGATATAAATTTTAAAATTTTTGTACATCTGGCATACCTTAAGATATCCGGAAATTAAAAAAAAATTTTTTTTTTCAAAAATGTTAGATTTCAAAATTTTGGTCCAAAAAATATCAATTTTTTGATACTTTTGAAAATTTTTTTTTATTCTGGCATATGTACAATGTACATACCTTAAAATATCCTGAAATTAATTTTTGTTTGTGTTTTTGACTAATAATATTTTTTGGTCATAATTAAAAAATTCCCCTTTTTTAAAACTTTGGAAATGTTTTTCTTGGTATAAAAATTTAATTTTAAATTTGGGATGAATATTTTTTATATTGTACATCTGACATATGTATATGTACCTGAAGTTATCCTGAAATTAAACAAAATTTTACTTTTTCAAAAATGCTAAAATATAAATTTATGTGAGGTACAAAAAAGACATATTTGAAAAAAAAAAAAATAAATTTCTAATTTTCGAAAATTTTAAAATTGGAACGAAATTTTTTTTATACTGTTCTTCTAAGGTATCCTGAAATTAAAAAAAAAATAAAAAAATGTGAAAATATAAATTTTTAAATTTTGGTCCAAAAAATATTTTTTTTTCTGTTTTAGGCTTATAATTTTCTTGGTAAAAATTTCAAAATTTTAATTTTTTAAAACTTTGGAAGCCGTAAGTTATCCTGAAATAAAAAAAAAAAATCTTTGAAATTTTGAAAATATAAATCTTTAAATTTGAAAATATACAATTTAAAATTTTAATGAAAAAAAATTTTTTTTTTGTGTTTTTGACGAATAACTTTTTTTTGGCGAAAATTCAAAAATTAAACTTTTTTAAAAAGTTTGCATATTTTTTTTAAATGTAAAAATATCAATTTTTGAGTTTTGTGTTTTTGACTAATAACTTTTTTTGGCCAAAATTAAAAAATTAAATTTTTTTTAATCTTTATATATTTCTTTTTTAATTTCAGGATATTGCAAGTAAATTCATGCAAACACTTTCGATTGCAGTTAAACGGCAGCGAAAGTAGTTATTCAAATGCGCCTTTCAAGCATATTAATTTCTTAAAAGAAAAAAAAAAAAAATTTGTATGCGTCAATCCAATCCACTACCAAATACTTTCATGCAGCATCAAACTTGTTCCCGTTCTTAGAAATTCACCTAAACCTGAAATAACAAGGCAACATTTTTCTTCTTGATTTTTTTTAAATTTTCTCCATTTTTTTTGTACCGAAACTAAAATATTTTTTAGCCAATTAAGTGATGAGGTTACTACAAAATTCCCTTTTGGTTTTAAAATTTATTTCTTTGCTTTGTTCAACGTTTAAAAGCATTGTGTATTGCGTGCTAATGAAGGGAATGCTGTGGTAAATTCTTGCAATGGAATTGCATAGTTTGAGAATGCTAAAAGAAAGTGAGTAAGAAGTGAAGAGATTTGGGAAGAAGCTGAGAGTGAGGATAACTGTGGTGTGAGAATGTGTATTTGCAACTTGAAAGCGATTTTAATCACGTACTATTAATGGCTGCTTAGCTGATTGAGTAAAAAACAATTCCCAAATGGCTTTTTTTCTCGCTTTAAAGAGGTAGCTTTTAATTCACCAATACTCATCCACACCATCATCTCAACAAATCGCAGTCAAGTAGAAGTACACCATAAAATCTAGTTACTCAACGAATAAATTTGCAACAAATTAATCTCTTTTACCTACGCCGTGGAGCCTTGACATTGTGGCACTAAATTGAAATTAATTCGGGGTTAAAATAACGTACACAAATACCAGTTCAAAAATAAATAAGAAAAGGATGCGCTCAGTCAGCTCTACTCGTTTATAGCTGCTTCAATGCCATGCATAGCCGACATAGTGGATGTGTCTGCGCCTGAAAGTGTGCTAAACGTACGGCTGCTTTACTGCTTAGTAACACCTTGACGTCACTGCACACCTTTTGGAGCACAACACAAAGGCACTGTCATGCCAGACTGCTGACTGTCTGTTTGTCTATCCGCCAGTTTGTCTTTATACACACATGAGGCTGAGACCACTCGTCTGGCAGTTGCAACATTGCTGTCTGTGGGCTTCAAGATCCTTGCCGTCGTTGCCGTCGTTGCCTTTGTGAATTGTCTGATGAGCCACATGACAATGCGGCGTATGAGTGACTTATGTCTGGCGTATAGAACACTCAACAGACTACATACGAATGTGTGCGCAACAATGTGGGAATAAGGGAATAATGCAAAAATAGTAGAAAAACGAGAAAAAAAAATTACCAAATCTAGGACCGATAACATTTTGCGGCGCTACTTGGCGTAAGATGAAACATAAAATGATGTGGAAAATTTGCAACATTGTAGCCAAGCAGCAGCAAGTGCACACACACACACACACACACACACATACACAGATTGATTGTGAAAATCAGCCATGCTGCAAGCGGCTTTTCCAATAATTGGCAAAGGCATAAGAAAATGTGAAAATCGCAAAAAAAAAGAAGAAGAAAAAAACAGCAAAAGTATTCAACCTGCTTGCTTGATTCGTTATTAAAGTTTTGCTTCGTGTGCTCAGCAGACAGGATTAAAACAACTTAAATGCCTATTTCATTGCTAATGTATGTAAATATTGATGCTTGTTGGTGTGTGTGTAAATATTTTTTCATGTTTACACACTCGTTCGCACCTCGTCGTCCCTAGCATGCTGGCTGCACTTTGCCAACCACGCTGCCTGCGTCGACGTCGTCATCGACATTGACTTTGTTTGCTGCCAATGCTGCTGTCGCTTAGGCGCTGTCACTCAGTCGCTGTTGTTCGCATTGCGCTCTTGTTGGCTCAGTCACTGCCATCGTTTACCCTTGAAAATTTTTACTTGCCTTTCGCATTGTTGGCTTTGCTAGTGAGTGGCTGGTTTTTTTTTGCAGCAACAACACTCGTTTAGTTTTTGTTTTTGTTTTTGCTGTGCTGCTTTGCGTTGTTTGCTGTTGAAGGAAATCATATTGGCATGCAGCGCAAAGACGCGCGCCAAGCGCAATGAAGTGTTTCATAGTAAAAAAGCGAAAAGTTCAATATATATACGTGAGTGTTTTTTGCAAACTAAAAAAAAAAAAATAGAAGACTTCACGCTCCGTAAAGTATGCAATGAAAAAATTAGCGAAAAATTTGTATTTGCTTTTAGTAAAATTTTATGGGAATTTTTTTGCGTTTTCACGAAGCATAAAAATATCCCACGCTCAAGCGCATGCGCTAGTTTTACTCGCAAATTCGCTTTATTTACCCACGCTCTCTTTAACTTCCTTTCATTTACTAACTGTTATTTTACTAATTCCAACTCTCTCTCTCTCTTTTTCTCATTACAGTTTTTAACGCACGCAAACGGAATTTCGTGCGCTCACACAGCATCGTCTCAAACACCTGCACGTAGTTTAACGACCAACGTAGTGACTGCTGCCACCTACTTCTCTCGCGTTTATTGCTTTGCGCTACACTTATGCGGTTATAAATGCCGTTAGGCAAGCGGAAGCACAAACTTTTAGCTTTGCTCGTTGCTTGTTTCCGTTAAATTTTCTTCACCGTTAACTTGCCGGTGTGCAAAAGTCTTCGTGATTCAGTGTGTGTTGCTACTTCGTGGTTAGAGTGCGAGTTCGCCGCGCGTTTAAGCTGAGTGAACTTCGTTTGCTTGTCGTATATTCGCCTTACATGCTCGGAAAAATTGTACTAACATACTTACTGTTAGTTGCGCGTGTATTTATTTAAAACAATTTGCTATTGCTCAGCGAATTCAGTTCGTGTTTGCATTTCGTGATGTGCGGTAATCAAGCCAAGGTAGGTGCGCGTTTGTCATGTTTGGCGTTAAAGTTTGCGAACGAAATATTTTCTGGATTTTGAAGTGCAAATAGCAAGATAGTAACAAATTAAAGGTGTGCAAATATTAAATAATGAAAAGACATATCAATATTAACAACGAAGTTAAGCGCTACACCAACAACACTCAACAAACTAAAACAATCTCAAATCTAAATATTTGTGCACATGACAGTCTTGTGTAAACAAGCTCTGCAAGTTAGCATAAGCAAAATAAATGAAACTTTAGCAAGTGCAGCGAAAACTTTTTTCAGCGTAAAAAACAAAAAATTTACAAAAAACACCAACAACTCGCAGTAACACAAAACAAAATTTTTGCTCAAATTGTTGAAGTTCAAATATAATCAAAATATTGCAAAAAAAAAAAAAAATAGAGCTGGTTCATGTTTTAAAGTTTAATACTAATTAAAAAAGTTGCATACAAAATACAAGTGAAATTGTAAATTAAAACAAAAAAAAAAAATTTATTAAAAAAAGTAAAAATTGTGTACTAAAATATGTGCTCCAAACACAGCTGTTGGCACTCTGGTGCTGCGTGGTTAACGCGTCGGCTGCTCACAACGCTGCTGGTTGTATTCATTGTGGATTACGCTTATTCGGATTATGAAAACACATGGAATTTGTATTATGAGCAGCCATGCTGCTTAGGTTCAGGCGGTGGCCATCACATACGGCATCATAGAGGTGAGTGCAGTAAATATTTATTTGTGTTTGAGGTGTGAAAATGCGACTCCGGCAAGTCACGGAGAGATGCAGCTGTCAAACTTGATTAACACAAATGTTAGAGATGTGTGCATTTGTTCGATAGCTCATTATCTTACAAGCGGCGCCAATAGCAAAAGATAGAAACGTTTATGAATATAAAGAGGATAAGGAACACGTAAAAGCTGAAAATGATAGAATTGTTAAGCAAAGAGAATATGTATGATACGAAAGCTTTTTAAAAATGTCACGATTTTGTCAAATATTTGTCTATCTTGCACTTATTCGTAGAAGTATTACCGCTAGATTTTTGTATACTCACTTAATTTGAAAATATTAGGCTTTGGAAACCACATGCGTAACTGCTAAAATAGCTGCCCAACGATTTTTAAAACTGTTACAGAAAGTTATTTCATTCATAGGTTGCTTAGCGCGTGCGAATAAAAATAGCCCAAACATTTTCCAAATTATACAGAAAGATGTTTTATCATAGGTTGCTAAGTGTTGTGGTAAGCATTTAATGACTTACGAATAAAATAACAAAATTAATTTTTAAACATTTTTTATACAGAAAAAGTAGTACAACTAAGCAGGGAAAAGACGAATAAAAAACGACCATGGTTTAGAAAAAATATTTGTTGGAATATAAACCAATGTAAACTTAAGTTTCAGTAAAAGCTTTTGCCACTGAAGTAACGAGCACGTTGAATTGAGATTGAAAACCATGCTTTTGGATTCAACTCCCACATCACAATTAATTTCAGATTTTTCTCAGAACCTGTTGGAACTCAGTTTTTTGTTTCAGAGATGTCTCAGCTCAGAATTTTTTACAAGAGCTCCACTTCATTCAATAACTAAGAAATCTAACCCCCGCGGGTTATCGGTTCGCACCAAAAATTTAACCAAAATCACCTAAAATATAGGCCAACAATGCAGTTTTTAGCTTTGTTGAATACTGTTGGGCTTCTCCGATTCTTGACATTTTGGCTACGTTTTTAGTCTGGAAATGAAATAATTTTGCAAATAAAATTAAAAAAAATTTAATAGCATAACATAACATAACATAACATAACATAACATAACATAACAAACATAACATAACATAAACATAACATATGATAACATAACATAACTTAACATAACATAACATAACAAACATAACATAACATAACATAACATAACATAAACATAACATATGATAACATAACATAACATAACATAACAAACATAACATAACAAACATAACATAATATAACATAACATAAGAAAATAAGATAAAATAAAAAACTTACGAATTGTTTTTAACTCAACCTAGTGGATAAATGTACATACTAAGCTGCCCATCTCACTTCTCTAACATTTAGAGACTTTGCTCATTTAAAAACTAATTTTATGAAAATGTCGCTGTTTCAAGCAGTGAAATTCAAGTCTCCTTAATTTGTTGTTTTTATGTGCGCTAAGCTTTTACTGTTTCCACTTTATTATTTCATTACAATTTTCTTTTTACCTTTTCTTTTAGCTTTAGTTTACTTATTTATTTGCTCAGTTTGGTGCTTTTGTGACTTTATATTTTAGTCTTTGAAAATTTCTTCACAAAATTCTGTTTTTCTTTTTATTTGAATTCACTGCTTATTAGTATTGTTTATACTACAATTTCGTTTGTTTAAATCTCTTAACAAAATAATTTCGCTTTAAGCTGATTTTCTCTTAAGAATTTCTTTTGGCATCTATTGTTTTTGACGTTACGTTGCGCTACGCTGGAGTGTTGTTGCAGCCTTGGCAACGTCATGCCAGCTGTCTTGCCCATTGCTATATTTTCGTTGTGTGGTTGTGGTTGTACTTGCTGTTGCGTAGGTTTTTCGTGTCATCTTCTTCTCAGTTGCTGTTTTACTTTTGTTTGACCGCAATGATTTGCTTTAAGTCTTCCACAACTTTTTTCTTCCGCTTCAACTTTAGCGTTACAACAATTTCCTTCAACAACAACCATTCTTGATTTAACCAATTTTGCTCGACTCGTGCACTCGTTACAGTAACAACAACACGAGCCAACATCAATTTGTTGTTTTATTGAGTTCATTTTAAAAATTTTCTAACAACTTTTGACCAGTTTCAGCAGCAGCCTCTCGGGCATCGGCGGTGTGAGACACCACTTCATGCACCCCTTCTCTACACTTTGAAATGCGCTGACTGGTTACAAAATTAAAAAGTTTTTATTTTCTTGCGATTTTTTGCATTTTTCTTCTTTCATTCCTTTTTCACTTCCTTTTTCGGTTACATACATAATTGGACTTTGAAGTTTTCGCTATTAGGGTCTAATTAGTTTTCAAGTGTTGTTTTTATAGACTAAAAGTTCGTTCTGCGTGCCGGAAGACGCTGGCGCGAGTTTGACTCTTTTTCTGTTTTTTTTTTTTTTTTTTTGAATCAAAAACTTGTAAAGATTTCTGCTGTTGATAAGTTGAAAGCAAAAATTTCTTCTCACTTTTTTTTTTTTGGTTTAATTCCGCAATTTATTCATTGCATTGGCTATGATATGGACAAGCCGCATGTTTTGTGGGGTAATGAGGAAGAAGATTTTTTGGTCGTCATCATGACGTTTCTAATTATGTTTCAGTTAATATTGAAATACTTTTAGATTGCATTTGTCTTGATTTGATGGCGACATTTGTGAGATTTTGTAAAACATTTTTTAGCTGCTTCAGCTTTGAGGAGGAAGGGTTAAGCGTTGATGGGGTAGAAAAATGCCATTTTATGGAGAAGGTGAGGTCAAGGCGGGGAGATTGCGAATAGCAAAAACCAATGTGGTACCAAAAAGACAGATAAATTGGTGGATGAAGAAAGATTTCCAGACATTGAAATATATCTGCCTAACTAATGTTCATCCATTTTAGTTTGGAGACGCTATATAACTCTTTGATGTCAAAAATCAAATCGGAAAGTTATACTAATCTCGTTGTTTTACCAGGGTGGTGAAAAAAATATTTTGCACTCAAATCGAATTCGACATTACCGCTGAAGAGTAAAAGTAATTGTACGCATATTCCAAGCATTTTTCATTTTAACCATATTAAAGCGCCTTAAAGTATGCAATGAAAGCTGCATATTGAGATAACCTACTGCACAGCTCGTAGCTATTTATAAAAGAAGAGTGATTTACAAATATTATTAATGCCATAATTAATTATGCAGTTGGCTAATATTTTTTTTTTAGCATTAGTGTCCATTTAATGAAGCGCTTGTATGGGTCTGTGTGTGTGTGTGTGTGTGTTTGTAGCAGCTATTTCAAGTTAAGTATTTATGCCAACTACCAAAGGCGTGCTCACGTGCACTGATGTGCATGAGTAAATGAGTAAGAGAATTAGAGCGCGGGAGTTCAACATTTACATGGCAGCTGTTAATCAGCTCAACAAAATGCGAACACTTATTGTGAGCTTTAAAGTAGTGAAGCCAGTAAAAATAAAATAAAATAAAATAAACACCAAAGTAATAGTTAATATGAAAAATGTGCAGATAGAAAATAAATTGCTATGCTAAGCTGCATACAAATTAAATACGCGCACACGTACCCACATACCGGCGGGCAGACACTCCAGAGAATTAACAAATTGCGAAATGTAAAATGGAAATAAAAATTGTTAAAAAGCAGTAAATTGGATTCTCAAAAAAAAAAAAGGAAAGAAGTACAACGACACGTTGCGATACACGCTACTTGGAGAGGAGTAAAAAACAAGCAAGTTAGCTGCAATATCAAGCACAGTGGGGAGTTTTGAAGTTATTTGCTTTTTAGTTTGAATAAATTCTAGAGAATTTCCAAAAAAAAAAAAATGTCAAAGGGAACTCCAAAGTTGAGAAAAAATTGTATTTATGATTTGAAATAACAATTTAACTAAAAAATAAGCGAGCAGAAAACTTATATGCGCTTAAAATTTGGATTGCTACCTTTGCAAACAACAAAAGACACATTTGATGTTCAAAGCAAGAAAAAAAAAATAATAATTTTGTTAGTTTATACACAAAATTTGAAATATCAATATACATATGTAAGTAGAGAGAAATAAGCGAGCAGAAAAAATTATATGCGCTAACAATTTGTGTTGGTACCTTGAAATCAACAAAGAACCCATTTGACTTTCAAAGCAAAAATAAAAATATAAAAAAAAAAATTTGTTAGTTTATACACAAGTCGCTAAGTGGTACCAAAAAAAAAAATTTATATTAATTTAGTATTCAGTTAATAATATAATTTTTGAGTCTAGACTCGCTCATATAACACCAAACAAATTTTAAAATTCAAACAAACAACTTCAGTAGTTTGTTTTATGCACAAGTCGCTAAGTGCTTACCAAAAAAAAAATGGCTATAATTTTATTGCTGAACTTCAATTGAGCAGTTTTCTAGCGAAAAATAATAAAAATGAGCTAAGAATTCAAAAAAATACTTCACAATGCTGTTTTTATTCGTTGGTCGCTTAGTGCTGGCTTATAAAAATGGCTTTTAAATATCTCAGACGTGCATACCCACTGTGCGGTGCTACCTAGTACCTGTCCGTTGGCGTAATAAGCGCTTACGCTAACTAGCAGCTATGCCTAGAAGTACAGCATGGCACGCTATGTACATGCTAACGCGCCGAGCTTGGACAAACTTTGGGTTTTTATGCGACTTTTCAGTACAATTACAGCTTAAATTGTTGGTTAATTACGCGTTTACACATATTTCCTTTATTTGTAAGTTGTTTTTTTTTTCCTTTTTTTGTTTTGCTCCATTTTCGCGCGCCTTCTCTTTTTGGTTTGCTTTTTTTGTTTTCGGTTTTTTTTCCTCTACTCCTTTCTAGCGCACTTTTTGCTCATTCTGCTCCACTTGCCGCTCTTACATTCAGGTACATTTTATGTGCTCATTCAAACTATTCTATGTTTTTATTTGTGTGTGTGTGTGTGTGTATGTATGTATGCATGTAGTTCACGCAAGCAGTTGCGGTTCGTTGTTGAAGTTTGGCGCTTGCTCGTCCTCGTCGCTTGATTCACTTTGCTGCTGCTTTTGCTGTTTGCTGCCACTGCCATGTAGCGTTGATGCTTTAATTGCTGTCGGTGCTGAGGCTACACACAACAACAAAAAAGGGCGCAATAAAACTACAAAAAAAACAAAACACAACAAATAATTATATACTACCTACACACACACACACACACATACGCAGCTACGTGCAAGTTCGAAAAATATAGCACTCAAAGTTGCGGTGTAAGAGACGGCGTTGCAGCAAACAACCGCACAGCGCCTGTAAACATGCAACATTGCTGTAAATACACACTCACACACTCACCTGGTTGCCTGACACGCAGTTGCCACCCAACCAAGCTCCAACACAGTTTTCAAGGGGTGTTGAGTTGCGTCGTTACTTACTATATTGGCACTTACTTACTTACCTACAATGCACACACTCACACATACATAGTAAGTCAGCGGCAGGGCAACAACATACATAGTCAGTCTGCCAGCTGGCACCTGGTCGTTGTCCGCACCAGCTAAAAGTTTCTATATAAAAAAGTTTTCGCTCTTTATTTACTTCTGCTTTTTCCGTGCTGGTAGTGAACTATTTTTTTTCTCTTTTTTTTTTCTTTTTTCCTGTACTTCATGCAGCATACTGAAGCTGTGCGAGCTGTAACGTAACTTACAAAAAATGAACACAAGTATTTAGTAATGAAATTGTAAAGCCCAAGGTGCAAGTAAAATTTATGCAGACAAGTTGTACAGTGGGATTAAGGTGGCGATTTTAGTGGTATTTTCAAGATGCCCAGAAATGTTTAAGTGAGCATAGCAATCAGCAAATTAAAAAAAGAAAATTTATTCGTGCTTTTTATTCACAAGTCGCTATGTGCTTGCGAAAAAAAGTCTCATATAAACTATATATTGGAGTCAAGTATCATCTTTTAGGTCTACAGAGAACTTTTAAAGTCTTTATACCATTTGAAAGTAATTGAAATAAGCTTTCGAAATTATACACTGTAAAAATTTTATATTACACTGCAATATTTTTTTGTTGAAACTAAAATTATAAACTGAGAAAAAACTTTAAAGGTGAAAAAAATAAAATTTTAAAATGTCTATCTAAGGACTCAAATGCTTTTTTTCTTCTTTTTAACATTTTTAAAAGTTAAAGCCTATTTGAAAAATATTTTAAAATAAAAAATTTATTCAAATATAATTTTGAGCAAAAAAAATTGTTCGGTGTCATATACATTTTTCACAGTGTATATATTTGAAAGCTCATTAAAATCTCTATTATGGTAGGAGGAGCTTTGAAATCGGGTGAGCCTCTTCCTATTAGTAACAGATCAAAATTGATGTCACTTTTCCGGTAGTTCGAAAACTTGCCACGCCCACAATTTTTCAAAACTGAAATTTCGAGGATGAGGATGCCTTTGTGTAACCTCAATTGCATCTGGGTTCAAAACAGGTCTCCCATATCTAACCTCAAATTTCGCCACATTTTTTTTTTTTAAGATTTAATATAAAACATTTTTAATTTGAGTATTAAATTTATAAATAAAGCTACGCACTGCTAGACCCCCTGGCACACATTTTTTTTTTTTATGTTTTTCTTAGTCTGCAACTTTCTTAGTACCTACTCACTTTTTCTTTATTTTTGCTTGCGCGCCAAACATTTGTCTTAAGTTTATCGTTCTCGCACCGGTTGTGTAGCAAATTTCAAATAACAATATCACCTTCTGCTTCTTACGTTTTCTTGTAATAATTTACAAATTTCTGTTATTATTCTACTTGCTGTTGTTGTTGTTGTTCTTGTTGTTGGCGTTACATTTTGTATAGATTGTATACATTTATATGGCTGGTGCGTGCCATCATAACAACTTAGTATGCCGTAGATTGAGGAGCCAGTACACAGTTGTTTGTACTATTAAAAACTTTGTAACGTTCTTACCAACAACGCTTAGTTCTATATAAAAAAAGAAGCAACAACGTTAAGGTTTTTACTTTGTTTTGTATGTTGCTGTTGTTGTTAAAGTTTGTTTTGCTTGTTTTGTTGGTTGGATTTTGAAGTTTTCATTTACTTTTTCGCACCCTTTTTTTGTGAATTTTTTCCTTAATTTTTTTTGTTGTTGTGCTATTTTGCTGTGCTCTGCTATTTTTTCATTTTTTTTTTGTTTCGTTCAAGCACCAGCTCAACCATAGCAGCAATTAAATTTTTTGCTTGTTTTCATTTAATTAACAGCGTAAACATTTAAGTAGCATTTTCGGCTTCCTTCATTTTCATTCTTAAGAAACTCATTACCCTCAGGCATTCGTTGTTAAGCTTTAGAGACAACAGCATGCATTGCAGCTTGTTTGTGTTTTTTTTTCAGCGCATATTATAAAGTATTTTGTTGTTTTTTTTTTTGGTGTTTATAGTAATTTCAGACAAAGTAAGCTCCATCATACCATTGCGTATTTCACAAAAATTTAAGTTGACTGTCCAGACTTTTAAGCTTAAAATATCAAATATTTTCTTTAACAATTTTATTTTTTCTTTCTTTAAATTTGTTTGCTTCTTCGTTCTTTCGTACGCATCCTCAATTTCAGATTTCATTTCGCTTAATTGTTAAGCTTGTGTCTCAATACAAACATCTGTTAACCCGCTGTGATGCTGTGTGGTTTTGTGTGCCATGTCTAGGGAGCGTTTACTTTTTTTTGTTGGCAGCATTTTTATTTACTTCACTTTTAATTTTATTTAACCATTATTAGCCAAGTCGGTTGCCCCTTTTAATATCTGTGGCATGTTGCTCTCAATTACATTGTGGGTTCACAAATTTTTTTTTTTTATTTGGCGTTTTCCAATTTTACTTGGTGCTCCATTGGGCGTGTATAATTACAACACAAATACCAAGGCGATAATTAAGTGCTAAGGATATTTGGTTTATAATTTCTTTGTGAGCACTTTGTTTTGGATTAATTTTTTGTGGAAATTACTGATGAGGGTGGCACACGCACACAATAGCTTAAAATCAAACATTAATTAAATCGCCGTAACTCAAAAATATTTTGTTCATTGTCTTGTCAAATATTTTTGCCAGGACCTATTGAAATTTTTCAAAATATTTTTTTTTCGTTGTGATCTAAAAAAAAAATATTTTCGAAATCGATATTTATTTTTTAACTTTGAAAAAATTTTTTTCGAACATAAAAAAACTGTTAAAGCTTGATTGAGAAACAAAGAAAAGAGACATTTTCCAAAAAAAATTTCAAAATTATTTCAAAAAACATATTTTCGAAATATAGTTTTTTTAACTTTGAAAAACTGTTCTCATTTGTTTTCAAAATATTGCAAGAGAAAAGAAAAATTTAGAAGTCTTCGCAAATTGTTCCAACTTATCTAAGTTTCTAATAACTTTTTCGAACTAAAAAACAGCTTAAAAAAAAAAATTTAAGTTATTGAAAAAAATATTGTCGAAATCAAGTTTTTTAGCTTTGAAAAGCTGTTCGTTTTTAAAATATTGCAAGCGAAAAGAAAAAAAATTTTGGAAGTGGACAATTTCTCCAATTTTTACAAGTTTCGAATAAGTTTTTCGAACTAACCAAACAGCTTAGATCGATTTGAACAAATCATGAAAGCTGAAATTAATTTTTGAAATTAATAATATTTCGTACTCGATTTTTTGTATTTACTTTTCCGAATTTTTTTTTTCGAACTAAAAAATAACATGGCTGAGAAGCAAAGAAATTAGGCGAAACCCAATAGTTTCGAGTTTCGAAAAAAATATTTGAATTGCATGTATGTATGTATGTAAATTTTCTGAAGCAAAAAACAAAATATTTTGAACTCGATTTTAAAAATATTTTCATACTAAAAAATGTTAAAATTTGTTTGTTAGGAGAGAAAGGAAAAACAATCCACTATAACTTGTTTTCGGGTATATTTTCGAAGTTATAATTAATTGTGAAACAGAGAAATAAACCCGAAAACAAATCCAATTTTTCCTATTTTCATAAATATACCAATAAATCTCTACTACACTCTTATTTTTAATCTCCAACTACCACCCACAGTGATTTAGCCAAAAATAGCACCCAATCATTCTCTTCAAACTAACAAAAGCTGATTTAAAATCTCTCCAACTTTGACAGTATTTGGCCAATCAAGCAAAGTTTTTGCTTTCTCTAATTAAATAACATTTTCGCTTTGACTTACTTACATTTTCTTAAATGGCGCGTATTTACTATTTTTAACACATTGTTATCTGTCTTAAAGCAGCATTAGCTGTTGACCAGCGATAACACGAGAGGATTATGTTCGTTTATCTAGAAAGCCATTTGAGTAGCTTACAGTGCTGTGGAAGTAGCAGAGCGAGAAGAAATGAAATAATCACAAAAGGCACTTAATGTGCTGTTAAAGATGCTGTAACTTTACTTTAATACACGAAGAAACATGATAGCTAATGCTTTACAACAATTCAAGCCAAATGTTGGCATACTTTTAGGCGCACAGACAAAGCCAATATGACGGCGCAAAAGGTAAAGCGATATTAATGCAATTTATGCACAGTGAATTTGGTTAGCTACTAAATGTGCGTGTGTGTGTGTGTGTGTGTTTATAATCAAATGTTCTCAAGTAATATATTTTAGTATTATTTTTCTGAGCATACCCAGCTACTTAGCTACTTAAATGTAGACTCTAAGTAAGGGAAAGCTATTTATTGCTCATACGTCCTTGCATGTTGGTAGCGAGAATAGTCTTGTGGCTGTTATTTGAAATTTACTTATGTATGTATTTTACTTATGTATGTGTTCTACTTATATGAGCGTTTGTATGTATGTATGTGTTTGTAACAGCTGCTATCGTGCATTGCCCATGTATTAGTTTGACTTGTATAATGAAGAAATATTATTGCCATAATGTGCAAATGTGCTGATAAAACAAGTGGCTCACAAATGGCCGAATTATGTATGTCAGTTAGTCGAAATGTTAGTGCGCCTGCAAATAGGAAAATGTTAAACCGATTGAATGGTATGAGTGCCAATGCGAGTCTGGTTAGAAATGCATAACTAAACCATATTTGAATTAGCACACGAATACATAGCTGATTTTTTTGTAGGTCAAAGTTGAAATAGAGACCAAATAGCAGCAAAGTAGTGCTAATGGAGATGAAAATACTTCGTGTGTATTGATTTTATCAGCGTCAAAAAATGTTCCAATTTGTTGAATGAGTAAGTTTGTTTGGGGAATTTGCAGGCGCTGTGGAGTAGATTCTAAAACCGTTGGTTACTTTTTTAGTAGTATTACCGTAACGAAAACGTCGCGGTTGCTAGTAATATAAATATAAAAAAGTTGCATTTGGAACTATGAAGTGGCAGCTGAAACTTTAAATATGAAATTTGTGGTAGTTATAACTTTGCCACGATTTTAAAGTGACTCTACTTTGTAGTAAATGTTACTTTGTAGTAAATGTTACTTTGTAGTAAATATTACTTTGTGGTAAATATTACTTTTAAGTGAAATATTCCATATACAAGTTTACTCTAGCTTTCATTATCACAACTCAAACCTTTAAACGTGGATCGCATTGATTTAAATTTCCCCAAATCACTGGCAAAGAGTAAAGTGTAACCTTCGTAAGTACATACATATGTATGCATTTTCTTAAATTTATTTAAATTCATGGAGGGACAATCTGCCCTTGAAAACGAATGTCTGCTTAAAAGCACAAACAACTTACTTTATAACATATGTTCCTCAATGTTAAACAAGATGGCATGGAAGAAAATACAAAAGTATATACATAAGTAAATAAAAAAATCAAACACAAACAAGAAAAAAAAATTCTATTAAAATCATGTGACACACAAGTCTCCATGCTCAAGGTGAACCACTCAGCCAAGAGGCACTTTCAAGCACAATCACCTCTGAGCGAAGTTTGTGTTGTAGGGAAATACGCATTACAAATACAAAACTAACACATAGATATGCACGTAAATATGCCATAAAGAGACGCAAATTTGCAAAAAGCTGGGCGAGCGAGACGACAAGCAGACTGCTTCTACAGCAGCTACAGACAAAGCCTACGCTTGCCAGCTTCAAAACACCTACTTTCACATATGTCTAACTTCTTCTATGCGTGGTTTTAAGCAGATTCAAAGTAAAATATTTTTTTTTTATTTTATTAACAAATAAATGCTACATATATTTGCATAATCAGACACAGATTTATATGTCAGTGAATGTTCTTCATGGAATATGTGTTAGACATATCGAATTTTCCCGTGAAATAGATACTTTGAGATTTGTTGCTCTCTTCCAGCTCAAGTTCAATTTAGGAACAGTGGCAAATATTGATGTTTATTCGTATAACAAGAAATTCATAAACTGCAAAAAATGCGATTAGTCTAAGAAAAATCCCCTATGAGTCACAAAGGAGAAAATGACTGATAACTGTTTGGATTCCTTTTTATGGGATAAATAGATATACGGATAAAAGACGGGTACCGAAAAATCGTTTAAGAAATTCTATGAAAACGTTAAGTTTTAAACTGTGTAACTAAAGATGTGAGCGTTGCATACTTTAAGGCTCTTCTGATAAAAATGTCAAGAAAAATGTCTTGCAGGTAGTTAGAAATTGATATTTTTAGGAAACAAAATTTATCGAGGTCAATCGTAGTTGATGCTGGGGTATAAAGAGTCAAATTTTACACGTTTATGCCTAAACGCTTACGCTATGAGAAGTTCACATTCCGCTCCTAAAAGTATGCTACAAAATATAATAGTGATACACACCCTAACTGACGAAAAGGAGTAAACGCTCTTTAGCTGTAGGTCACAGCATTTCTTCTGGGGTATCTTGAAATAAACCGTTAGGTGCTCACACTCCATATGAGCGACTTCACTGAATAAGCGCAGTTTGTATAAAGCACGCTTTTAGGCGCACGCTGTCGTAGGGAGTTTTCTTTTTGGTTTTAGGTGTGGAAATTTTAAATGGCAACTGATAGACATTATTTTGATTAGGGCATGATGAACTCTCTTTAATATGCTGAAGAATATTTTTGGATTTAAAAGGCGCATAAATTATACGTTTAAAAATAAAAAAAGGATGTGCCTGCTTATAAAAGCAAACAAAAAGCGTTAAGTATACATATAAAGGCAAAAAAAGAGAAAGGAAATAGAGATAACAATAACAAATAGGTAAGAGTCGCAGCATGGTGCTGAAACAAAAATATAAGCTATTTAAATGTGTAAAAAAGGGCAAATGTAAAATACAAAAATATATACAAAAAATTTAGCTAACTTTCTATTTTTCTTAAGATATCTCTGATAAAACTTGTAACAACCAGTTTACACATAATACAATATCGTAATAAATTTATCACACTCTTAGTACTTCCTGTATCATAACAGCCATCGACATAAGAATTATTCTAACTAAGACATCTAATCTTTTAGTACGACCACCTGCGCTACAAAAAAAAAAAAAAAAAAAAAAAAAAAATTTTTCTAACCAAATTAAGGTTAATGGCAAATAGTTTGTTATTAATAACTGTATTGCGTGTGTTACCAACCAGCAACCAACCATTACGTATGCACATTTATACAAACATATTTCGTTTAACAAAAGGATATTACAAATGTTAAACACAAAACAGCTGTTAAATGCACGCAGCGTGTACAAGAGAGAGCAAATAAATATAATGTCTTTATTGGCGTTGAGAAATGCAAACAGAAATTGCACTTAAATGCACAAATGCACTGATAGTTACTCATAAGGGCGTATATTTGTGTGCAAATAAATATTTAATGTTGTTTGTATAAAAAAGTATTAATTCACCTGCAAATATACGAACGGCAATGCAGCTCAGTGTGAGTTGTAAATAAATATTTATTAAATATTAAAATGCAAAATATGAAAGGAAATGGTTGAGGATATCAAGAAAATATCGATATTTTGTTATGTTGATTCGATAAACTCGGCACATCTCCAGTGCATTACATTTTGCCAAAATGCAAAACGTAAAGAGTTAAAAATTTGTCGGTTTTTCTTGTTTTAATTTATTTTTGTTTATTTTATGTTATGTTATGTTATGTTATGTTATGTTATGTTATGTTATGTTATGTTATGTTATGTTATGTTATGTTATGTTATGTTATGTTATGCTATGTTATGTTATGTTATGTTATGTTATGTTATGTTATGTTATGTTATGTTATGTTATGTTATGTTATGTTATGTTATGTTATGTTATGTTATGTTATGTTATGTTATGTTATGTTATGTTATGTTATGTTATGTTATGTTATGTTATGTTATGTTATGTTATGTTATGTTATGTTATGTTATGTTATGTTATCTGTTATAAAATTTAAAAAATTATTTTTTTTTTGTTTTATTTTTTTTATTTTATATATTATATAAAAATTCATGTATTTGAAATCACGCACAAGCTCAGCAGGTAATAGTGATGAAGAGTGCTTCAACAACTAATAAGAACAACAACAACACAAAATTTAACGAAACATTCCTTAACAGTTAATAGCAATTGTACTGGTATTTATTTGCCTATATAACCTATTTACATATATATATTACATTATATAAAGCCATATAAACATACACGAAATGAGCATGTTTGTAGCGAAGTAAATGCTGAAGGTAACTGCTGAGCTTATCTGTGTCATTAACATCTGCGTATTAAACTGCTGCGGTCAGCAATAAACAACTCATTAATGTAAATATGTATGTGGCATGTAGTAGTGACGAGCCCAAGGCGAAGGCGGTGGAGAGTACAACGAACAGGCGGAAACGCCTGTGAGTGTGCTTTACATTATTACAATACATAGTTAATTCAATTATCAGTTAATATTTCATGATAGCAATACAATCGCAAACACACTCATACACACACACACATCCACAAAAGCGAGTATACAATACAAACAAGCAAACAAGCTGAATGCCACGTAAACAATGTAAATAAACATAGTACAACAACAAATACAATTTGAGCTATAATAATGTTAATATTAAATGAAACTATTTAAGCTGCCAAAGCCAATGCCGGTAGGCGGAAGTAAATGAAAATGCCAGCGTCGAACGCACAGAAGAATGTCATTTATTATAAATGCATTTCGTTAAATTGTTGAGTGCTCTGTGCGTGTCTTGCCATTACTTTGCATGTGTGTGTGTTGGCGGCATGTCTGAAGGCGGTAGTCATATTACGAACTAGTCCCAAAAAAGACAATACGTTAATGGTTCGGATCTGGTTACAAAAAGGAAAGACCACTTGAAATATCGAATATCGATAATCACTCTTCCACTCATACAGAACTGCCCCTGTACTATTGGAAATGGAAGCAGTTGAGAACTAGTCAAAGCGAAGCTATCTTAGAACTTTCTGCATGGGAATTGGGTAAGAGTGGCATATATGTGTAAAGAACTATTAAAACGATCGCCTTGAAAAGGAGCAGTGAGGTCACAAGAAATATCCCAAAAGTAAAGCAAATCGACAAAAGGAAAATCGAAAAAGAATTATTGCGAAATGTAGAAGAGAGAGCGCTTGCTGCTGACATAAGGGCGAGCCAAAGGGGGCGATTCAGTGCCAGTCAAAACATTAGCGGCGACCCCTTGGGAAAATGCACAGCCAACCAAACGCACGAGCAACACTTCGTTTTCGAGAGAGGCGGATTATAAATAGTTCGGTTTGGTCAACGACGGTTGTAGTGGCGGCGCTACGATGAAAATGGGGTTGATCACAGAGAGCTCGAGATTGAATACTTTCAATAGAATGAAATTAGCCAGCAAAATGAAGAAACCAGTCTTAGCTGAGCAAAAAATCATAAATATCTTAGGAGAGAGTTATAGAACTCACCTCACTTTATTCTATAGAAGGCCCAATTATACCAAATTAAGAAAATATATAATAAAAAATATCCAAATGTATGGGCCCCAAAATTTCCGTACTTTTGGCCACCTGCCAGTAAATTCGCTCCTGTATACACCCCCCACACAGCCATTAAAATAGCTTTAACTCTAGCAAAGTATTACATCTCTAAGCTGGTATAGCGCTAATGTTTAACAGAAAAATCGAAAGGGGGAAAACATAAATAAAACGAAGAAATAAATAATACACAACCACACATACATATCTACGAACAAACATAGTTGAGGGAAAAAACTTGAAAGGGAACAAGCGAGCTTTTGTCCCACACACTAAAACTACTTGAGCAAATTAAAGAAAAATAGCTTAAGCACATAGATTTTTGGCAATTTTGTTTGTTGTTATTGCAGTATTGGGATCAAAGCAGGCAGACAATGGGCGATTGTAAAAGTGTATGAGTTTATGCACTCCAAGTCCTTTGTCAAGCTTCCCTTCGTACGATTAGTTTCTGAGTTAGGTAGTTGGGCGGCATTTTGCGACATGAAAATATGTTCGATGTTCTTTCGATATTCAATGCAATTCAATTGCGTTTTGTTGTGTGGCTATGGTTCAGTGCTTCAAATATTAAATGAACATATTTGCTTAATCTTCTACTACAACATAACCCAGTAAGCGTTTGGGAAATGTGTTGGAAAGTACTTGGTAGGCCAAAGGAGGGATTTTTTTCATAATTAATGGTATGCAATGAATGTTTTTTATGTTGAAAAGATTGAAAGGCTTGGTGAGTTTTGGGTCTGCAAACTTTCTAAGTTCTAATTAAAAGAAGTGAAATTTTGAATTTGGATAACACTTGGAGGAAGGTTTTTAACATATTTCTCTACATTTTTTAAAAGAATTTGTTCAAGCGCAACTCTCAAAACTATTTATTACGCTTTGGTTCACTCCAAACTCCAATATGGCATAAGCTGTTGGGGAGGTGCATCTTATAGTAAAATTCAGCAGCTTTTAATTACTCAAAAATGTTTCATAAGAATAATATGTAATGTAAATCGACTTCATCACACCATCGACCTGTTTAGAGATCTCAAAATTCTTCCCGTAAAACATTTGTTTTACTACAAAACGTTAAAGATATTTTTCCTTCGCTGTGGGTACTTACATAGCCGGGTCTCAGATAGCTATAACTTGAGGCAAAACTCCCACGGACTTGTTTATGTTCCCACATCTCGTACAACTCACTTCAAAAACTTCTTCACTGTTGTTTCTTGCAAACTGTTCAACATGCTACCTGCGTCTATACGAGTCATTCGGAATTCGCAAAAATTTTTAGCAAAGGTTAAATCATTTCTGTTGGAGAAATCACATAACGACGTCAAAATTTTGCTGAATTCTACCACTTAAGAAATTTAAGCTATGTTGTTAAATCTGTTTTTCTCTTCCTTTTCTCGTTTTATGATGTGTAAATATAATTTGCATAATTTAATTTAAAACTTATAACTTGTACCGAAACTAACCCCACGCACTTTTGTAAAAATACTCTCAGTTGTTTAGAGATGGCATTCAATACTAAATATTAATACTTTACAGAATGCCTTACTTTTTCTTTCTTATTATTTTATTTTAACGGTCCTTATTTTAAGTTACCATTGTAATATACTCTTGTATCTTGAAAGAAAAATGAATAAAATCTAATCTAATCTAATATAATGGAAAAAATATATTCAAATCAGTAGAGGTCGATTCAAACAAAAATCTTAAGAAAATTTCTTCTTTTTATTTCCAATTTCAAAATATTTGTTTCAACTCTCGTATTCTGAAATAGTTTTAATAAGGTGAAGTTTACCAATTTCCTTACATGAGCACACGAATACAAATTACCTAAGTAAATATGTGTACCCCAAAAACTATGTCCATTGCACTACAAAAAATTTAGACTAGCTGAGAACTAGTGCAAATCTAAACCAGTGCATGACAGAACTAGTTCTAGCGCCAGACCCGAGCAATACTTTCAACTGTCCACTTTCGCATGACGATCGCATTGGAGGTGGTGCTATGGATTACTTGGCAACTCGTCCTAAACTGGTTAGCTTTCGGAGAGTTTTAAGCTGGCTTCGCTTTAGCAAGTTATCAACTAGTTCCAATACGGTAGTTTAGGGTCAGTTATGGTTGAGTGTTTATCGAAATGTGATATTTCTTTTAATTATTTCGTTTGTATTGTCTTTTCTGCAGCCTGGTTCACAATTTTTTTTTTTGCTCCCACAACCAGCTGCCTATTTCTTATTCACTTATTTAGTTTGTGGCGCATTCTACGAATTGTTTTCCAAATACTTTTACTATGCTTTGAATGAAACCAACAACGCATTGACTATTTAACTTATAAATAAATTCTCATGGACATACTGCAGTGGGGGAGAGTACAAGTTTGTGTTCATCGCTGAATTGACCAGCGAAATATTTTGACTGAGGCACGATGTGTGGCATGCAACGCGCTCAATGTAGCGCATCTCCTTTGATTGAGGGTTGTTTTGATTTGCGTGTGTGTGTGTGGGGCTTTATTTAATTCGTATTGTTGTTTTCAAAACTTTTTTTGTTATTGTTGTTGTTGCTTACGTGTACCGCTTGAATAATTTGCAGCAGATTGCAAAAGTTAAATTGGTTTGTTGAATTTTATATGTTTTTCGTCACTACAATCAAACGCGTACCCTCACACACATTCAAGTAAAAAGCGCCCCTCTCTCAAATTATCACACGTTGTCCATAAATGAATTTTGGCATTTTCTGGTTTATTTTATTTTTTTTTTTGCCTATTTGCTTTTGAAGCTCAGAGGGTTCCAACAAAAACATATTGCAATAAATGCAATTTGTGGGCGCTTGGTTGGGAATGAGGTTGTAGTTTACTAGGTTGGTGTGTGTTGGTGTTGGGGGTGGTGTGTGTGTTTCTGTAACTGAGTAGTGGTTCTGCATAGAAATTACCTGCTAAATAAAAAATTAGCAAATGGATAAATGGTAAGAGGTTGTGTGAAGCAATTATTTTGTCTGAAATGAGTAACAAATTAAAAATGTTGGGGATTATAGGGTGGGCTTCTTTCTGACAAATATTTCCGCATTTTTTTTTTTTTTTTGAAAGTTAGTAGCTATGAAAAAGCAGCAGCTACGAAATTCTGATTAAATTCAACTAAGCAATGGGATCTTAATATATTTAAATCATTTTCTGGCCGCCATTTTTGGAGCAAGTTTTTCATAAGAGGCCAGTGCAGAATAATGATCTATTGATCTATCTGCTACGGCTAATGAATGTCCTTGAACGATTGTCTAGACTTCTGGAAGTTCAAGATCTTATAACTCCCTACAAATCCGATTTGTATCTGAGCCGTCAATAAAAACTTTACCCCCATTTATTTCTTCACTCTTTTTCTGGAGTTGTTGGTAATTAACCGCATACATCTACTTGTTGAGAGAATGTCCTGCAGCATGAATATTCCAAAGCTATAAAGTATTAAGCTTTCATCATGCGTGAAAATATAAATTTTTTTTCAACAGACGAAGTAATCTTAATTTCGTCTGAATACTACTCGCTTATTTATGGATGCAATTTTTTCTTTATTTTTTTTTTTAATATTTAAAAATTTTTTTTTCCAAAAGAATTTATATTGCATTCATTACGTAAAAGAATAAAAAATATTTGCAATCATTTGCTGCATGCGAGCTACGTATTGACTGTGAATGGCGACACAAATATATCGCGCAAAAAAGTTACCCTACTATCGGCGAGGTACGCTGACTTTATGTAATTAAATTTAAAAAAATATCACAAAAAAAAAGAAAAAAAATTGGAAAATCAATCACGTAGAGCAGGTAACGGATAATTGTTGTAAAAAGCGAAAAACTATTAGCAGATGATACAAAGCGCATATGAATCAGAGAAAAAATGTTGAATGAAGAAGCGACATTAGGGTGGGTGATATTTTTAGCGACATATTTTTCCTGAAGTAATTTTATGTTTTGTTTCCCATAGTATTTTTCATTCGTCGTATGAAGAAAAAAAAATTTGAAATGAAACTTTTTATTGCTATTTTCTCTTATTTTTTTTTTTTTTTTTTTTTTTTTTGTAATGAAAATTGTAATAAAAAAAATAAAAATATTTTTTGTGAGTGAAAATTTTAGCATTTTTTTGGTTTTTAATAAGCTTTATTTTTGTAGTGAAAATTATAATTTTTTTTTGGCTTTAAAATAGCTATAACATTAT
The DNA here is from genome assembly GCA_951509765.1 of Sphenella marginata. Classification (NCBI taxonomy): domain Eukaryota; kingdom Metazoa; phylum Arthropoda; class Insecta; order Diptera; family Tephritidae; genus Sphenella; species Sphenella marginata. The sequence continues at coordinate 3,632,696 of OX608083.1, forward strand.
TTTGTAATCATACCATGCTAAAGCCAAAAATAATATTTTTTTTGCAATGAAAATGAAAATATTTTTTTTGTTTTAGTTTTTGAATACATACCTTATTAAAATTTTTTTTTAGCATTTTTTGAAATATTTTTGAGAGTTTTTGTTGACAAAATTTTTGTTTTGTAAATTATTTTGACACCTAAACACCTCAAGTCTCAGTGTCTCATAAATTTTCAGCACATTCGAAAACCTTGCACACACCCTAATGTACACAGTATCTACTGTGCGTACAAAAACTGTTGATTATTCGCTTTATTGCGATTTATGCCCATGTATTTGTGTTGCAATAGATGTTTGCATTTCCGTTTGTAGCTCCAAAAAAAAGTTAAACTGAATTTTACATAAACGCATTTCAGCAAATATGCGTAATTGGTAGAAAGAATTCGGAAACTATATAAAAACAATTCAATAAAATTTTGTATCTTCTTTTTTTTAAGCATAAATTTACTTATGAAAATTACAATGCTGCAAAAGGCAAAAAGGTCAACATAAAATATGGCACTTAATTTATGTAACTGGTAAATTAAAATTTATGGAATTCGCATGAAATTTGCAATTAAATACACCTGTTAAGTTGTTGCTTTTTTTTTTTTTTTACAAATTTCAATGCATTAACCCTTAGGTGCACTTTGGTACGAAAAGCTTAGCAGCTACAGCTGCTGAAATGCTTTCTAATGCGAAATGTTTTCTATTATGGCAAGTAAAAAATCTAGATCTCGCTACAGAGTGATAAAGCACGCTGCCCCGATAGCGACGACCCGACTGCTGTCACGAAAGCACCTACCCAAGCAAATCATACCAAATTACCGCTTTTGGTTTTGTGTTAAAAAAATATGTGTCCCGAAAAGGTTTAATCATTTCCTTTAGAGCCGATAGCGGAATGTTTTGCAAAAAATGCTGACCGCTGTTATAGGCGTATAAATTACGCGTTTGGCATATTTTTATTTAATTACTGATATATGTATGTATGCTTGACACTTAGTTCATTCATACTTGCTCATGTCGCTCTTTATTTATTCATTTGTTAATTTTAAAAAACCATAAATAAAAATGTTACACAATAAATTATGTTAAACAACGCTGATTGATTAAATATCACTACTGAGCTGGAAAAATGCAATTGAATGACATTTTTGGAAGGCTTTTTACTCGAACATAAGGCTCAAAATTTATGTAAAAATATCGACATACATATGTACATACATACATATGTACTATAATTTTTTAAATTTATTTTATTTTTTTCTATTTTTTTTTTAAGTTTTTAAATTAAATTAAATTAAATTTATTATGTTATATTATTTTATGTAAGTATATGTTATTTTATGTCATGTTATGTCATATCATGTTATGTTATGTTATGTTTTGTTATGTTATGTTATGTTATGTTATGTTATGTTATGTTATGTTATGTTATGTTATGTTATGTTATGTTATGTTATGTTATGTTATGTTATGTTATGTTATGTTATGTTATGTTATGTTATGTTATGTTATGTTATGTTATGTTATGTTATGTTATGTTATGTTATGTTATGTTATGTTATGTTATGTTATGTTATGTTATGTTATGTTATGTTATGTTATGTTATGTTATGTTATGTTATGTTATGATATGTTATTTTATGTTACTTAATTTATTTCATTTTATTTTATTTCAATTTATTTTATTTTATATTATTAGGCACAGAAAAGCTTTAATATCGTTACTTTCATTTGTATTTGGGCGGCCTTTAGCCACATAGACTTTTCCTTACGTGCATGCCCAGTGTTGTGTACTTTAAAAAGTCAATGGCCGCAAAAAGCTCCAATGCCCTAGCTATTGTATAGCACGCGGCTTTAAAGTTAAACACAACAAGGCCCACAAAACACCAGTTAACCACGAGAAGCTATGCGTTATAAGCCGACATTCATACCTACTAATACACACATATGTACAATGTAGCAGTGAGTGAAACTCACAAACATTTTAGCACTTTATATTAAAGCAAAAAAAAAAAAAAAAGATAAGAATCAATAAGCAATGTTCGAAGCGCCAATACCACGAATAACAACAAACATACATTTGAAAAATCTAATAACAAATGCCTAAGCTAAACGTGAGCCTCACCGAAAGGACGATGTGAAAAGGTATCGACACAAACATATTAATAGCCTGTAATATGAGCACGTCCTATAGAAATTACATAGAAATTGATGTGTGTGCGCTTTGGTTTAGAGGGAAATGCTTGATTTGATTCTCTGCCGAGAATATATTTAATTTGGTGTTGTGTGTTTGTTCTTAGTTACAACTAATGTAGGGGTTCCCTGTAGGAAACATTTCTATATCCTATAACAGCTGTTTTTTTTACTAACGCACCATTTCGTTATTTAATTCAAGGACGCTTTATATTAGCTAAAGATGGATGCAAATTTTGTGGAGAAAGAGTTTGGTATATGTACAACAGGCTCAAAAATGAAAAAGCTTTCTCTTGAAACAGTTAAATAATATTTGAAGCCTTTTTTAAGCTCACTTTGTTATTGTTTCGTTTCCAGGTGTACATGTGATATTTGCGAATTACATTTCGTATTCTCCTTTAAGCCTATTTATTCTGTTGCTTGTTGAACTTTTGTGCTTTTTCTTATAATTTTTCAACATATTTCACTACATATTTAGCCTCTCAGTTTACCGTTTTTTACTTACTATAAATGAGTTATGTTTAAGCTCTCCCTTTTTCCTTTATGGGCCACTCAGACAAATACAGACACACCAGCTAGCTCTATAGTATGTGCTTTCTACAAATTGTTTCTCAGTCATCTTAATTTAGCATAGCCAACAAGTGCAAATATAAAGTTGTCAGGCTTTCCATATATAGGGGAAAAATATGAAAGAGGAGACAGACTGTAATGCTTAATCATGATCAACGATGTACCTACCCAATGAGATGAAAATTTGAGGCTTACAAATGTTAGGATATCCATATAATGAATAATGCTGCGGTAAAAAATTAGTTGAATATAATAATTAGTAATCCAAATTGCAATAAGAACTAAAGTCACGTAAAATAAAATGACAGCTGAGCCTTGAACTTTATTTGAATATGCGCAAAGCTAGCCAAACAGCCAAAATTTTAATTTTGTTTAACTTATAAGTATGTATGTAAGTAATAAAGCCCAACGTCAATTGTTTCATTAATCCGCATCAACCCCTTAATCCGCATTAGCGCACCGCCTGTCTCAGTGCTAGTAGTACCAGTGAAATTGCTGGTCACTGTACACAGTAGCTGCGTCTTATCTAGTAATAGGCTCAGACACAATTTTGTTTCGTTTGCTACATATATGCATTCCCTTCTGCCTTCGCCCCTTCAATAGGGACTCAGCAGCTTTAGTTACCGCACATGCCATTCGTTTGTTGTTTAATAAAATTAATAGCAACAGCTGCCTTACCAATTTATGCCTACAGATGGACTTAAACAAAGCACAAAAGTATAATCATACAATTGCTGCTATGGCATTTAAGTCAAAAGGGCAAAAGAGTAAATCAACTAAAAATGCAGTAGAAAGCGAATGATAGAAAACAGAGAGTTGTGTGGGGAAGCAAAGAGAAATAACTAAAAGAAAGTGCTAGGCTAAGGAATCGGGTCAATCGATTTTTCATATACAAACATCCATATATATTTGATTATTCAAAGGCATTTGTGTTTGTCGGCTGTGACTATTGGCGCACATCATAGCGATTGTGTAGTTGCATATGTGTTAATGTATGTGTGTATGTATGTATGTATGTGTATCAGTTTAAGTATGTAATTTCACATTCACGCAATATAAATGTGTGGAATTTAATGAATGGAAATGTATGAATGATATTCGTATGAGGTGTATAAGCGGTGCTAAGAAGAACAAAAGGCATAGATAAATTAATATATTACACACACATACATACTCACATTTGATATAAGTCATAACAGCTTTTGTGCTTTCACTTTGCTGCCCCCCAAATTTCATTTTGCGGCTGAAGGTGTGTTAACTGACTCGCCCCGAAATGGCTTTCATTCATTATCTGAATTGAGTTTGAGCGCTATTTGTTGTTGGAAAAATATTTCTTGCTGCTTAGTTCGCCTATTTTTTTTTTGTTCTAAGCGTTAAATGGTGTGTTAATGTTGCTGAATGCTACTTTTTTGTTGTCTCTGTTTTTTTGGTAATTTTTTTTTTATATTTACTTGTTTGTTTTTTTTTTGCCTTTTTTTGTTTGTTTTTTGTGTATTTTTTTTCTATTCATTCTCTTTCAAATATTCGTATATCTTTTTCTATTCATTCAATTTTATTTAATGAGTTTTGTCTGGTCTTTTTGAAGAATATTAATTTCATTTTCATGTTAATTGCCAGCTTGGAAACAACAGCAGACAACAATACAAGGCTTAATATAGAACTAATTAGAGCTTACTTGAGAATCGATGAAAATATTCTAATTTCTCTTTAATTTGTGTTGAACTAAAAGAAGGACAAAGAAGAAAGTGGCGTGACTTAAAGGTAGTCAAATTTGTTTATTTTTGTAAATTTTTTGATAACTTTGAATAGAGACCGTTTTTACCTATTTTTCACGAATTTTTAGTTATAACGTTCAGCGCGCCACCTAGCGAAATTGTAGAAGTTGCACAGCCACTGCGTCCAAAACTATGTTTTAAGTTTCCGACCCCTCTATACAACTAATTTTTCAAGTATCTATCTCGCTTTGAACTTACTCAAAACCGACTTGAGATATTCCCCAGCTTTTCAAAAGTTTGAAATAAGCTCGTTTAATGCGCCATCTAGAGGATTTTTGATTATAGCCTAAAATCAGTGAATCGATTTTGCTTAAAATCAACAATGAAATCAGCTGGCGTGACATTGAAATGGTCAAATGCGGTACGTATAAAGCACGCACCACGGCGTAAGACGTTGCCAGCGTTCAGCCAATATTTTCTTAATTACCACATTCAAAATTTATTAAGTGAAAATTAGCTACTCCGCCTTGAACTGATTAGGCGCTAATAAAATATGAATAAAGCCAATTGTGTAGCATAGCATAAATAATTTAGTAAGCAAATGCCAAGGCAGCACGCGTCAAGAAACTTTCCAAAGAATAAATTTATTATTTTCTTGTTATTGGCAAATTTACTTATTAGCGCTTAATTTGCATTAAAAATTTATGAAAAGAAAAAAGGGGTGTACTGCGTCTAAATGAAGTATGGTTCTTGCGAAAGAAGAATTATGGGTTTAAGTAATTAGTTCTAAGAATTTTCAATACAACTTGACATGACGAAATATATTAAGCTAACTCGACTAATTTAATTAGTTAAAATGAATTTGTTTAACAATATGCTAATTACCCTTTTCTTTTACTTTATAGGTAAGCTACGAATTTGATTATTCAAACTAAGGATACTGTTATGAGTTGCTATTAAAATAATTGCAAGCTGTGAGTATGTATGCATAGGTATATTGGCGGGTAGCTTTCAAGCTATAATAAAGCTCTTTTTTTCACAAGCACTTAGCGACTTGTGAATAAAACAAAACAAAAAATAATAATAATAAGAACACGGCTCTCAGCGCTATATAACCTCTTATTTAGCATACACAAACCGCAAATGAAGTCCATCAAAAATTAACAGAAAATTGTTACCATGCAAATTATTCAAGAAATTCTAATAAAATTTGCTAATTCGCTATTAAAATTTGGAATGAAATGAGTCGCTGCTGCCAGCAAAATGTGCATGCAATAGCGCATTAGAATCAGTAACGCCTAAAAGTAGGCATTAAAGCATAGCAGAAATAACTTCATTTAATACACCCACTAGTTCCCTGGTGGAGATTATCTGGCACCCTTCGAGTCGTAAAATTTTCGCACTCACAACAAAAAACTGCGCCAGCGCATAAAATGTGCACATAAAGCCACATGTTTTGGTGGGCATTAAATAGTAATAATGTCTAAAATTATGCAATAAAAATTCGTTGCAGTAGCTTAAGCGTGAAGAAGGCAAAAAAAAAATGCTAGAGGAATGAAGTCAAGAGTAAATGTATGAAGCCGTATAAAGAAATAATTTTAGAACAAATTTCAGTACGAAGCGCATATAATTTGACCTCCTGGAAGTATGCAAACTTGAGTGCAAAATTACAAAGAAAATCCCGCAAAACAATTTTTTTTGGTCTTAGAATATGCGGGAAATAAAAATGTGGGTGCATAAATTTAAGCCACTGAGAAATAAGTTGCACATGGCACACTTTACGTTAAGCCAAGTAAAATTTTGTAAAATTAAGTAAAATAATAAAATTGTGCTGGGTCCTTCTTATAACACTTTTGGACACTCACTTTCGAAAGGTTGCATACCTTAAGGCAAGACAAGCAGGCGTTGGAAGCGCTACTAAGAACAGCGCACATCCGCCAGCTGTTAATATGAATGATAAGCATAATTTTAGGCACAGCCAAACAAATTTTTAATAAAGCATTTGTTTAAGGGTTGCAACTTTCAAATTTTCCATTCGTTATGCTTCAGCACAACACACGGCTGCCCATCAAGTACAAATGTCACAAGCATAACCAAAACAATTTAAGGTCACCAAACTGGAAATATTTCATTGCATAATTTAAAATAAAAAATGCCGCATACTTGGCCAGTTTAAAGCCAATCCGCATGTATGTCTGTGTGTGTTTGCAAACAGTGTAAGGCAATCAACAACATGTGCTTAGCATAGCGTCTCAACCTTAGCCATCTTGATGCGCCTTAATTTATGCACCCTTTTTGGTTGTTGCTTTGTTTTGGGGGGTAGTGCGCTGCTATAAGTCAAGATGGCACATTGAGTGTTGAACTTTTATGAATTGTGTAAATACAAGTGCATGCATATAAATATGAATGCATAAATTTATAAAAAAGTTTTTTTTTTTTCATAACATGCGTCAGTGTCCAGTAGTAAATGCGCCGCCTGTAAGTAGGCAATAAAACAGTAGATTTCTAAAAACAGCTGCAAGGTAGCATGCTTGTTTTGAGTAACCAAATTTTTTTTTTTAACAACAAATAAGTTTGTCGGTATACGCCCTTAAACAAGCTTGAAAGCGTTTCTGCTGACGCCATGGCTATTTAGTTGAAACGGATATATGTTGTCGGAAGTATGGGCGGCGAAAATGTGACAAAATAGGTATAAAAAAAGTGAATTAAAGGGAGTATGAAATTAGTGAAAACTTTGAAGTAAGCGGAAGAAAAGAAGGAGGACTAGTTTTGGGACAATTTTTTAAGCCTTGAAACTTTGGTTGATAGAGGGTGGAAGTTGCTTAAATACTTTGCCATACCCGCAGCTAATACAAATATTTTTTAATTATTCCAAAACTTTAGACGCTTTAATGCCTAAGAAAATTTAGGCTAAATAAATTTTTTTGTGCGCCTAGAAGCATGCAACTAAATACAGGAAACTCTTTTTAGTATAGCATACTCTTATGCTGAAATAACCTACGATCTCGCACTGCCTATTTGGAGGGATTTTGCTGCTAAAATTTATTTGGAATATATATTTCTAGAATTAATTCTGTTCATAAATCTTTTTAGAAAAATATTTCTTATGCATATCAAGTCCCTGAAAATTTTGTGTTTTGCATCCATTTTAAGAAGCATGCGCCTTAAGGTATGCTATAGCAAAATTTCGTAAAGTACATTCAAGAGTATTGAGGCGACATTCAAAGAGTTGAATGTTCTTTGGTGAACCCTTTCAAGCTCTATTTCTTTAAAAGCTTTTCCGTAAAAATAATAAAAAAATAGCAACCTATCGAATTTCTCTCGCCTCCTGAGATTAGCTCTAAAAATACCGGATGGTATAAAGAAAGGCATAAAAGGTTCGAAAAACACCTTTATTTTCATCCCTTACCAGTGCGCTTACCACATTTATTTGCGCTAATCCGATTTTCCATTTCACGCTTCTGCAAATTCTAGCAGCTCTCATACTTTGTGAGCGTAAAAGTTAAATGAAATTCTACGCACATTTTTGCCATGGCGATAAAGGAAAAAGGTCTTCAAGAATGTGCGTTGAATGAACAGCTGGCGTGTAGACGAAGTGAGTACGCTGCAACAAAGAAAAGCGAAATTTAACTTAAATAAAAGAAGAAGAGGAAGAACAATACAAAAGCTGTAGGAAAATCTTTTTTCTTGCTAGTTCGCTTTTAAATGTGAAGAAAAGCAAAAGCAGTCAATAACAAGTTTACTGTAGAAAGTTTTTTCTTTTTTTCTTCTCGACACTTGAAATTCGTTTGACATTCCGAGTGCGTGTCTATGACTCCTTAAAGTACCTCATATACTTCCGGCACCAACCCGTTCTGTCAACAAGCTGTTACACTTGAATAACTTTGCTATGCTCAGCAGTGTCACCGGCTTTACCACGTCTTACCTGTGCGCCTAAAATTTCTTTACGTTTCAAAAGTTACAAAAGCATGTCATGAAATCTGTGTTCGTATGCGTGTGTGTGTGTTTGTTGTTATACTTTTGTTGTTGCTTTTTACGTTTTTATTTTATGGCAAGCCGCTCGCAGTCTTTATAGTTTGTCGTGTGTTGCAGGATTTTGTTCGCACTACTGCAGATATGACACGCACGCACCAAGTAACTATCGAGCTTTGTACGCCTAAATGTATGCCACAGAAATGCTTCCGCTTCTTTTCTTTGTAGGCAAGCAAATGTTTAGAGGAGTTGAGTGTGAGCGAGTGAAGAAGTGGAACAAAATGTGTGTCAACTTCTACGTCAATGTATAAGTAAAAGTATGCAGGTATGTGTGTGCTTGAGTATATTTTCGTTTATGGGCGGTTTGTTTAGAAGTTAGTCCTAAACTTTGTGTCGTTTGAAAAGTCTCTTGATTAACTGAATTTAAGAATCCTAGCAAGGGTGGCTAACCGTGTTAAAACTCTGACTTCAAACAATCACAAATGCACCAACCATATATAAGGAATTTCTATGGAAACCTACAATCTCCTAAAAGTATGCACGCTCGAAGAGTAGAGCAATTTCTTTTTATGCCAAATTTTTAGCGCACTTTTTGGGTACTGCGACCCATCTGTTGACAAGTTTTTGTCCACTTAAGCTTGGTAGAAATTGAAGAAATATATATCATACGCTACTGCCCCACCTTTCTTTTCGGTCGCTCTTAGCTATCACTACAATGTGCGTGCAATAAAACGTTAGCATACTTTTAGGTGTAAATACATTCTTAACTTCTGATATGGCATAAAAATAACTTCTCACATATTTTTAGTAGAAGGAATGCCAAACAAATTTAACCTATATATTTATATACCCAGTGAAGGGAAATTAAAAGAAAAGATACGAATAGTTATCATAGGGTGGTTTTGATACTTCAAAAATGTTCAGTTAGAGATTCCTGAAAAAATTGCATAGTTTTAGGCATTTGTGAATTATTATAAAAAGTTTATGATACCTGAGCATTACAGCAATAAAGCATAATACCAAGTGCCTATAGCAATCAATATTTCACATTTCCCTTTTATGACAAATATATTGTGATAGAGAAAAGTAAGTCAATATTGCCTACACTTAGGCGCAAACTTCTCAAACATTGTTTTTAATCGTTTTATTTGACCCTAGAAAAAAAAATGGAAATTTATATTGATTTTTTTTCAAATTATGAAACTCCAGCGCTCTCTCAAACCTTGAATTTTTATTGTTTAAAGTTTAACCACAGACGGACTAGTTTCTTAATAATTGGAAAAATGCAGTTGCAAACTAGTATTCCGCTTAAAAGATTTTGCCTCACAGGTGGTTAAGTATGTAGTATTTCAGCGAACTGCTGCCACCATGCACAACTTTAATGAGAGCATTTTCGCTTGAATCGCTCAAAATTAGAGCAGCACAATTCGTGATTTCCGGCAAAGAGAATGATTTTTTGCTGCCAAAAATAGTTTCCAAATTGATAAAACGTGACTGGAAGTTAGTGGGAGGAAATTGACCTATATACTACTGCGCCTGAATTCCAGCAAACTATTTTTGAAGTGAACTTTAGATGCGAGCTAGTTCATATTCTACACTTCTTCACTTTTTTTTAAGTATTTCTTCAACCACATCTTAGCTTAAATTCTATCAAATTTGTATTGCCGGGCCACTTATCTTGAATCAACAGAAATTATTCAACCCTAAGCTGTGATAAAAGAATCACACATGTACAAATAATTGTCCGGCTAATAAACCTAAAATTTATGACACACGCAATCGGAACCCCGTCTCCCTCACCGTCTACCATGTCACCTACATTTAACGCCGCCTATAAAAAAAGCTACTTGTTCCATAACACACCCTGTACATTTTTTACTAGGCACTCTTTCAAAAAACTACCTGGTAGCTTTTCTCTTGCATGCCATAAAGCAAATAACTATTCAGCTATGTAATAGTATGTGTAACATGTGCATGTGTGTGTGTGTTAAAGAAAAAAACCTGCCATAAATCAGTCTGCATGCAAGTGGCACACCAACTAACCGTTTAAATGTAAAGAAAAGTGGCAGTTGACTTGATTGCATGGTAGCTGACGGCTGACGCCTGAAATTAGGCAACATAAAAATTTGTCTATGCGCATAAAAAGTGAAATTAAACGTTGAAATTGCTTTTTATCATGGGCTGTAAATGTAATAGGTCTGCTTTTATTGGATTTATACTAGAATTAAAGGATTGGAGAGAGGGAGAGAGGTTAAGAAGCACTAAGGAAAATTAAAGTGATGAAGAAGAAAAGGAAAAATTCGAAAGAAATGGATTATGCGGTGCGAGTTTAGCTGAATGTTTTTATTTGCGCTGTAAGAGAAATTGTAAGTTCAACATTGCAAAAGCTTGAAGCTAAAGAAAAGCGCGTTATGGCAGTGAGAAAAATATTGCATACTTTTAGGCACACATTTCTTATAAAAACACTCGAGTTAAAAAGTTTGCGCATGTTTATGTCTGCTTTGATCTTATCTTGCACATCCTTACCATGTCGGGGTCTTTTAGCCATTCCATCCGCTTACTCAATCTTATGTCTTATAAGGTATTCTTTCGCTCGAGTTCTATGCTTGTTCGTGAAGTATGTCAGCTAAAAAAATCGCATGTTTATTCATACATTTCCGTGGCAATTAAATTGTAATAATATTTACATTTACACAATGACAATGAGCAAGCAGCCTAAGGAACCACAAACTGGCATAAAAACGAACAACAAGCACCCCACGTTTATTTACACATTGTTATGATATTAGACAAAACGTCAAACTAAAACTAATAAACTAAATAAGCTAGCATAATAAATTATATAATTACAAACCATTATATATGTATAGCTTGAGGGTATTTCAAGTTGGCTGCTTTTATACTACTAGGGTGGTGGAATCGTCTGTCCATACTCGACTTTCGGCGTTTATTTTTTTTTTAATAAAATTTTTTTTTAGATATCGATATACAGAATTTCGAATTTTGAAATGTGACAATTTATCGATTAGTGGTACTTTTGTTCCAAATACTTTTCGTTTTTCGTTTGTCAAGCTCAAATTGAAGCACAAAAATTGCTAGCGAGCTAAGGAAATCGAGTTTCGTTACTCTACTTTCAACACTTCCAGGTGCTCTCGTTATAAAAAACTTCAAATTCGCAATCTTTTTCAAAATTCCATTAAACGCACACCCTAATATTGCCATACCATAGCTCCAATTTCAGTGGTACCACACGGCGTATACGCAACATTTCTCGTCTACCTAGTAATACAATGCCAAATGCATGTAAAGTTGTTAGCGCAGCGACTTCCCTAGCAAGCGCTCAATTAATGTATTTATTTGCGTAAAAAATTATAACTTCAAAAGGTACAATTTTAATTACCACACAATGAGATATTTGTGCAGCTAATATTAACAGCAAGAACTAGGAATGCTTGTTGCCGGGCGTGTGTGTATGCGTGTGGGACTAAGATTGAAATAGACAGCAGTAAGTGAATCAAGACTAACCTCAGCTAAGCATATGTATGTTTGTAGAAATGTAAATAATGTTAATTACCTGTTATGTATTTATGAACGCAGCGTTTATTTTTAAGTTTGTTTGTTTTTAATTTCCTTTTTTTTTGCCTCAGCAGCGCTTAGCTTTTGCCACTTTTTACAGCCTGAAATATACTTTTCCAGTTAGTATTTCAATAATTTATGCAACTTTCATATACAAAGTGCTAACTTTGTCTAATTGTCATAATTTTATAGCACATAAAGTTCTTTTCTTGTACTTCTACTAAACATTGAGGGTTCTAACCTGCCACGGCATATCTGCTTCGTCTATCAATCACATTGTCTATATGCTTTGCTTGCTTAAACGTTATATTGTCTCTTTGTTTGGTTTTTTATTATCTGACAAGCGTATACCTCATTTGTCGATAATGCGTGTGACCTACTTTCAACCCCTGATTTTCTTGTAACATTTTATTGTACGTTAATTTTCGCAGAAGCTCCCTTCTCAAGCACATTTAGAATGTTTGCCCTTAGTTGTTGACGTTAACTCTTTCGCTTGTTAATTGCCTGCAGTAAAGCTTCGTATTCTTTTTTATTAGATTTTACTACTATTCGCTGGAAAATTGCGTATTGAAAAGCTTTTAATTCGAATTGATTTCTATTCCATTGGGTAATTAAAATGTCTGGAAAATATAATAGTTGCATCCTTTTTGTAAGTGAAGTTGAATATTTTAGTTTTTCTATTGAACTAATCAGCTTAAGATTATTAAGAAGCTAAGTAAAAAGCATTTAAATGTAGGGGACCACTTAAAAAATTTCAAGCGACTGCTTCGAGACGGTGTATGTTCACTTATAGAGCAGCAGATTTACTGTTTCTATATCTCTCTTTCACTTACATATATACTTTAACAATTAAAAAAATATTTATTTAAGCAGACTTGAAGAAAGTAATACCCGTACTTACCCTATGTTGTTTTCTAATACGTTACTCCTCAATTCTTACTCTTTTTGCTTTATTTTGCCTACCAAAACATTGCGTTTTAGAGAGCAATTAATCGTCTGTGTAAGCTAACAATTCCTAAATCATAAAAAGTAGTGAAGCAACACATTCAAGGGCAAATGCAGATAGCAAAAATACTTATTGAGTGACACAAAAAGACAAAAAAAAAAAAAAAAAAAATAACAAATTTAGAAATGTACTAAAATCTACGGACGGCAATGAATTTTGAATTCCGGTTGTAATTAATAAAATAGTAAAAGAACTAGAAATGGAACTAAACAGCAGACAACAAAAAAAAAAAATGAAAAAATGTGTTAACATAAATCTAAAATGAAAACAAACAAGGCAAACGAGGCAAACGGGAGGTGTGGCTGCATAAAATAGTTGAAGCTCGAAAGCGTACAAAAGAAACGGTTAAACAAATAGTACAGTTTTTGTAGTCAAAGCAATAAACGAGACAGTTTGCTGAAGGCAAAGCAAATAGTACAAAATGAATATATTAAAAAAAAAAGAAAAGAAATTCAAAAAACAAAGTTGATATAAAGAGCGGCACACAAAATTGAAGGAAAGGTTAAGGACACATATGCGTTGTTATTTAGTGCTGTTGCAGAATGCTGCAGTTCTAACTCAAATACACATACACACACACACGAACACACATGCAAACAATTCAGCAGTTGACAGTGAAAGTTTGAGAAGAAATCAACACGAAAGTAAATGCTTGCAAGTTGCACTGACAAGTTAAATGAAATGATGGTAGAGTGTAAATTTATTTGCTTAGCAAGAGCTGCCTTCACTCTCATACCCAGCAAAATTTTTGCTTACCTAGAATCGGAGCTGTAATCCAACGAATAGTGTGGAACACATTACCCACCATATGAAACCACCGATTATTTTAACCCAGGCATGTCATTAAGCGAAAGCGCTTGCTCTTTGCCTTACTGAGAAGGATTTTTGGAATGCATATTTAGAATCTCTTTTTTTTATATTACTGGCTTCTCTTATGCATTACTCAGAATCGATTCTGTAATGCAATGCTGCCATTGTAACTGGTAATGGAAATAATCATCGGGAAGTATTTCTTGATTACATAGGAACTCGTTTTGTAATCGATGTTAGGAGAAGCGCTTGCCAAAAATTTTGCTGGGTACATGTACACACACACACACACATGTATGGTAGCTAAGCAGTGTTATGGAAGTGAGTAGGCGAAAGCGTTGATGTGATGAGGTGGCAGTTTGTTAGATGAATAGGCTGCAGTGTGACAAATATCTAAGCAGGATAAATTACAGCAACTCGTCAAAGGACGAAAGGTAGTTTGAAACATATTTAGCACTCAAGATGTAGTATGAGAAGTGCTGGAGAGAGTGACGGGATATAGGCGTAAGTAAATAAATGTAGATGCATACATTTATGGGCTAGGAAAAGTGTTTAAATTGCTTCAATTACTTTAGTAATTATTATTGAAAAAAAGGAAAATATTTTGTATTTTTTTTCTTTATTTCTTTGACGATTTTTTGAAGATTTTTTTAACTTAGTAACTAGTTTCTTACTCCTTTTATACTTGTGGAAATATTAAAGTGGATTTATAATTTTCTTAGCCTGCTAACTGTTCAATTTTGAACTAAATAAGAGACGGAAAAAAAATGTATTCGAAAATTTTTGAATTTTTTACTATTTTAGAGCAATATACAAAATTTTACCCATTAGCACTTTTATCTACATATTTCTTATAATTGAGTTTCATCTTCATAACTGAGTATACCAATTTTAAGTAACATATATTTTTTGGATCTTAATTTTTTTTATAAAGTATTTCTATACGCAAAAAAAAGTAAAAGTATTTCACTTTGATGTATTATTGATGAAAAAGATTGTATGTATAAAAAAATAAAAATTAAAAAAAAAATTTTTATGTGGAAAAAAACAACTTGTTTTAAAGGTATCCTCGAAACCCAAAAGAAAATTATAATTAAAAAAAAGCATCATGGTTTTTTCAATTGTGGGAAAAATAAATTTTTGGATTTACTTTATGAAAAGGTAGGCATACAAATCTTCCTCCTAATTCTTTAAGTAGGCCCTTTGATTTTAATGAGTTATTGGTGAAAAAAATTAAAAAAATAAAGCGTTACTTGAAAGTCGTGGCAAAGGTATGACTACCACAAAGCTTATACTCAAATTTTCTATTTTACATTTTTACATTTTTTGCTGCAGAGTTTGTAGAAACATAAACTTCAAACACGCAAAATATTAAAACTTGCAAATATAGTGATTTTCTATTGAACATTATTAGTCCCGCATGTCGCTAAAAAAAGTATCCAAACTACCCTGAGCACATATGCAACCATTCAAAATGAGTATTTATTTGCATTTATACTTTCATTTCCGTACGCCCTTTGGGGTCATCGTACGCTTATACGACCACTCGACTAGTCAGACAACCGGAAAAAATAGACACTCGCGCAGACAATGTGGCAGCACGCACGCTGGGAGAGCACGACTAGACGTTGATGAGTGTGACGCGTCAACCATAGAAAATCGTCTCCCAAACCAATGCCACATTCTTAGTCATGGATTTGCTTTCACTTTGCTTTAAGCATTTTCCTTTTTGCTACTTTCACCGCGCTTGTTGAACCGCTTCAATACTTCCCCTTAGCTATTGCAACTGATTCGCTTGGTGCGGTTATTGCCCACCAACCAGTCACTCAGAAAATATGTTAATCCAATAAATGGCAACACCGTTGCGTGTTTACTCACACAGCATGAGCTGAGCACAAATTAATCCGCTCTGCATTGTGTTGGGTGTGTGGGTGCGGTTTCTATCTTGTTTTTGTTGTATAAATTGCTTAACTAGCGCTGTGGCTTTACATATGCGCGTCTAATTAGTTAGTCATTCGTTTAAAGGTTAGGGTGCAGACAGCAGCATAATCTTGGTTTGTTTATTTAGGTTTTTGAAAGTGAAATGCTGATTTTAATAGGAAGTGTATTAGGGAAGCGAAAGTGTAAACAAAAAACGAGAGTTTTAACTTTACTTCAAAAAATGTTTGTTTTTGTGAAAAAATTAATGGCCTAAATGATTTAAAATTCTCCAAGCTCAGTTGTTGTCTAGAAAGGTTGCTAACAGAAGTTTTTTATGCGGCACTTCCATACTCTTACCTATGGAATTGAAATGCAAAACAATATGCGCCTAAAAGTATGTACGCTTAACACTTTGACTGAGAAGAAATTTCAGCATGGCTTAAAATAAATTCTTTTAACAAAGTTGCTAAATTTGCATCCTACTTCTCGGTTCCGCGTCGTACTTTTCACTTGGCTTTTGATATAAATGTTATATACAAAAATACATTGCATATAGTTAGGCGCATGATTATGAACATAAGCACTAAAAAACCGAAAATTATTTTATCCACCAAATAAGTTCATTTATATTTAAATTTTAAACATTTTTTTCAAATAATTAAATACACACACCGTCCTAATACTTCAACGCATTGCCAACAAATAGCGTTAATACAAACACAAAAGTTAATATATGCTTTTATAACATACAAAATTCGCCAGGTAAATAAATCCACACGCTTCAAATATGAAGAAGATGAAGATTTTCGACAACACATCGAAATTGTCTGTTGCCTTGACAAAAATTGCAAACGTGCCGTGCACGTGACATTGACAAAAGATGGCAAATTGCGCGAAAATGTGGCAATGGAGCGCAGTGAGAAAAGTGAAGCAAAGCTAACAGCCCCCTCACTAAAGCTTCCTGCCTTCAAATGTTGTGGCGGTGCGCGTCAGTTGGTGTGTTTTCAGCCAAAATGTCGACTCTTTGCTGCCTCGCAGCGCATTAGCTTCCTCTTCCGTTATGCATTGACTCACTGACTGAGTTCTATACGTTTAAAGGAACAAATACGTGAACAGTCTGATGTAGTGTTATATATACTGTATATATTAAGGGAGATGTATATAGATATATTAGACCCTATTTTTGTATTTCATTTTATTTTACTTTATTTTATTTCATTTCATTTCATTTCATTTTATTTTATTTTATTTTATTTTATTTTATTTTATTTTATTTTATTTTATTTTATTTTATTTTATTTTATTTTATTTTATTTTATTTTATTTTATTTTATTTTATTTTATTTTATTTTATTTTATTCTATTTTATTTTATTTTATTCTATTTTATTTTATTTTATTTTATTTTATTTTATTTTATTTTATTTTATTTTATTTTATTTTATTTTATTTTATTTTATTTTATTTTTTGATGTCCAGTATGTTAACAAATTAAATAAACGTTTGAGCCCAGTCTAATGCCTATGTTACACTTTAGGTAGACAGCTGTCGCTGACTGTTGCTGCGATTTCGCTATTACCAACATAGTTTGCTAGTAAATTGTTACACGCACACACATAAATAAGCAAATATTTGTATAAATTTCATATGTACACTGCAAAAAATCATGTGTTTTTTCTGTCAGGTAGGCTTAGTCAGTATAGGCATAGTTCAAATAGTTCCTTTTCAATTTGTTTAGCATACTTTTAGACGTATAAGATACACATCTTGACACTCTCGAACTCAAACTAGATTAACTACATTTTTTTACAGTGTACATATACCAACACTGGTGCCATTTCGTACGTTGTCATTTTGCCATGTTGGCTTGTCGTTGTCTTCTTTTCTTTTAAGCTCGCTATGTCACATATTTTTTCAAATGAAGCGTTTTGGCCTTCATTCGTAGCAGACACTCATACACACTTACGTACAAGTTTAAACAAGCATACATTTCGAAACGGTGTTTGTGCGCAATCATATTTTGTTATTGTTGTCGTTTCATTCCGTTTCAACAACAATGCCTTTAGTCTCCTACACATATCGCAGCACTTTTGCTGTTACTTTTACGTAAAACTTGACATTTTTGCTTGTCGCTGTTGTTGTTGTTGCTGTTTTGCTTAGCGAAAATATGTCAACGGAATTTGAATTGAGCAGCTTTGGCATTTAAATGGCATACATGCATGCATAGCTCGACGGTATTTGAAGGCACTGAACCAGACAATAAACGAGGAAGCAGGCGACCAAAAGCTCAAAAGCGTCCAAAGTAAACACTCGCATCTATTGCATTTACGATTGCTTATGCGCCACTGTCAAACATATTATCACATATCTTTTGGTCTTTTGTACAGCCACGCAAAAGTATGATAGCGTGTGGAATTATAGTGTGATTTTAGGCGCTCAATGGAATATTCAATTATGCGCCTTCGTCATGTAATAGCAATTCACTCACACAATTACATGATTTTATGCAGATATCTTGGCTGCCGTCGACAGTTGAATGCTTTTAAATTGCGTTCCGATTATCTCATACCTAGAAGGTATGTGTTTGTGGTTGTCGATGTATGAGTAAATCCAGCCTAATGTAAGGTGCTAAAGTTAGGCTAAATGTTTGGCGTGTGTGCTATCATTCATCAATTTCTGATAAATTATGAGATCTACTGCGATTTGTATAAGATTGCTTTTGGTTATGATTGCATGAGTATATTCGTATTTGTTTTAAAAATTTGTATGTTGTTGCTGCTTTGTTACTTGAAAAGTTGCCTTAAAGGATTTATACCGAAAAACTCATATAAAAGTTCAATTTGTGCGGCTGGATAGAATTTATCTTGAACTGAGCTATAGGCTTAGAGATATCTAGCTTACGTGAAACATATAATAATACAGAAAATAATATGGATTTATAAATTTAAAAAAAAAAATGCGATTTTGTTGGTAACGATAAAATAAAATAAAATAAAATAAAATAAAATAAAATAAAATAAAATAAAATAAAATAAAATAAAATAAAATAAAATAAAATAAAATAAAACAAAATAAAATAAAATTAAATAAAATAAAATAAAATAAAATAAAACAAAATAAAATAAAATAAAATAATAAAAATAAAATAAAATTATATTTTCAAAGTTATTCAACCGAGATATATAAAATAGAGAAAATCTAGTTACAATCATACCAATTATTCTCACCTTCCTCATATCTGCTTCTGGTTCGAGTTAGTGAGTTCCCTGCAGGTAGGCGAATACAACAGAAACAAAAAAAAACCAAAAAAAGGACTTAAGCTTGAGCAAACCAACCTGTGAAGCTGACTGACTTGATTTGCTGCTGAGTTGGCACACTGAATATTCAGTTCTATTTGCATTTTTTGTTGTGCATTCGCATGCAGACTTATCCTGTCATCTGATCAAACACACATACATACACACACACATGCACACATATGAAAAGAAGCTTACAAATATCACAAAGCATTTTATCCACTGAGCTATCGCTCAAAGTTTTTATGCTGTAGTTGGCATTTAGTTAGTTGCCATTTGGATTTTGGTTTTGTTATTGTTGTTTCTGTTTCTGTTTCGCTTGCAACAATGTCAGTTAATAAATTTCACTTGCATATGCATATGTATGCAAATTTAGATGTAATTGGAAAAAAAGGGAAATTTCTGTTATCAGATGTGGAAGCGAGTAGTATGAACTAGTAACGAGTAGTGAGGAAAAGAAGAGCGGGGAATGCTTGAAAAGTTAGCGCACAAAAACGTCAACAGATAGCCAATGTAGATACCAGCAAGGATGCTGCAATTATACTGCACTGTTGAGCAAAGGGTTTAACTCACTAACTGGTATTTTGAGAGCTGTTTTTGTACCAGTTTTGTTGAGAGTAGTTTCGAACCAGTTAAAAACAAACGAGTGTAAGCGAACATTACTGTCTACTTTAAAATAAATTTTATAATTTCTGAAATACATTTTACAATTTCTGAAATTCATTTTACAGTTTCTGAATAACAATTCACTACTCTTTAATAAATTTAATAATTTCGGAAATTATATTGACAACTCTAAATTGGATTTTACAACTTCTGAAATACATTTTGTGGCTTCTGATTTTAAATTGACTATTCTCAAAGACACTTCACTATTTCTGAGATACATTTTATAGTTCTAGAAATACATTTTACTATTTTTGCAGAACATTCGTTGCTGTCTAATGTAAGGTATTGTGCTGGCTGTTAGGATGCTAATATAAAGTTTGCCTGAGAAGGCACTAGAACCAGTTGCAACTTCTAGGTTTATCAGCTGGGTAATAGCCGAATAAAAACAGCAAAAAGTAGTGCAACCAGGTATGCTGATAGTTTCTGATAGTTTCAAGTGGATGCGCTAACTAAACCTGTGTGGGTTTGTGTGTGTGTGTGCAAGAGCGAGTGTTGATTACTGTGAGTATTAGTAAGAGCTTAAAAACGCAAAGTTGTTAGTGTAGATTTCTATATACATATGTCTCAACTGGTATGAATGCTAGTACTAGTACTCAAACCTAATGAACTTAGTGTTCATTGGCAAGATTTTTGCTGTATTACATGCTTATTTTTCATTTCTCTATTTTTCTCTGATTTTTTTTCTTTTCATATTTTCATTTCTTTCAGCTCTTCCTTCGTTTTTTTTATTTGCGCTTGTTGGCATTTGTAATATGCATAAATTTTTGTGTTTTAAAAATTCACGAATGTAAAGCTTGTTTATTTTTGTTACTTTTGCTACAACATATCAAAGTTTAGCAAATTAAATTCGAGGTAAACTCAAATAAGAGTTGAGAAAATCATGTATTCAATGAGATTTTCATTGGTATTATGTGAAAGTGTGTTCTATTTTTGTTATTCTGTGAAATGATTTAGTAGTTTTTATATTCAAATAAAATATTAATTAGAATCTAGTGCGGTTTTTAGTTAGTTTCAAACGAGTTCTGGAAATTCTAATTCAATCTCATTGCTGTGATATTTCCATTGAAAATGTAAGACCGAAATCTCTCTCTCGAGTTTATTAATAGTAAAATAATTATTTGGAAAGAGATACGTACCAGAAGATTAATGCAGGGTATGCATACTAAATTTAAATCGCTTTTCTAAAAAGGCACTTTGGCTGTTATTCACTCTTCACAATAAAACATTCGCCTTTAAAATCTATTACTTTTTGATTGCAAAGCCTGTACTTGATGTATTGCTTTTACCTATGCATATATAATATAAATAAATTTTGAAAGCTATATAATCTTATGAAGATGCCAGAAGTGAAATACTGCAGGTGTGTTCCTTTATATGCGAGTATGTGGGGTTTTGTAAGTAATAGTTTTTGTGCTTTGATGCCTGTAACGGCAGGTATGAAATTGAAATGTCAGTTTAAGTTGGCAGTTTGACTAGCAGCACACAAATATTTTAATATTTTATATAGAAATATTTCGCATATACATTACTTAACACACATGTATACCCTGCAGGGAAAAAAGGAAAAATGTGCAACAGAGGAGGATTTTGTTTTATATAAAAAGAAAATTAAATAAAATAAAATAAAATAAATTTAAATGAAATAAAATAAAATAAAATGAAATAAAATAAAATAAAATAAAATGAAGTAAACTAAAATGAAATAAAATAAAATAAAATAAAATAAAATAAAATAAAATAAAGTAAAATAAAATAAAATAAAATAAAATAAAATAAAATAAAATAAAATAAAATAAAATAAAATAAAATAAAATAATATAAAATAAAATAAAATAAAATAAAATAAAATAAAATAAAATAAAATAAAATAAAATAAAATAAAATAAAATAAAATAAAATAAAATAAAATAAAATAAAATAAAATTAAATTAAATTAGATTAAATAAAGTAACACAAAATAAAATAATAATGCCCCCGTAGCACCGCAAAAGTACCAAGGTTTTAACTCATAACCCCAAAATTTCCTTCAGGGTATAAATTTACTCTTCTTTACTCATATTCACATACATATGTTTATGTTTATAAATATTCTTTCAATATTCTCTATGACACATCATATACTCTTCGAGCACACTTAAAGGAAATTACTCTTGTATAGACAAATTCTTACAATATGTGTAAATATGTATGTAATATATTTAAAAGTCAAACAGCTGAATGAGTGATAAATTGTAAGTTTAGCTCACATGAAATAACAACAAATTGGGCAAGCTGCAATAACAACAACAACAAGAACAACAACAAAAAAAGCAATCAACACTCACCTGCTGTTTTTTCTGACACTCCACAAATTGGAGTAAATCATGCATTTTATGCTTCAACAAAATATTTTATAGCTACCAGATTGCTTTGGTATGAATGTGTGTGTGAGTAGACGCAATTGCTACCTACCTACATACGTGCAGTTGACTGAGTGGGACAGCTTATACATATGTATGTATATATTGAAAATAAAAAAGGAGAGAGGATGTCTTTATGTTGGGTAAAGTGTGTCTAATTTGATTTATTGATTGCACTAATGCTGGTATTTTTCATTCATTCATTTTTCTTCTCTTTTTTTTTTGTTGAGTATTTTCATAACAAATTCTTTTGAAATATGTTCGTATGCTGTTAGTTGCGTTTAAGTGAAAAGCTTTACATATTTCATTTGTTGTTAAGGTCGATTGCTTGTTTCACATTTTTTGGCAAATTGAAGATTGTTAAGATGAAAAATTGTATTAAGATTAAACCAATTTAGTTTCAGAAATATTTCGGTAAAGGTAGATATGTATGTACATATGTACATATTTGTTTATCTTTGCATCTCCGTTGAATATTTCTACAGTTCACATTTTAGATATGTAGTAGCTATGCATAAAGTTTTGCAAATTGAGTTGCAAAAGGTCAAAGAATATGTTACGAGTTTTCTAGACTTTCAGGTAGGTACAGTGGCGGCTATAAATATATGTACATACAGTCAAGGCTAGGGATTTAATAAAATTATTATTATAATACCCATATAACAACGAGTGTAAAGATCTTATATAAGAACTTTTGCTTTAAAAATTTTTGTATGCGAAATTCGCAAAAGTGAAAAAAATTGAAAATTTTGAATTTTTTTTATACAATTTTTTTTTTCTAATTTTCTGGAATTTTTGCATATGAGTCTTAAGTTCGTGACACATTGCGCTGATTTTTAAAAAATTTTTTTCTTGGCAATTTCTGTATTTTCCGTTGGAATGAAAGAAAGCACTTTAGCTGCCTGGAAAAAAATTGTCAAAAATTAGGAAAATGTGTCACGCACTAAAATTGAATAAGCTGCAAAGTTGCATACCAAAAAAAAAAAAAAAAAAAAATGTTTTAAAAAGAATTTAATTAAACATTTTTTTTGTTAATTTTTGAGAATTTTACGTTTTTTTATTAAAAAATTAAGTTAATTAAACTATTTTTAAAAATTTATTCTTAGCTTTGAGGTCATTTATATTTGTGTATATTTCAATTTCCTAAAACAACTACTAGCGCCGGAAGCTCTTAAGTTAAGCTACTCCTGTAAAGCGAAATACGCTCTGTTACAAGCCTAAGGTTTAACATAAAAAAGTTCATCACATACCAGCATTTGACACACTCAATACTACCAACAATTGTGTGACAATTTTTGTAAATTTTGAAGTTTTTCCTACAACAGCATCATTTTCGCTTTCCCCTCATCCTTTGCCAAATTTAAAAGCTAAACATAAATCCTTCAAAACAACACTTCCTAAAAGAGGAGCGAACGTATTTGTCATGTCACTTGTTGGCAGCAAACTTTGGTTGCGTTGAAGGATGTGACTGTAAGTTTACTTTCATTCACTTCATTCGCTATGCACTGCACTCTGACATGTCTGGTCTGGCAAGTCACTTTGGCAAGTCTGTCATTGTCTGGCTGCCAGCTTGACTACAATTTTCAGGAAATTTTACTACAGCTCCACCTAAACATTTGCATACAAATATGCAAAACTCAAACGAAATCCGAAATCAATGAAAATATCATACATGAAGCAAATGTTGAAACGAACAAAAAAAAAAACAACAACAAAAAAAAATGTTTGCTCGTAAGCAAATTTTACTTAGATTCTTCACTGCTTTTGTTGTTGTTGGTGTTGCTGTAGTAACGGAAGTGACATGATTGCATACCTCTAAAATGGTAAATTTTCAGCATATTAAGCAGTTCAAAGGTTACTTCATGCTTAAAGAGGCATCGCAGTCACACTGAGAGCATTGCGAAGCTGTTGAGAGTCACATTTTGGCAGTGAAAATCTCGTTGCTCCGCAAAAATGTTGCAACCACAAGGAATTTCCTAGCAGTAGAAATGGTTTAATAGAAAAATTCACACACAAATTCTAAAAGGCATAAATCGTTGCAAATTGTTTGAAAGCTTTTAGCACAGTCGTTTGGCGCGTTGCTTCTTTTTGTGCATTTTTCTCCGTTTCGCCGTCTTTTTGGCTACGCGACCCTGCTGCTTTTGATTCCTTCTTTTCTTTTTGCTGGCAGAGCTGCCCATTGTTGGCCTGACGTAGGCGTCTAGACACGCTAATGTTTCCTGCCAACTACAACTCACTCGCTACTTGAGCTGTTAGACGCTTGAAGTCTTGTCCACTTTGGCTTAAACTCAAATGCATACTCAGAACTATTTTGCAGCGACGTAAGCCAATGGAGTGCTGAAGCGTCGCGTCACTTCTTTGCGTACTTCTCAAGCTTATCGTCTGAGATGCTCAAAGCTCATTCACAATTTTTTACTTTTTATTTTTTTATTTTTTTTAAATTTTTTTATTTTCACTTTTTCGCAAGTAATGGAAATGCATTACTTTGTCTTTTTGATTGTAAAAATCATGAAATGCAACTAAATCGCTTTACACTTCCGTTGCTATTTTTTTTATTCTCTTTTGAATTTAGAATTCTTTTCATTCAGCAGACATTTGCACTTGAAAGAAAGCGAAAATTTGAAATGCGCAGATGGTGTGCGTACTAACCAGACGAAATGCATTACTTCTTGATCTTAAATGTGACCACTAAAATAAGGTGGCATTGGTTGCAGGAAGTAGTAGTGAGAATTAGGAACAAGAGACCACATTTTTAAAATTTTGTACAAATCTAGTAAATTGAAGTCTCAAGAGCCAATGTTAAAAATTTCGGGTGAATTCTTTAATAATTTTATTTTAGAATACACCTTATCCTTGCATTCCTTATGTGAAGGTGATAAAAAATTTGTCCATGGAAAAAAATTTATCCAAATAAAACAGTTTATTAAAGAAATCCAGCGGCAGGTATTTCAGCATATTTCTTTCTTCTTTGTATTAGTTGTACTTTCTTTTCTCAAACAACAACATTCATATACATACATACACACCCTTTCTAAATATTTTCATACACATTTGTTTCTTTGTCTTTTCGCTTCTAAGAATTTATCTATGCCTACCACGAGTAGAAGAAAAATTGTGAAATTATGAAAAATCCGAAAAACTAAAAAAAAAAATACCTATCAAAACTACAGCAATAACTCTTGAAGACACTGCAAAAGCAGAAAAAAGCATTAAAAAGACAATAGAAATATTTCAGCAAATCCCGTAAGCAACTTCATGCAAGTTATCTGCGTCTACCATATATGTACCTTTAGCTCTATTCTTCCCAGTTTCCTCATAGTACGGGTATGTGTGTGCCTTGGCTTTAAAATGCCTCATCAGTTTTGCTTGCCGCTTTTTGTTTTCTGATTTCCTTCTTAAAACATTTTCGCTGCTATTCCACGCTGGCAGTGAAATCCTATTCGACTTTAATGTGTGCGTAATTCTTCCTCAGATTTGTTTTTGTTTTTTCTTTTTCTTTTTTTTCTTTTGCTATTTTTCCATACGTGCTCTCATCCAATGTAAATAATATACTAACACACACACACATACATATGAAGTGTGTAAGTGAATGGAATGCTGCTTTAAGCTGAGTTTATCTCAAAATGAATGCCGAGCATTTAAGAGTCTAAAACAGCTGCAGCAAATAGCAGGATCAGCAAGTCGGCTTATAAAGTAGAGATATAAATATATGGGAGCATTCTTTGTTTTCACTGAACATTTGACCAAGTCGGTTAATAATGTCAGTTGGGTCATGTATACATTCGTCTGTATGTATGTACATGACTTTAGTATATATAACATTTTGTTGGTATTTTTTTTCTTTTCTATTGCGTTAAGTTATCCTATTTAATGTCGCGTCATTTTGTGTTATATAAATGTGATTTTTGTTAATTTATGTCATGTTGTGTTATGCTATGTGATGTTATATTAGGTTTTACTTTGTTATAATAAATATAATGTCTTTTATATGATACCACAGCATTTATTTTGCGTTATGTTATGCTGTGTCATGTTATGCTGTGCTATGCTATGTTATGTTACATTCAGTTTTACCTTGTAAAAATAACTATAATGTCTTTCATATTTTGCCAAAGTTTTTTGTGATACGCTATGTTACGCTGTGTCATGCTATGCTATGTTATGTTTGATTATGTTTTGTTTTAGTATAACAAATAAAAAGTTTTTATACTAAGTTACAATATTTATGATACGTTATATTATGCTAAGCCAAGTTAAGTTATGTATGCCATGTTATGTTAGAATATGTTCTACATATGATGTTATGATTTACATACATATCTTATACCATATTATGTTATGCAATTGTATGATATGTAGTATTGCCGTAAGCACCACATCCTTAAAGCAAATAATATAAAAAAATCATGGAAATGATAAAACATAAACTAAGAGGAGTACAAAGAAAATGCTGCTAAAGTAAAGTGGCAACAAAGCAATTTCATAGCAATAACTGGTATCACACAACGGCTAAAGAAAAAACGATTCATACAGCAGGTGGTCCACATAGAGTGCACTACATGACGTCAATTGTTCGTAACAAATCACTTTCGCAGTAAATGTGTGGAGGACAGACTTGTTAAGATGTTTAAGTAATGATTATAAATATATATATCAGTATCAGTATCAGTGTCAGTATCAGTATCTGTATCAGTATCAGTATCAGTATCAGTATCAGTATCAGTATCAGTATCAGTATCAGTATCAGTATCAGTATCAGTATCAGTATCAGTATCAGTATCAGTATCAGTATCAGTAACAGTAACAGTATCAGTATCAGTATCAGTATCAGTATCAGTATCAGTATCAGTATCAGTATCAGTATCAGTATCAGTATCAGTATCAGTATCAGTATCAGTATCAGTATCAGTATCAGTATCAGTATCAGTATCAGTATCAGTATCAGTATCAGTATCAGTATCAGTATCAGTATCAGTATCAGTATCAGTATCAGTATCAGTATCAGTATCAGTATCAGTATCAGTATGAGTACCAGTAAGTACCATTACCAGTTCCATTACCAGTACCAGTACCTGTACTATTACCAGTTCTATTACTAGTACCATTACCAGTTCGATTACTATTACCAGTACCAGTTCCATTACCAGTATTAGTTCAATTACCACTATCAGTAAACATCTCAGTAGTACGATATAACTACCAGTACCTTAGTATTTACGTGCTTAAATTTTTAAATAGCTGACTTCACTTATTAATTTTTTTTAAAGCGTTAGGATAGTAAAGTGCATTAACTAGTTACTCACTTAGCGTATACACGACCTCTTTAAGCTATAATAGCCAAGAACAAAGGAGGTTATAGCAGGCAGCATAAATAGAATTTTCACTGAAAAATAAACAAATCTTTTACCGCCTTTGTTTCAACACTTTCCATTGTCCTCATTTCAATGTTTATTGCCCCACTGACTTTAACTAGCTTTCGTTCGTCGTACTGCAATGAGCATACCTTGAGTTGAGCCCCGCAATGCAGCGCACACAATGCTCGAATTCTATGCTCCGCCGCAGTATTCGACATTTTATATGCTTCGTTGCACAACCCAACGCCATATTCTGTTGACCCATTCAGCAACGATTTGTGTCTATTTGTCTAATGCCCGTTTGAGTTTACGTTTGTGGTGGGTGTGTATGTGTGTGTGTGTGTGTGTTGCTGTAAGCCAGTTGACCAGCAAACCCAAACGTACGACCACCATGCGCTCCATAGCTAGTGGGTAACTCTATCTTAAATATTTGATTAAATCCTATGTAGCTGGGGCTAAGTATATAATAGCCAGCAAAAGCAACAACAAAAACTACGCCCTATAAACGACAACAATGGTAAAGCAAAATATACAATAAAACAAAAATAAAAATAAATAGAAAATAGCTGCTACGTAGCTGCGGTATTATAAGCTCGAATAAAATATATAAAAATAAATGCGGTTTAGAAAATAAAACACACGCTTGAGGATCTTATTGCTTTTGATGCAACAAAAAGCCACCAGCAGCGCAACAACAGCATGCGACTGTGCTTATAAGGTGAGTGAGACTATATCGTGTTGGGGTGCAAAAAAAAACGTCTGACTAATATCTAGAGGGAGTGGACGGCGGTTAATCACCAACGACATAGTCGGACAAGTCAAATGTGTAGCATACTTATAGGCGCAGAATGAAGGTCCAGCCAGATGAGTCTTGTTGTACACTTTCTGGAACATTTAGGCTCTCGTTAGGATCTGTTGAAATAAATTTTGCAAAGCTCAACTCACATGAGGAGATTAGAGCTTTCACTAGTCACATGACCTTTTGCGAATCGTTCTCTATTGATATTAGCCTAATCGTATTTTATACAGGGTAAATCTAGACATAGATACACATTCATACATACATATCTGTTCAGCAGTTGTGGTAAAGGTGATGGCCGCATTGATGTCGATCAAAATGTTGTATGGATAAACAGGCATTTACCAACGACCTAAACAACAGCAGCCAGCAGCAACAAAAATAAAAGTAGCATACTTATAGGATAAAAGCCAATTTAGTTTACGGTAGCACTACTTACATAGTGTGTGTGTGTGTGTGTGTGCGTATCTTTAGAAGTGTAGGTAATTGTATAGATTGGTTTACGAGCTTGTTTTGTTGCTTCGTACAATTTATAAAGATATTGAAAGCTGCGTAGTGAAGTAGTAAAAATAGAAAGAAGAAACGTCCAAAATTCTGTTGTGCTTGTGTTTGCTTTCAAATACACACACACATACAAACTTGAAGCTTTTATTATCACAAACTGAATATAATAAATATATGTTTAGCTATTTACTAATGGTCATCGTTTTACTATCTTCTCTTTCTAGGTAAGTCGTTAGCGGGACTAAAATTATTTTCTCGATGTGATGTCGGTAAGATATTTTGAAAAAGTTAAGAACTTTTGATAAGTTCCAGTAAGAGAATTACTCATATTAAATATATATCAGAATTTTCTTGAAGAAGCGTTTGCATTTGTGCGACTACTCTCTGACTTACTTACAAGATTTCTGCATTAAAAGTAAGTCGAAAATATGAGTTCAAATATCATTTAAACTCTCCTTTTTAGATTTAAAAAAAATATTTTTCAAATAAAAAGCTAATAATTCTCACAAAAACCATCGACATTTCTAAGGCAACGAGCAAAAAATGCATTTAAATGCTCTCTAAATTTGAGCAGGGAATTTGCCTACGGTGGTCCAACAATCTACGTCACAGCCTATGCCAAATATATTGAATTGAGGAAACTAACAAATGAAATCGCACACAAGCAGAGCAACAAACAAAATTCACTCGGGCATGTATATTATTTTACAGTCGATACAAGCTTTTCAGAACAACAACAACAACCATGTGACTAGCTAACAAAATTTCTATTGAAAGTCTGAGCTAACCTAAGGCAAAATAAAATAGAAGAAAACAATTCAAAAAAAATAAAAAATGTATAAATGAGTGGCAGTTGGTCTGTAGGGAAATTAGTACACCTGACATACTTGATTGCACTGATGAGCCCACAAGCCAGCGTATGATGTTCGATATGCCCCGAAAAGGAATGTGAATTTTTTGTGATTTTTACAATTACGGGATTAGTACCGAAATTTTTCTTAAAATTCGATACGATTTTTTTTTTAAATGGATATTCAAATATAAAAAAAAAAATATACAAAAAAAAAAAAAAAAAAAAATGGGACCTAACCCCGTGATTGTGAAAATCACAAAATATTCTCCTAAAGTTTAGATTACCAAACAAACATGCAACTTGTTTGCGATATTAGCTTATTTTCAAATAAATAATAAGTAATGTGTTGGTCAAAAAATTTTAAAATTTTCTTCAAAAGTTATGATTTTAAAAAAATCAAGTTCCTGACAGCAGAGCACGATATGTGAAATAAGCAAATCATTCAGCCAAACTTTTATGTTTTGCGAAATCGACTTTAAAAGTATTACAGATCAGTACCAATATCAAGTCATTTTTTATAAAACAAATCATAAATATATAAAATCCCGAAAATTTCGTTATGCCTTCCCTAAATCCCCTGATTTTCGGGTCTTAAAATATATTCCTAACGACTAAATATATTTTTGTTTCTTTCATACTATCCATTTTTGGTGGCTTAGAAATCCCTGTATCCCGCATTTTCGGTATTACCATCCCCAGTGTGTATGTGTGTTTGTTTCTATGTATGGGCGTTTTGTTTAGTCGTTTCTATGTTACTTATACCGCTTTGCCACTCGAGTATTGACAGCGTTTGACAGCCATTACCACAGCCATTTGTATGTAACTTTACCAAGCAAAGCAATTTGTTGTCCCGATGGTAAATAAAATAGTTGAAAAAATGAAAAAGTCTCGGTAGTTTGTTTAGAGGTTTATTTAATTTTATAACTTTGCGCAATAAAGCTTTTGGTCTTTACTTTTATATAGTCAAGTTCCTGCTCTAATTTTGTTTTATCATACCATAGAAAATATATCCCAAACTTTCCACTTTCCTTCCACTACTTGCCGCTGCATTTCCATGTTTTTAATAAAATTTGCATTGCCTTGCGACGTTTGAGACTTTGCGAAGTACTTTCGCGCCGTTTTGGGTAGACATATTTGCTTTTGTTTTTGTTTTATTTATTTTTGGCGCCATTTGTTGTACAACAAGCTGGCTCATCGCATTCAATCGCCTTGCTTGCTGTGGCTGATTTAGACATTCCAACAAAGCTTAATCCAAATTGCCATAGCAGCAAGTCTGTTTGAATTTTATTTTATTAAATTTCTGCGCTTCCAAATCGCCTTCGCTGTCTGGTATGCGCTGACAACTTAATTTACTTGACTTGAAGCTGCTAACACCATTAAATAGCCATAGAGTAAAAGCACCCAGCCAGCCAACAATACAGTTGACCGTGCCAGGGCGCTTAGCCGTAGTTGCAATGCGATTGTGGCGCGTATTAGTGTCACTATCAGCGCCTTATGCAATTTAAATTAAATTCTTTTTAATTTGCACAAATTGGTTAACCTACAACGTCCAACTAGCGAATGTAAGAGAATAGACTAGATGGTGGTATTAATTGAAAGAATGTCCGATGAGCGGTTTAACAATTAGCATCGCGCTTTTCGTTTGCAACTTAATTGAATCAGTCGGTGTCAGAATGGTGAAAAAAAGTAAGATGTGGAGTTCCCTCGAGATAAAAAAGTGCACAATAACAAGTGAGTTGGGCCTTGTGTGGATGCCAGAGAAGAGTTCTAGAGGAGGTGGGTTCGCATTTGGGTGGCTTTAATATTTTGTCCACTTTTTCATATTTCACCCAAATGAAAAGATCTCACCGAGCATTAACTCATTTCTCAAATGCGCAGTTGCTTGTTTTTATAAAAATTATGCTTTAACAATAAACCGACAACGCCATAAAGAAAATTTTTAAATATTAAATAAATAGAAAAAGCGAAATGTAGCAGCTGTGCTTACGCCAAGAAGCCAAGATTTTTTTTTTTTTTTTTTTTTTGTATTTGTTTGACATCACATTTTGTGCGCTTTAATGAAAGTGACATTGAAATGAAGCTTCACCTGTTTACTTCCTGCAAAAGTAATTCGTGCTAAGCCCAACTGTAGCAACAACCAACGTTATCACCGATGCGAAGTGTCAACATCTGCAGATACTGCGCAATGCGTCCTCACACCTTCACCTCTCCTGCTTTCTATGCATAACCAATGCCTTTTTGCTATTAATATTTAACTTCCGTTTATTACTTTTACATTCCATTCAAACTTAACAGCTTTTTCTAAGTTAAAGAGATTTTGCGTGAATTTTCATAAGAAGTTGACACACTAAGTTAAAAGTTAACTTCCACACAATCCAAAAGCCGAGAATGGTGACGTGTGTGGATGGTTGTTTGAAAGTTTGTTTTTGTATACTTTGCGAAATTGTTAGAGATTTTCGTTGGATGCAGCGTGTGGAATTGGCGCACGCATACAACAACAACGCTGAGCTGGCTACAATTGGCAGTGCGCTAGAAAATTCGGTTTTCATCATTGGTAGCTGCTTTCAGCTTTAAAGGGAATCGTTGTTTATTTTGCCGCCACTTTAAAGTGACTCGTTAGTGACATTTGGTAGTGGTTACTTTGAAGTTGTGGTTTTTGGTGATTACAACTTTAAAGTTATTTATTCTAAGATATCACATTTTCTTAGATAAAACCTACGGCGACATTGAATAAATAAAATAATTAAGAGAAAATTAACCTGACTTCTATTTCAGTTAAAGTTGCAGTTACTACGCTACTACGTAATGTTTACGTAGCGATAACGTAAATAGGACAAATTTTCTCCATCATGCTTACCTAACCCTGACTAGTGGCTCAACACTTAAAAGTTTTAAAAATGGTATTAGATCCTATTCAGTGACTAGCTAGTTAACTACTTAGTTGGAAAAAACTCAGTTTTTCCATAAAAAAAATTTAAAATCGACCACTGTGCTTTAGCTGCTTTACCTTCTTGTTTTTGCTTCAACTTGGCATGCTCTTTAAGTCAGCGTTAAAGCTGTCAACTACTGCTGCTCAACAGCAGTAACTTTGCACCACTTTTCTGCGCTCTTACTAATTCTAACTTGGATTAGTCCCAGTAACTTACCGAGCGCGTCTAAATCACTGAAAACGCAAACGCATTTGTGCAAAACCACGTAACTGGAGCTTGAGACAAAAACTTTCGCAAGCGTTTGCTCTTGTAAAACCTCTCTCTATTCTTATTAAAACTATGAGTCTCTTTGGTAAAATATTAGATCAAGGAATGTCATAAAATATCGTTCCATATCATAACTGACGATCTAAAAATTAGTTAAGTGTGATTTCTAGCAAGAATTATTGTTAAGCTATTTTACACATTCAAAGTGGTCTCAGTCCCAACAGCCGTTCCATTATTTTGCTTTATCTCCCGTGACATTTTTTCTCTCTTTAATATATGTATCTATATATAAAATTGTAATATGGCCGTAAGTATTTCAGCAAGTGCACCCACTTGGTTTACGGCGTAACACTAACCATTGCAAAAATGAAATAAAAAAGCAAAACTCGTGAGAGAAATTGCTGCAAAAGCTGCTACAAACACCTGAAGTTATTATTTCATTGTCACCTGCTCAGGCACTGATTGCATTCTTCGTAGCACAAATGCTTGGTAGATAAAGCAAGCTAAGTCGTGCTGTTTGTTGTGTGTGTGTAGCTATCTTTATGATCACATCTTTTGCTGCTAGGAAAGCGCTGCTAGATTTGTTGTTGGTTTGACTAACACAATTTTCTTTACCTAAATATTGGAGATGCACAAACTCGGGGAGTCGTAATTTGTTAGTTCGCAAAGTACAGGCAAAAACAAATATTAAATAAAGTAATATTTAATAAAATAAAATAAAATAAAATAAAATAAAATAAAATAAAATAAAATAAAATAAAATAAAATTAAATAAAACAAGTAAGGAAAGGGCTGTCTTCGGCTGTGCCGAAGGCTGTATACCTTTCATGAATACGCACAACTTTTTTAAGTGTCCGATCCTTACTTACAATTGGTACAAACTCTTCAAAACTGTTAATTTGAAAATACATGGCCCAAACCAGAGTTATCGGAGCAATCGATTATATGGGAGCTATATGTTATGTTAGTCCGATCTGTATGATTTTCACTACACACATCACATATGTAATAAGTACCAAACCTGCAAAATTTTACGTTCCTAGCTTCTTAACTGCAAAATCTATAGCCCAAACCCCATTTATCGAAACTATCGATTATATGGGAGCTATATGTTTGGTTGGTCCGAATTGAGTCATTTTCACTACACATGTTACTTATACAATATGTACGAAAAATGCAAAATTTTGCGATCCTAGCTTTTTAGTTGCAAGATTTATAGGCCAAAACCCGTTTATCGGAGCAATCGATTGTATGGGAGCTATGCTTTGTATCGGTCCGATCTGGCTGGTTCCGACAAATGATTAGTCCCATGCAAAATGGCGGCCCTATACCAAATTTCATCGAGATAGGTCTAAAATTGAGGGACTAGTTTGCGTTCAAACAGACAGACGGACAGACGGACAGACGGACGGACAGACGGACATGGCTAAATCAACTCAGCTTATCATCCTGATCATTTCGGTATACTTAATGGTGGGTCTATCTCTTCTTCTTCTCATACTTACAAACATCGGACCAAAGTTATAATACCATTTCATGTTCATGAAAGGTATAATAAGGAACTATAAAACAAGATCCCGAAAGCACCGAAATTGTAGAAAAGTGGCATCACTAATGCTCACATATACAAGTGTGTGTGTGTGTAAACATTGGCAATTGTTTTTGTTTTAGTATGGCAACTGGTTTTAAGGTTCTTGCGCTGTGACTTAAAATATTATATTCTATTTATTTAAACAGCTTAAGATTCTATCGAAATTTACTTCAATAAAACATTTTGTATTGTGTGTTAAAGCAAAAGAGGACTTAAGTATTTAACAAAAATTCATGTATGGACCAAAATTTGATGCGAGATGGCAACACTCCAACAGCCTGCCTTATTCCTTATGATCGCTTATGAGATTGATTGCTGAGTAAAAGTGTGGGCTGCATTTTTTCTACATGAATTGAGATAGTGAAAATAAATGCGCCAAATGGCCGTATGCAAAATAAAGATAAGGAAATCCACTACCACGCATAAATAATACTCATCCCAGATCCACACACAAACACACACATACACACGGACTCATACAAATGCAAGTATGCGAACAACCGTAAGCTAGCCACAACAAGAAGAAATAAACAATGAAATAAATGAATGAATGAAGAATACAATACGCGCATACGAAACAAATTGAAAATGGAAAACGGTAAGTGGCAGCAGGTAGAAAAAGAGGGAGGGAGAAGCAAAGCGGAGGTGGTTAATAAATCAGCGCTTAGAATGAAGTGGCGCACAGCGCGCGGGAGTACGAAGCAACCAAGGGAGCACTGAATGTGTATTTGTTTTAAATGCCGGCAATTGAATAAGTTTTTTTTTTATTTATTATTTCTTCTTTTCTCTTTTATGCTAACAACAACAACAAAGCAGCTGGTGTTGGCAAACATATTCAAATCGCCTACTTCAGCTGCTTTTGTTAGGCGAATCTAAAGAGCAGCTGATGTACCCAAATATGTTTGTCTGAGATGGTATGGAATGGCGCGTATACTCAAAGGACTCACTCACTCCAGCGTATAGCCATCAAGAGTAATGCTGCATAAGCTCGAATGAGTGCCTTAAGTGGTGAGAGATGTATGCCATTTCCATGCCGATGCGTTTGGAGTGAGTCAACTTTGGGATGCGCTTCTCTAAGTAACGGTAGTAGGAGTATAAAGTCAGTTCTGTGGCTATTGGTTACGTATCATCACAAAACAAATGATGCGAATTTATTTTCTTACCTGGCTATGGGAAATTGGTAGCCCGAAAAGCGAGCTAAGCACTCAATGAATAGAAATTTTATGCCTCGTTGGCATATTTTTTGTGTTAAATGGCTTGCTTTTTTTGGCTCGGATGAATTCGTGTATTTGCTGAGCGCAATGTTGACTTTTATTTGTATGAAACTAGTGAAGGGAAATTTAAAGTATCTCAACCCACAAATTTAATGCTTGAGGAAATCGTATAAATAGATTAACGAGATTTAATTTTCTGTAAAAATGCTACCAACGTGCTCAATTTTATGTTACCACGCTTCAGTATCTTCGC
This sequence comes from Sphenella marginata, assembly GCA_951509765.1. NCBI lineage: Eukaryota > Metazoa > Arthropoda > Insecta > Diptera > Tephritidae > Sphenella > Sphenella marginata. The sequence goes on from OX608083.1 coordinate 3,668,610, forward strand.
CAGCTTTAAAGTTTGGTAGGGGTTCTGGCAGGTAGTTTCAGTTACCCAAAGAAGAAAATATAAAATTTTTCATTCCTATTTACTTTTGATTTATTTATAACTCTAACTCTCACTGGTGCAGAGGCGTGGACACTAACAACATCTGACGAGGCTGCATTGGGAGTATTCGAGAGAAAAGTTCTGCGAAAGATTTATGGGCCTCTACGCGTTGGCGACGGCGAGTACCGAAGAAGATTTAATGATGAGTTGTATGAGCTTTACGCAGACGTCGACATAGTACAGCGCATTAAAACACAGCGGCTTCGCTGGCTAGGCCACGTCGTGCGAATGAACGAAGACGCTCCAGCCCAGAAGGTATACTTATCGGCACCCGCCGGTGGAAGCAGAGGAAGAGGAAGACCACCACTCCGATGGAAGGACCAAGTGGAGACCGACCTGCGATCTCGTGGGGTCTCCAATTGGCGCCAGTTGGCGCAAAGAAGAAATGACTGGCGAGCTATGTTGGACGGTCAAAATCGCTCAGGCGGTTAGATGGCCATTTAAAGAAGAAGAACTCTCACTCTCTCTCTCTCTCATCTTATCAGTTTTTCTTATACCAAATGGTTTCTGTACTTCCACTTACCCTTCTCATATTTATAATTTACAAAATATATTGGCTCAGTGATTGTTCTATCCTCCTTTAGTCAACGAAGCGTAACCAATTCACCTGCCAGCCAGGCACTCAACAAAAACCATTATATGCTCAGATAAGCGGTTTAATGGTGACCTTCTAACGCCAGCCACTTAGGTTTTTCATCCAATGGTTGCCTACCGCAAGGCAAGTGGACGGGCGGTCAGCTTTCATTCTAGAGCAAAAACAATTTTGTTTTTGGCTTGCGCATGCAAATCTTGAGTAAAATGCAAATCAAGAGAACGTTAAATGTTAAATGTGAAAGTAAATTTATGTAAACAGAATTTTTTTTGAGATTATTTGTTGTCCGAATAAAATGTCTGTTGTATAATTTTTGATTGTCCTTTTGTGCTGCCACAGACAATTTTTACTTATTATTATTTTCACAAGTTATGCAATTTAAAAAATTAACTTTTTTTCTGTTTTTGTAATTTTTGTTTTCAATATTTGTGAAACTATAGTAATTGGTTATTTACAAAAAAAATATTTTGAAAAGAAAAAAAAAATTTATAAATAAAAAAAAAAAGATTATTCAGATGGGTAAACATTTTGGAAAAAAATATTTATAATTTTGAAAAAAAAGGAAAAAAAACTTTGGACAAAAATATATGTATTATGACATCCATATCTACAGATATCTTGTATTCTATTTTTCAAAAATATGATCTTTTGAATTTTTTTTATAAATTTTTTTTTATATTTTTTCCATGCTGTACTCGAGTCCAGTAGGTTAAACTCAAAATCACTTACACGTATAAAAAAAAATAATTAGAAGCAAATATTTAAAAAAAAAATATTTAGAAATATCTTATTTTAGAAAATTTTTCGTTTTTTCAACTTTTAACAATTAAATTTTGCGCATACATTTTTTGTATTGTAGCTCTGCTATACACATCTAAAGATACATAAGTAAATAAAAATTTTCAGAACTTTTTTACCAAATTATGAATTTTTTCGAAAAATTTGTTTTCAAATTTTTTTTTTGTTATCTTCATTTAATTTACGGTCGAGTTCAAAAGGTTAATGTTTTTTTTGTGTATTAATTTTTGCAGAAATATATTTCTGAAAATTTTGCTTATATTTCAAATATTTCTGCTTTAATATGTCTACCTTATCTATTTAGAATTTCTTTTTCAAAATTCAAATTTTTGGAAATATTTTTTTAAATTTTTTTTAACATTCGGCCGAGTTAAACATGTTAATTTTTTTTTTTTTTTAAATTATTTTTCTGAAATTTTAAAAGTTGAGTTTATACTTCAAATATTTCTGTTTGAACATAAAAACCTTAACTTTTTTCTCTAAGTGTAGTAATAGCATCTTTAATTTGACATTTAATACAAAACATGCTTATCATTTCACTTCACTTAAAACTAGTTAAAATGAAATGTATGAATTTCCATCGTGTTAAATGTGTAGGCAAAACAAAATATAAACTCGTTGCACTTAAGTATTACAAAATCGTACTAATTTGACAATCACCCGCAACAACAACAACAACAAAAACTAGTACAAAACATTCACTCAAATATATTCATAACAAAATGGAAAATGTTCTTATACTCGTAATATTAATGAATTTCTCTATATGCTAGTCATTTGTATGTTTGTGTGTATGTGTGTGTGTGTGTACATGCAAACCAATGTAGAACTTTATAGAATTGTAATTATTATCTTGTCATGCTAAAGTCCCACAGCAAATGTCCGACATTCACAGACCATGTACTCTGGCTACTAATGGAAACACACAAATGTTACGTATACGCCACGTACACACTAAACTTGCTGCTCATTCAAAAGGAAATACAATTGTGAAGTCTTTATAATTAGAAAACATTTGTATGTCTCTCGTTCTATGTTTATCGTTAGTAAGCTAACATTCCTTTAATTTCCAAACACTAACACATTTATATATTTATTTGATATGCTGACTGTAAGTTAAGTTTGCTTGTTGAGTGATGAGTGTGTTACAACAAAGTTGGATAGTGGATAGTGTAATATAGTTCTATACATTTAATATCAACTTGTAGTTAGTTCTAGGTACACGGCACATTTACATACATGCGCACCAATCTATGTAAAGTGTAATTATAACAAGTTCTTGCGTAGCCTATTGCATTGCCTTATGTTTCAACCCAGGGTTTGTCATTTGTTTGGCAGTAAAATGAGTTGGAGCTGACATGTCTTTGTAATAGAGAAATGTAAACTTATTGTTAAGCATTTGAGTTGCATAATAATGACAAAGAACTTGCTTGAATGTGACCTAAATTTTGTAGTACATAGATAGACATATGTATGTGTATATATATTATCGAATTACGAGCTAATTATTAGAGCTAAGTATAGTATGCACTGATAAGAGAATCAAAAGCTCAAATTCCTATGTTTGCCATCAGCTTCCCGGACTTTGATTATAACACTGATTGCATCACAAATAAATTATGTAAATAAAAAATTAAAGATTTTTTTATTGTTGCAAAATTTAAATCACTTAATTTAGCAGTAAAAGCACAGCTTTGAGTTAGTAGCGGACACTAACAAATAAAAAAAAAATAAAAAAAATAAAAAAAATAAAATAAAATAAAATAGATAAAAATGAAATAAAATAAAAGAAAATAACATAAAAAATAATAAAATTAAATTAAATTGAAGCTGTGGTTTAAAGTCATCGTTTTTGGTTGACGTGGGTGATAAGTTAAAAGATAGAGAAAGAGAGTTAAATGATAATAACGTTCCCCAAAAGTCGTATTTACCATGTAGCTACGGAATGAACAAAATTTTTACCCATTTTGGTTGCAAGCACATCTCAAATATGTTCCTACTACATACCCGTGACTAGTGTCTACACAATTGAAGGTCATAATATATTTGAGCTAGTTGGAATATATCCCTCATTCTATATAAAATGGCCAATCTGAAATTTCACGTCCATTAATATTTGCACCCACTCGGTTTATTATGAATTCATATCTTCGAATATTTTTACAAGTTTGATACTTTTGCTCACTTTCTACTAAACATTTCAGTAAGCGTGTGTTGATTAAGCATGTCTATGTAAGCGGAATATGTATTCGCTAGCTCTAAGCAAATATTATTTTAATATGCATTCCCTTTTACTATCAATCTGCCAATTTCCAGCAAACGCTCAACTATTGCTCTTGCTTCAGAAATCTTCAAAATAAATATTTCTGTTGCTGGGACAGTGCTTTTCTACTTCATCCACCTTTCTTTGTTTTTCTTTGCTCACATTTTCTCATGTTTAATTTTTTCATGTTTCCTATACTTTAGCTTGTTTTCATATTTTTTTACTTATGCCACTCCAACTGTTCAATATACATATGTATGTATGCGCACGTGTTTCAATTCTTGACCTTCTTCACGTCAGTCAGCTCATAACGTCAGCTGTCATTTCTAATATACGTTCTTTTCTTTTTTGGCGTGAAGCAATATTATTTTGACATTTCTAGTTTGATTTGGCATCAATCACATCTCATGTGGTTTATAAATAAATTACACATCTTTTTAGATTTTTATGCCGCACTCTTAATAGCTTTAGTAACCGTTCAGCAAGACGGGAGACTTTATGTACATGTGCGCTATTGCTTATGACTCTCGACCTTCAGAGCGAGATGTGGGGTTTCTTTGGAAACTAGTGGCGCATGAAAATCATTTGTCATTTTCTCCATATTTCTTACACATTTTCCTAGTATTTATACCAGAAATTTAAATGGCTAGTAGCAATCTTGATGCTGAACTCGCAGCAGCTTAAAATTTTGCTAGCTTAGTTTAGAGCTAGACTGGATGAGAGTATGCTACCCATATTAGGTTGAAGGAAAGCAGCCAGCATCTCGACCAAGGCCAGCGCCACACTTCAATCTGAGGCTAAGGTGCTAGATTCTATTCCTTAATTCAGACTTGCTTCTAAATCAGTACAAAAATTTTTTTAATATTTTCTTTGGCTTTCACAGTTATCTCAGCTGCTTCATATGCGTCGACTTTTCAAATTCTGTGCGATATCAAATGTGTTAACACCCACAAGTAGTTGTTGTTTTATGAACTATTTTCTCTAGCAAGCGCGCTTCTACAAATTTCTCTCTTCCTAACTTGTTTACTCATGCTCTCGTTAGTGAGATATTATCGCCTTGCTGTGACACATAAAAATCAACATTTCGTCTTAACTGAAAATGTGAAAAAATCTGCCACGTCATTTTGCAATACACATACACCTACACCAACGTACGTGATATTCCGTTGGCTTAAAGCATTTTGCAGCTTATAGAATTTAATTGTCCATAAAAATTGAGTAGCACAACATCCGGAGGGCGTGTTTAACGGCGTAAGAGTTCAACAATTTAACGATTCTATGAGACGCTAGATAAGCAACGGAAGAGCGTAGAGAAGATGACAAGTGTTAAGCTATAATGGCAAATAGCTGCTGAACGACGGAAAAAGCTCATAAATTTTTACAAGACACACATTTTTTATTTGACACGAATTGAATTTTTGCAATTTTTTTTGTTGGATGTGCAAAAGGATTTAGTAGACAAAAATTTAAATATAAAAGTAGTGCTAAGAGTGAAATGTTAAAACAAATTAAATATGCAATGGAAGTTATTTGTATAAAATGCTTATCAATATTTGACGTGATAATTTGTATGGAGCGATTGGTGTAGTCAAAAATTATAAAGGATAAAAATCTAAGTTAGTTTGATCTCCTAAGAAATTCTGAAATAAAGTGTTGTTGCGAAAAAAAGTCCGAAAAATTTATTGGTACCTACAACGTTCCAGCCACGTTATGGTTACGTAGCTGCGACGTTGAATTCAATTTTTCACACAAAACATAACTTTGGATTCTTGGTATTATATATTTGTATTGGTTTTGAATAATAAATTTATAAACTAAAAATGTTAGATACCATTTTTGGTCTTCAAATTCACTTTGAAATAATTCTACCTAACTCAACAAAGATTTGACTGGCATACGTGTCGTATACGTAACCTCATTGTAGCACACTAAAAAACCTTTCCCATTTCTACACAAATAATGAAAAGTGACATGTTCATGTCAAACTCAAAAAAAAAAAAAAAAAAAAACAACAACAAAAGAAAATATCAAAACACTTTTGTTGAATACAACTATTTAATTTTCACACATGTCAGCCATATAACATAATGTACACTTTAGCTGTCAGGCTTAACATTCAATTATGCTGCCTTCCGAGAAACGCACTTCAGTAAAAATTCTTGTGAACCGAAAAAATGCTAATGCGAGCAACACTCACACACCCAAATGTGTATAACTTTACTAAACAAATGATTACGGTAAATATTTTTGCGTTCCTAGAAGAGTTTCTATTATTTACATTCCTGTTTCTGGCAGGAAAAAAAACGCAAAAGAGAAACAAGCAGACATTGTGTTGCTTAGAAAAATCTAGAAAAAAAGTCGTAGGCAAGAAAAGGAGATATTTTGAGCAATCATATTTCAGTACATTGACCCAAAATGAAGTAATAATGCGAAAAAAAGGGACTAAATATGTCAGCATGCCAAATATTTCATGGTATGACGACGAGTAGAAACTAAGCAACAAAAGCTTTTATTGAAGAATAATCTGGGTGTTTGTCTTAAGTAAGCTAAGTCACTATTTCCTGAAAAGCTCTCTGAGCACTGCGGAGTTTTGAAAAGTACAAGAGAGTCACTGAAACGTAGCTGCTACCATTTTTGTCACTTTAAACTAGTTAAAGACCAGTCACAAGCACGTCATATTCATACACATAGCCAAAATGTGCAACAATTTTTTGGGAGCAGCAACGTTTTAGCGACTTTCCTATAATATATCCGTCAAAGTTCCCTTGTCACATTGTTCACCGTACAAAAAGGGTTAAAAATTTCACCAAGAAAAAAGAACAAAAATCTACAAAACCGAGTTGTTAATATCAACTTGGCACGAAATGCTGGCACACATACCTCAATACCTATATACTTATGCATATATAAACATTTAAATAACATACAATAAATACATACATACTCCCACACATATACATATATGCAAATGAAGTGCTTGAAGGAATTTGTATTGCCTTGCTAAACAAACGAACTTTTTGCTGGTACACATAAGAAAAAGTTTTTTTATTTATCTTCGTACGCACGCACGCATGCCAAGATTATGTAAGAGACTGGGCACAAAGCGGAAAACATTTTTGCTTGCGTTTTAACATCATTATTGTCTGTCAACGATGCGTTAACATATGCTTAATGTTAGCTGCAAGACTGACTGCTGCTTGAGTGGCTTTTGTGTTGAGTTTGCCTGCTAGGCTGTCGAACTGGCTTGGTTGTCTTATGCGTGATTTGACAGCAAAAGTAATAAAGTAATAAATATAGTACATATTTAATTATTCTCTTTCATCTCTGCCTGCGCATGAATTTGAGCTATTCGATGACTCAAGAGGAAATGTCAATAAACTTAGTTGTTCACGCTTTCTAGATTTCCATTCGCTTTTCCTGCAATATTATTGTTATAAAGCAAGAATGATACTAAGTTTATACCTAATAGCTTGCCTCCGTAACATAAATAATAAATAATAAAAAGTATCCTCACCATAGCTGTAACTCAAATGCTTAGCTTAATCGATGCCATGATAGTAGTAAGTGAAGCCGTAACTGCGAAATTTGACAAGAGTTTTTATGTTTGGCTACGGTTACGGTTACGGTTACTGTTACATTTTGGCTGCGGTAAGAAATACTAATATGGTTACGGTTATGGATATGGTTTCGGTTATGGTAGAGTTACGGTTGTTATTGAAAAATGTATAAGGATACGGTTACAGCTATGGCTACGGCTGCAGTACGGTTAAGATTATTGTCAATGTTTCAGTTATCTCGATGGCAATGGATATGTTCACGGTTGTGTTTATGGTTTAGTTACACATTAGCTTATGGTTACGGTTATGGATATGGTTTTGATTAAAATTAAGGTTATTTTTGTCTTTGGCCATATTTTCACTGTTGCGTTTAAAGGCTCAGTTAGATTTTCCATTATAAGTTTGGTGCCTCAAAATCATGACTGATGAGTAGTTATTATTTATACTTTCTTACTATATAGTATTTCAATAGTAAGTTCAAAACAATTTAGTAGGTTTCTTGTTCTATTCAAAAAGCTACAACCCCCTTACTTTTCCCTTTCACCAGGTTTTTCAAATTCCAGTTAGTCAAACAAATGGCGGACTAAATAAGTTTGCTCTTTCAAATACCAAAATATTCTCTTTTTTTTATAATTTGGAAATAAAATTGTATATTATTCACTTCCTTTGTTTTGTCGCTGAGCTCGTTATTATATTTTCAGTCTTTTTTTTTTTATTTATTTTTTTTTTTTCATTTTTAAGCTCATTTCAATTTGCATGCGATTTCGTAATGTTGGCTTTTTTGTTTGTCTTTTATTAGCTGTCTTTGTTAGTTAAGTACATCCCGCAGTCTATTCAGTGCCATTTTGGTCAGTTGGCAACTAATTTGCATAAGGGTCAATATTTAAATAGGCAAATTGGCTAACTTCAAATACTACTTTATTGTACGTGAGCTGCTTTGCTGCTGTGCAAATATAATTCGATGTGATTTTGTGTGATTTGAATTTTTTATGAATTACGCAGTTGGCACAATACTGAGTTGACAAATTGGTTTTCAAATATTTAATAAAGGTTTCTAAGTACATATTTGTATATATTTTAATATTTAAATCAGTTCTTAAAGTGCTTTGTATTTAGTGATAATAGAGGATGTAGTTAACGAACCTAGCTGTCTCACCAATGACGAGACAGGTCAGTCCTTGTATTGAACTCTTTACTACAAGCGTCCAATCAGTCTTCAACTATCTACAAAATAATTTGAAATGCGCCTAAAAGTATGCAAAAATTAAATCTTTATTGACTTAAGTTGATTTACCAGTACCTATCAAACTGCCCGTTAAATTAAAGATCCGTGTCGAGTGCCTTTACAACTTCCCCTCAAACTGTGAAATCAGCGTTTTCCACTAACTCAGCTGATATACTTTCTAAAATATTTCAGTTCCTTCCAAAATATCTGTCAAAGTCACAATGCGAGTCCAGTGCCTCTACAACTTAGCTCTCAAACTTTTTTCAGCTCCATACATTTTCGAAAAGAAAAAAAAACTTTTACCTCACCCTAGTAATCATGTACATTATTTTTCTTGTCCTTTTTATAATTCATTGTTATGCAAATCACTTCCAAGTCTAATACTGTTATTATTACTTATTTCGTTGCTATTCTAACTCTCAATCAAATTTTGACCGACTGCTGCCTTTGCTATCTATTGTTGTTGTAGTTGACGCTTTTGCTATTGTAAACAAGAAGTTCCTTTTTTCAAGTTCTTATCGACTTTTGTTGTAGTTGTTTTTCACGCTTTAGCTCTATTCGGTTTGTAAGCAGACGCATGGAAGGTGGCTTTGCGTTGTTGCTTTACTTTCTATTATGTCCTCCTTTTTATGTTGATTTTCCTTTTACTATTACAAACTTGCTTAACAGCTTTAGGATTGTCCTGCCTTTACTGGTTTGGAATTTCGAACATAACTACGCAGCACATAGAATTGGCCACCCCAAGCGTTGGATATTTGCGGGCGTGCTGTGACACAATTTGCTATTTTTAGTGATTTGCATTTGAAATTCCTTTTTTTTCATGGATTTGGGTACTACCCGTATTAAGTGTACGCACGTAAAAGGTACTACTTAGGGTCGTGCAAATTATTATATTAAGTTATTCCAGGTATAGTTGCAGCTGGTGCCAATTATGCTTCTCATAATGATTTTAATGTTTAATAAGCATTTAATTTCCTTCAATATTTATCATTTGATTTTTGTCCTCCTCACATTTACGCACCAGTAATAGTCAAACTGTCGCAGTCCAGTGATTTTAAAACTTCATCCAGTGACTTTACAACTTCTCAAGCTGTATAAACTCTCTCCTATACCCGTCCAATGATTACTAATCGCAAGGTCTTGCCTACATATGTATGCCCCAGTACTATCTTCAAAAGGAGCACTCTATAAGTACTCAATTACTGTACAAATTTCTTATAAAGTCCTGGTTCGAGCATCTCTGTAAGTGTTTGGCGTACTAACACATTGCGCGCAATTTATTTATTTTTTTTTCTTTTCTTTATTTCCATTTGTCACTAAAGCTCTTAGGAAATGTTGAGTCCAATGTTAAATCTTTCTGGCATGTACAATAGTTGGTGATTTTCCAACGGCGCTCTTTAGTGAATTTTAAATGAGTGTTGACAGAACAAATGTATGCGGCATTCCATGTTTCTTAAGTTCTATGCTGATTTGCTGCCAAGCATTTTCCTAGATTGATGATTTTGCAACGCAGGTTTCAAGTGGTTTGCTTTTGCTTGTTTCCACACCCGCTGTGTCCTTATTTACTTACGTTTTACGCTTAACTAATGTCCATTAACATGCATGGAGGGTGCTTGCTTGAATGCCAATTCAACCTATTCCTTTTAATGTGCCGTAAAGACCATCGCTGACAGCGTGTTTACTTATTTTATTTGGCTACAAGCGATGATTGGTTGAGGCTGGCTCTGATTTGGGTGCAGAGATAAACAAAAATGATGTAAATAATACAAAAACTAAGATAAATTAAAATAAAAAATAAAGTAAAATAAAATAAAAAAATTAAAATAAAAACAAAAAAATAAAAAAAAATATTTAAAAAAATTACGGAAAACAAAAACAACTTAACATAAAAAATAAAATCAATTAAAATAAAAAAAATTAAGTAAATTAAAATAAAAATAAAATTATCATGTAACATAAAATGAAATGACATAAGGTAAAATAAAAAAATTTTGAGAGAAAAGAAAATAAGATAAAATAAAATTAATGCATTTAAAAAATATAAATTAAAATAGAAATTAAAGAAATTAGAATAAAAAAAAAAAAAAATTAAAAAAATTAATAAATAAAGTAAAATAAAATATAGTAAAATAAAATAAAATAAAATTAAGGAATTGTTGTTGGAGCAGTGCCCGAGTTTTTCATGTTTCAATCCGAAACAAAACTAAAAAAAAAACTAAATTAAAAAAAAATTAACTTAAAAAAGAAAAAAATAAAAAAAAATTAGAAAAAATACAAATTAAAATAAAAAATTTAATAAATAAAAATTAAAAAACAAATTTTTAAAAAGAAAAAAAAAATAAAACTATTTGTTATATAATATAATAATAAAAATTTAACAAAAAAAATTAAAAACAAAAGTATAATAAACATAATTCAAAAAAAATAAAATTAGACAAATATAAAACAAGTTAAAATAAAAAAACTTTAATGAATTACAATTAAATAAAAAAAAAAATAAAACCAATTAAAAAAATTAAAATAAATAAAATAATAGAAATTTTACCAAAAAAAAAATTTAAAAAAAATTATAAACACAATTCAAAATAATATTACATTAGGAAAATATAAAGCAAACGAAAATAAAATAGTTATATCAATGAAATTAAATGAAAAAAAAAAGATTTTATCAAGTAAAAAAATTAAAATAATAAAAGTTTTACAAAGAAATTAAAACAAAAATTATAAACACAAGTCAAAAAAAAAAAAAAAATTGGAAAATATAAAGCAAATTAAAATTGAAAAATTAAATAAATTACAATTAAATAAAAAAAGAAAAAAATAAATAAATTTTGCAAAGTAAAAAAATAAAAAAAAAAATAAAAATTTAATGACATTTTTAAACACATCAAGCTTCGCGAGTACTTCGCCTTTTTTTTGTGGTTTACAGCTCGAATATATTTCTAGTCAGAGAAAAAAATTTGATAAATAAAAAAGCCTAATATATAAATTGTTTGCGCCAGCTCTGCTATCATTTTTTTCTTTTTGTCTTCTCACACTATTTCCACTAATTTTCATTTCAGCTAATTAAGACAGAATGTGGCTATATTATTAACTGAATGACTTTCCAAAATATTACTTCATTATTGTTGTATGCTTGAGCTTATGAAATATAAAAATTTTATGGCACTAATTCTACTTAATAGCTTTTGTTATGGCGTCTCATATTTAGATGCCTCCCCTCCCTTTACACAAACGCTTGCTACTGCTGCCAACATTGAAGTCTCAGATAAAATGACGAGTTAATACGCCACACAAAATCACGTACAATAAACTGTCGACAAACTGAGTCGAGCACACGCAGTATATATGTATGTATGTATATATGCAAATACTTTCACTGAAGAGCCTTTCAGTTTAGTTGATTGGGAGTGTCAGTGTGGCTAGGCGGCGCACGAATTACGTGCGTAGGGAGCCTTTACATACATATATGCAGGACGTGACTTATGTACGTGGTGTGATTAAAATTTACAACACACTTCACTTATTTGCAAAACAAAGCTACACACACACACACACATAAACATTCTCCTGCACGCCTATCTATCTACGTTCATTCATTCATATATTTACTCTATAAAATCTTTGTTGTAGCTTCGTTGTAATTGCCCTCTCGACAAAAAAAACGCTGCCTACCTTACACATTTTGTTTACTTTGTTGTCTGTCTGTGTGTGTGTGTGTGTGTGTGTATGTTTGCAGTGTTTTTTTGTTTATGGCAATGCTGGCGCGGTCAGGCATAATAGTCACACACTGTTGGCAACAGCAAAAACAACAAAAACATGCAGCACAAAACTGTTTGTAAGTGGCATTTATGTCCAAAGTGACATTGATGCCAATTTGTGTGCGTGTGCGTGCGAGTGCATGTGTGTGTCATTGCCCATTGGCTGTATTCACTTTAGTGAATTATGCCACAAAAATTAGCAAGCAACCATTCCAGCCATTCCAATTAGTAAAGAAATTTATTATTTCGAATGAGTAAAAGCAAACGAAAGTGAATTTTGTGGAAAGTGAGAAAACAGAAAATTTATTTAATTTTTGCTGCCGGGCAACATTGTCAGTGGCCAAGCAGCTGAACGTTAAATTTATTTGTTTTATGTCTTACTTAAATTCCATATTTCGTTGTGAATATTTAAGAAACATTCTGGGTGTTTTTATCGCAAGTGCTTGTTGATCTGGTCTGGAGCTCGTGTAAAGGACAGTCAGGCTCTCTCAAAGCGCAATTATGCTAAAATCTGTTTGGAGTCAATGGCTTTGTCACTCTGCTTTAAATAAATCGTTTAATTTCTCTTAGAAAATTAAGGAGTTTCATGGCTAGGAATGCGCTCACGGCCACTAATAATATTTGTGTAGCGAAAATTATTATTTTTTTAGTTTTTTAATAATTTATTTCATTAGTAAAAATTTTTATTGTACAAAAATTAAATAATTTACAAAAAAAAATTAATTAAACGTGGAGTGACCGAAATATGTAGATATACAATTTTTTTTATTTTTTCAAATATTGAACTCGAGTCAGTCTCCAAAAAAATTAATTAATAAAAACAGAAAATTGAAATTGTTTTTGCCTATGCATTTCCACAAAAATAATAAAAAAATTTATTTTTATACGTCTTTTTTTCATTTTTTTTGCAGATCATGTCAAAGACTTCAGTTGTGGGCCGCTGCACTACAAAACATTTTATTTCGATGAGACCAATAACTCACTTTATGTGGGTGCGATGTAAGTATATAAACAAATTAAGCTTAGAAATATTTTTAGACTTATTTTAAAACTTTTTTTTTTCGCATTTAATTAAATAAGCTGCGCTTACTCACCTCGCACAGGTGCTACTAGCAGTTCATACAAAACCAGGCTTAAAAAATCAAACATGATTAAAATTTATATTCGTGCTCTCTTTGTTTAAAAATTTATAGAATTTTTTGCATTTTATATGACCTCACACATACACAGATATTAAACGTGAGCAGCACACGAACACCCCTCACACCACATACGCCCGCTCACGTTACGCCAACGTCTGCATAGCCATTTGTTTCACTGTCAACTAGTACTTAAAGCAGAGCATCAGTGAAATGAAGATTAATGATTACAGTTTGGTAACAATTTAACCGCATTAAGCTCGCAAATAAAATGGTGCAAAAGTAGTTAGCGAGAGGAAAAGTAGGCACTGAATGGAACACATAAATTGAGTGTAGTAGGGAAAAGGAAATCTGTGTATGTTTACAAAAACAAATTGCACGTGCTGCTCGCTTGCTTTTTAACAAAGTATAAAGCTTACGGTGATTAGAATTTGTAGGTAACAAAAAATTTTAACTAAAAATTTAAATAATTTCAACAAATAGAAAAAGTATGGAAGTTCCAGCTTCAATTAAATTTTTCTTAACAGAAATAGGTAAGAAGTATTAGGGTAAGGGAGTCATATTCAAAATTTAGTTTTAGTGTGTACTCAAGTCTCTACTTTCTAAAAATTCCTAATTCATTTCACTTCTATAAAAAATTTGAATGCACATAAATTTTAATAACATATTTGCTCTTTATGTAATTTAAATTCATTTACTTTTTACTTACTTATGTTTGTATGTTAGTATAATGGTGCAAACAAATTTATGACTAACAGCTTGAAAAAGTATTTCTAAAATACTCAGTGGTTCGTTTTGTTTCTGCTACACAGCACAACTTTTTGGCATCAACACTTGCTAAGTGAGTAGTGAAAAACGAAAAAGTTTTCAACTTGACCACTGCTGAACTGTTTGGCCATAAATTAGCTCAACTTGCGCTTTTGTATTGTACTCTTATTTAGAGATTGTATTATGTGTTGCTGGGCACAATAGAAGTGTTTTGTTTACTTAGTAGGCAGGCACACAAATGGGAGTTGTACTTTCGAAATTTTTTTTTATATTTTGAGGAGATATAGAACAATTTTTGCAAAATTTTACATATTATTATTTATAGATTATACATTAATAGAAATTAATTATTAATATATAGAGTCGACCCACATTTTTAAAATTAAAAAAAATAATATTAGGAGTAAATTTTTCTAATTTGATTATATCGCATCAAATTTCTTGTCTTTGCAGGGATCGCATATTTCGTTTAAACCTACAAAATATAAGTCAATCGATATGTGAGGTAAGTTAATCAAAATTAGATAAAACAGTAACCGATAAAAGCTGCTTAATCCATTTAAAAAAATTTTTAAAATAATTCCAAAAAATAATACAAAAATCTTAGTTAGAGTTAGTTCTATTTTTCTGGTAGAAAGTCAATTTGAGAGAAAAGTGAATTTAGGCAACGATGAGCAAGAGTTTATTTATAGAATATATATTTTTGTTATTTGCAAATAAATTTAAAAATAAAAGACAACTCACCAAATAAAAATGCATGCAAGCGTTTCTTATGCTTCAACGGAAGGAAACTATCAAAGCAACATTTCTGCTAAAGTGCACCCAAGCGACTTAAGCAATGAGGCGATGGCTATGCCATAAGTGCAACCACAAATGCATGTCAAATTGCAACGACAGCAATGCAAAGACCACAACAAAAAAAAAAAATAAAATAGAAAAAAAAAAAAATAGAGAAAAATACAAAAAAACAACAAGTGAATGAAGCAATCTGGCTGAAGAAGACATTTCATTTGAAGCGTAAAGAATGAAATATAAGGAAATAAAATACAGAGAAAGGATAAAGATAACATATATTTAAATATACGAGTACGAGTATATAGAGCATTTCAAACATATTCACAATCCAAGTCTAGCATGGAGTTTAGTAAAATGTGAAAGCAATGCAACAGCGTTTGGTGGTTATGCTTAGCATATGCTTGGTTTGATTTGCGAGTTATGGCGCCACGTAAGGCAACTCAAGCTTGAAATTTAAATAGGAAAAATAAAAAACGTACAACCAAAAGCATCAAGCGTTTATATCCATAGCAAATGTAAAGTTAACGCAATGCTCAAAATATCAAAAAAATGCACTTTTGGCTGCAAGATAAGGCTAAAGGAGCTCACACTTACTCTTGCTCTCTTGTTCTTCTCTTTATCTCTCAATCATATAAACTGCATTTTCTATACTTATGTTGTTTTATTTTATATGAATTGTCTGCCGTATGCGTCACTGATTATAGTGCCAATAATTTTGTGAAGCCTACGTTGCGTATACGTAACATTTTTGAGCGATACAACCTTCATCTATTCTGTTTTAGGATCGCTGGATAACGTTTGCATTTGCGTTCTGGGCGAATAAGAATGAGTATAGATCTTTCTCAAAATATTTGAATTGAACGTTGCAAAGGTTATTCAATGTTCCTTCGATATAGTCCGTGACTCAATGAACAAGACCTATTCTGCTTGGAAGAACGCTCTCCACTTCAGCGGTTTATGAGCTAATGCGTGCTAATTTAACACTTATTTGGTGTAAAAACTTTCTTGCAAAAGTTAAGCTATTTATTTATGTGTGGATTTGTACATAAATACTTGCCTCCTTTAGTTTCGTTACATAAATATATTCGTATATATGTTTTACTTACATACATTCCTTTGTATACAACTACCTAATCTTGTGTGTATAATAAAATAGGGAAAAAATATATTAGACAAATATTTTCTTTTATTTAAATCGTGATAAAATGTCTACCAAATATACGAAAACACATAAAATACGTACCGACATAACGTCACGTCTCACCAATGTGCGCAAGCAAATGCAACAATTGATATAAGAAAAAAAATATTCACAAGAAAAGTGTAAGCGTCTGAAAAAAAAAAGAATATATTCAATTTCATTGCAAAGCTCTTGTACTCGTAGTCCTTTGAACTTCGCAGGCATATGTACAGCGCGTATATTTGTTAAGGTTGGAAAGCAAGCAACAAAAATATATCGAAACCAAATTGTATGAAATACAAAAAAAAAAGCGATTGATAAAAGCATCGAACGCTATTGAATGCGTCGCCATTTAAAATGTCATTTGGTATTTTGATCACGTTATGCGTTTGTTTATTTAATTCGATTTTTTGTTGGCGCAACATTCATTCTAACAACCATTTTCAAGGAGGCCAGCGAAAGCAATAGGAAAGAGCCAGCATAGCTCAGTGGTTGGAAAGTGAAGAATATGTGAAAACGTTTAATGGTTTTTCTAATCATTTCAATTGAACGCAGTCGTTTGGCACACGTACAAGAAAGTCCAAGGACAAAGAATTTAAGATCGGCTGGTACAAATCTCTCAAAATTGTTTTGACTTTTCCGCCAAGAAAATTTTCTAATAAAAACGCTGAACTGAATTATTTTTTTATATCAAAACATTGAGTTTTTTTTGTAATATTTTCCTCGTTTAGCTCACTGTAATTATCCTCTTGCAAAGCAAACACCAAATTCTTAACTCATTTTGAAATATTTGCCATCAAATTTGCATTTGTCCTACAAAAGTTGATAGATAAAAAGGAAGGAGTCCAAAACTTTACTGCATTTTGCTATAATTTATGCGAAGAAATGCACTTAAGTACAAATTGCGAATGCAATTCAATGCACAAATGGCCCCGAAGGCATGCATACAAGCTGCGGCCTTACAACGGTCTACGCCCATTAAGCTTTTTTGGCTCCTCTCCTTTCTCTCTGGTTCATTCTGCTGCAATGTGCTTCTTTTTACTTTACACTGTGCAATCCTTTCAACGCCCATCGATACTTTAATATCCAAATCGTTTAAGAAAATCTTTGGAAAAAAGCAAAAAAAGAGTAATACTTAAGCAACTGACCGAAATTACTTCCTCAAGAGGGAAGGCAAACACTTAACAACTCTGGCACATACATACATACATATATCCTTATGTAGATGAACATTAGACCTGGTGAATAAAATGAAACAATTGCGTTTGAAGCGGCATACTTGATATTTCCCCAAAAGTATCTCCAGCTTAAAACTTAATTTTCTTTATTTTATTTTATTTCCTTTTATTTAATTTAATTTAATTTTATTTTATTTTATTTTATTTTATTTTATTTTATTTTGTTTTATTTTGCTTTATTTTATTTTATTTCATTTTATTTAATTTAATTTAATTTTATTTTATTTTATTTAAGTTTATTTTATTTTATTTTATTTTATTTTATTTTATTTTATTTTATTTTATTTTATTTTATTTTATTTTATTTAAGTTTATTTTATTTTATTTTATTTTATTTTCTTTTATTATATTTTATTTTATTTTATTTTATTTTATTTTATTTAAGTTTATTTTATTTTATTTTATTTTATTTTCTTTTATTATATTTTATTTTATTTTATTTTATTTTATTTTATTTTATTTCTTTTTATTTTATTTTATTTTATTTTATTTTATTTTATTTTATTTTATTTTATTTTATTTCATTTTATTTTATTTTATTTTATTTTATTTTATTTTATTTTATTTTATTTTATTTTATTTTATTTTATTTTTTTACTAAGCGAAATTGCGA
Organism: Sphenella marginata; assembly: GCA_951509765.1. NCBI lineage: Eukaryota > Metazoa > Arthropoda > Insecta > Diptera > Tephritidae > Sphenella > Sphenella marginata. The sequence goes on from OX608083.1 coordinate 3,686,638, forward strand.
TGAATCTCTGTACTCAATGTGACTTATTCAAACACGAGTTAGCTCATTTTTTTAACGGTCTAATGCACTTCATACATACTCTCATATACTACCTACAATCACATTCATAGTTCCCTCATCATGTAAATAAAGTGCAGCTGTCGCATTGAACGACGAGTAATGCCTTAACACTTTTGCAATTCTGCCTTAATAAAGTTTTTATTTTATTTCATTTCTACTTTTTGCTTTATAACACTTTTTTCCCTTCTCTTCACTCACGCTGGACGTTGTCATTCTTGGCTGACTCTTGTCTTTTTTATGGTCCGCTTATTGCTTGGCACTTGGCTGCTTATGCATTTTCGATTGCTTGCCGACCAATTCAATCGCCCTCTCATTTGCTCATTTTTGCTGTTACCTTATCGTTATTTATTCATTCCTGATTTTTTTCCCCCCTTGATGTAGTTAAATCTTTATCTCGTGTTTCTGCTGTTGATGCCAATCGGTTGGCAATATTTTTCCCACCATTACGGACCATTACCTCATTTGTGTTTTGCAAGTAGTTGGGGAAAAATAAGAAAATATTCGGATATTGAAGAAAAAAATTAAAAGAAGAAGAATATTATGAGAAAGATGTACGCAGCTAGTATTTGGAAGGATAAGTTGTTCGAAGAGTACTTTAACTTTAACTCAGATTTTGATCAAAAATTTACCACTCCCAACTCCCTATTTGTGGTAGTTAGACTATCATACTGGCTTATCAGCTTTCGAAATTCCAGTTCGTACTTATTTTCCAAATCTTTGTATCCCTGCTTCATCAAACTTCTATCGTTTTTGGCCTAGTTCAGTACCAGTCTACAAGTTTTACGGTATTATTGTTATACCAACTCACTTTTTTTTTATTTCACTCCATTATATGTATATGTGAGTGTCAGTATGCGTTCAAGCTTGTGTGCACTCTCGACTGTCTAATGACTACGTCTTCAACTATCAATATCCTTTTCCGTTTTTAGTTCAAGTTCAGCTCTTATTACTTTTTCATTTGCCACATTTCAGTAAAAGTTTCTTCTTTTTTTTCTGCTCGTGCCAAATACTCAACGTACTTTTAGTGTTGCTTTTTATTCTTACTTCTTGCTCCTTCACTGCTACCAGCACTGTCTTATTCTTAACTTTTTCTCGACACACTTTTTTTTATTATAAATGGGGCGTTTATTGAGGAGCGTGCGTGTGTCTTCAATCTTATTCTTATCCGATAGCACTCAACTTTTTCATTTGAAATTGGTTTTTTTTTTTCGCTTGCACTTTTTTTCATTTCTCGTATGTTCCTGTTTGCATTAAGCTGGGATAAGTGCAAGCGTATATAGTATTCTTCAGTATGATTATTGAATCGAAGTGGTTGACGGCAGCGAGTTGAGAATTTATCCTTCATTTCACTTGAGTGTATGTTACGGCTTTGAGTGTATTCTTAAATTCACATTTTGCAGATGCATTTGCTGCTGTGTCGGACTTCAAACGCTGTCGAATAGAGCGATTTTTGTATGAGTGGTACTAAATAAATATATTCAACAAAAAAATGAATAGAGACCCTAACCAATCCTCTAACTAGTTCGATTATGAACAGCGATCCTCGGAGATTACTTCCTACTGCAGAAAATTTAAGCACTTCTTTTAATTTAAAATTCTAAAGGAAGATCCACAACTCTGACTGTTTTTGAAATTGTTTGAACTTTCACATCGTTCCCATCTCGTACACCATCTGTTTGCTTAAACTAGAAGTTTTTAGTACAGCAAAAATCCGGTTGGTTCACTAGTTTACCAGAGATTCCTACTAGTTGTGATACAACTTAAAGTCACCTCATTTCGCTGCACCAGCTTGTCACATACATATAAGGTTTGCCTTTTTTGTTTTAGCGCATGTTAGACAGTCAGTCTGACTTGCATACTTCCCTCCAAATGTACACAGATATTTGGGCCAAACAAATTTTGCAGCATACCACGTAAAATATTGGCCAACGAAACACATCGCAGCAAGCAAAGAAAGTGGGTCGAATGAATTTTTTCTTCATTTTATGAAATGACATGTAGATAAAAGAAAATGTGTTGTTACAATTTTTAGATTGCTTGAAATTTGTATTTTAAAAATCTTCCGTTGCATTTTGGTTGTTGGTAGTGTAGTTGCAGCAAAGTAAAGTGACAGCAAATATATGACTTTAAAGTTGAAAAGCTTCAAAGAGAGGTTTTTGCTTAAACTTGAAAGAAAGTCGCAGTTACCACGCGGATACGTTATTGCTACGTTGCCATAACGACAATGAAACGTCGCTGGAACGTTGCTGCTACCAACAAATTATTCTGCATTTTACTTTCAAACATGTAATAAATAATTTCCCGTAACTAGAGGCTCAACACTTTGAAGTCACAACCATGGTCGTAGCTACGTTGCAGCGACTAACCATATGAAAATTATTATCAATACAACTGTTCTGGTCATTTATTTTCTTGTATACCAACAATTCCGTTGAGTTTAGGTTTCATAGCATGTTGATTTTAATAATTAAGTAAAGAACCTGAGGTAGGGCTTTTTTTAATCGAATTTTGAAATAGGGCGATGTTGAAAACAATTTTAAAAATATTTTGAAACAAGGTGATCTTCCACTCACTAGTCGATTTATTCCATAGCAGCTTTTATTTTTCAAATATTTTAGTATTATTATTATTAGTTATTAATTAATTGTATCTCTTTTTTATTCTAGCGCGATGTGCTGATATTAGAACCATCTGGTTCAGACATACTCAGCTGTGTGTCTAAAGGGAAACGTGAGGTATGTATACACGAAACACTAAAATATTAACAAAAAAAAAAAATATTTGATATATGTATATATTTCAAATGTAAATATATGACAGACATTTAAGCGTATATAATTTAGCACTTAATTATTTATTTAGTAAGTGCATTAATACTTCACTAACTCGCACAATATTCTTCACTATTAATACTGAATAAATATTATTTAAACAAATAAACAAACAAAGAAAATATTAAATTCATTTACCCACCCATCCACATAGTTTAAATAAACAAAGAAAAACGCAAATGTAGCAATAAATTTATAAACAAAAACACTTAATACATTTTCAAAATTTAATTAATACAACAACAAATCGTTTAACACATTTTGGCTAGTAAAATTTATTTGAATCAAGCAAATAATAAAAAAACAAATTTATTAAATGCGAATGCAATTGTGTTTTGCTCTATCTCTCCCTTTCTTCCCCATATTGGTTTGTTTTTGTATTTTTTTTTTGGTTTTTCTATTTTTTTTTATGTTTTATGCAATTGTTGTTTTCACGTTTACTTTGTTCTGTTTGTGTGTCTGTGTGTCGCTGTTTCATTTTCATTACGCCGTACAATACGAAATGCAATGTGACAACAAAACAACTTTAATATATGATCAAACAACAACAAATACTGACGTCGTATACGTGAATAATGTACGCACACAATCGCACACAAACCCATGGCTAATAACTTGAAAACAAGAAGGTGGAATGTCGCAATCACATACGTGTTATACAACCGATGGACTCTGGGACGCGTTTGTATGTTTGTGGCACGAATGCGCACAATCCAAAGGACTACGTGATAAATGTGAGTATAGATAATGGGAAGCCATGAATTAAATACACAAATACATACATGCATATGTACATAAATATATTGTATACTTGAACCGTTATTATATCAGTACCATCTAACGATTTCCTTAAATAGTGTTGTAGGGACGTCCTTGTTGTTTTTGTTGCTGTTGTCGTAGGCGAAACTAACCAAAATTACACAAGAATATAGGGAATGCTATAGAATTTTGGGCATTTATTTAGTTTGTTGTTGTTATTTTATGAGGCTGTTGGCTTACTTTTGGTTGACCACAACTGCCTAATATATTTTTGTGAATATGTGTGAGTTTAGATGTGCATTTGTATGTGTAATGAGGTATACTAAGGTGGACCGATAGTTGATTAGATGAATAGATACCAAAAGTAGGTAGAAGTTTTTGTTTTTCTACAATAAAGGTGTGTGCAATAGTCCATCAAAATCGATAGGATTTCTATTAAACATCAAAACCTCTGCGGTTTCTACTTGGCAAGCCGAGAGTCAGAAACTTTCGTATGACCACAACATTTAAAACAAAGCTCTGAAGGTTGATGGTAGCACTACCTGTGGAATAGCTGACTGGGCAATTCAATTGTCAAATTTGAAAGTAGCCCATCTAATAAATAACGTCAGCTAATTTAAATAAAATGCAACTCTAAAAGTTTGAAGGCCAAGCGTTTGGTGCAAACAGTTTGACAAACACAGTATTTTGACAGTCAACAAAACAACTCAAACTGTGGTAATAAAACTAAAAATCAAGGTAAAGAGAGAGACAAATTAATACTAATCGCTCTTTGCAGCAGAAGGAAAATATAATTCGAAAAAAGTGAGACCCACCTTAGTTCAAGTTAAACACTCTCTTCGTGCTTGTTGGGTTAGCAATATTTCCATGCTGGCATGCGCATATTTCGACCAAATAAATGTGCGGTGTACCCAACGCTATTGCCACTTCAGCTTAGTTATACGCATACATACAAATATATGTTTATACAAATCAATTTACAAACCTACAACTACGTCCTTGTAACTATATGTTATTTGCAATATTTTTGGCTACTCTGTGGTATGTTTTGTAAATGAGCACAAATAAACCTGGATTAGTGTGTTGGTCTGCAATACAATTTCACACACATACATATACAACTATACACACACACACATTTATAAATATATAGTAAGATAGGTATTAACAAAACACTGCCAGCGCTCGTGTGAATATTACTCTGAGATTAGTTGGATGGTCAGGGCCAAAGCAATATTTTGTGTTAAATTAAAGTCAAAATGTGGTAAGGTCATCTAGTTAATTGCATTTGGGCGAAAAATGTATTTATTAAAGATACATATGCTTAATGGTTTGCGTTGAAGAGAATACATTTTCGGTATGCTTTAATTCTTGAAACATTTTTGAAAAATTTATTGCTTTATAACTCTTAGATCAATTACCTTCAATTCACGAGTTGAGTTTCATAGAAATGAACAAAAATGAATTAGATGGCAACACTTGACCGTAAAAATATCAAGAAATATTTCTGTTGAAACATTATCTTTAATACCTTTCGTTCGATACCCATATTGCATATATCGCTCAATTTTGTCGAATTTCAAACATGTGGCAACCCTATAAAAATTCTCTCCTAGCAAACTCGCTATTAGGAGAACTTGAGATAGTAAAAAATGTGCCAAAAGAAAAATAAATTTAATACGATTCCAGTGGTTTCCGAATTATCGGCATCTTAATCTTAACCAGTGCTATTTAAACTTTCGAGCGAAATCGATTATTTTATAACTAAGTATTGTTGAGGTAGCAATTTTTTTTTAAGAAACAGCGAGTTCGATTAAGATAGGGCTATTGAGCGGGAACTGGATAGTAAAAGTTTTTTTAAACTTATCCATAATCTTCTTAAATTGCTGCATTCTAATATTCCTGTAAAGAATTGTTTAATTTTATCGATTCCCATGTCAATGTGCAATTGCTTCAGTTAGCCTTGTTAACCTTTAACTTAATTTCTTGCTTGAGGCTACTTTTGTACAAATCGAACAACAACAACTTCAACACGCTAACTACCCAATCTAAAAGACATCTCTTTTTCATATTTGCTTAAACCATTGTATGTACATATGTATTTACAAAACTTACACCCATTAACTTAATTTTTATTTTCTCTTTTTTGCTGTCGCTGCTGCTGCTCGTGTTGTTCCTCGCTTTGGGCTGAATTCGTTCAACAAAACTCATCGACATCAACTCAACAACGCCAAAAAATTTTTACCGACGAACGTTGCCATACTGACAAACCCAACACACTTACACCCACTCACTCACACACACACACACACAATGGTCGCTTGTTAACATTTATGTCTTATTTTGCCTACAGGCGAACTTAACACATTTACCCAGATCCGAATACGTGCCTGGCATTGGCTTAGGCATCGGCAAGTGCCCCTACGATCCCGCCGATAATTCTACAGCCGTTTATGTAGAGAAAGGAAATCCTTTAGGATTACCAGCGTTGGTAAGTGGTAGACAGAAAAACCTGAAAATAAAATAAGAAAATTATACCAAAAAAAAAACAGAGAATGAAGTTGAATGAAATGTGCAGAAAAGGAGAACAAAAAGAAGAATAAGCTGTAGTTGTTGCAAGACAAACAAACGAACATTACTATAAAACTATTTGTAAGTTTGTTAGCAAGGATTATGTCCGCTGTCGCCATAGTCAAACAAAGAAAGCAGAGCCAAAAAAAAAAGAAATCCCATTAAAGTGTGAGAATGAAGCACGAAAAAGAAACCTACAAAAAAATAAAAAATTTGGAAAAATGTCGATTGTAATAAAATTTGCTAAGAAAGGCCAACACAAAATGCGGCATTGGTCATGTTCTACACAGCTGCGGCAATGGCAGTCACTTCCGGCGTGCACACGCCTGTCCCGAAAATTCTGCTCTTCCGACTTTAAAATGCGCCCAAAAATGTACGAGCGAATTAAATTATACGCCCACAATGAATGGAAGCGAAGAAGGTAGAAAGCTATGAAATTTTTTTCAAGATTGTTTTTCGTCGCTGTTATACTCAGCTGTGTGAAATTCATGCAATGGTATAAATTGAAATAAAATAAAATAAAATAAAATAAAATAAAATAAAATAAAATAAAGTAAAATGAAATGAAATGAAATGAAATGAAATAAAATAAAATAAAATAAAATAAAATTAAATAAAATAAAATAAAATAAAATAAAATAAAATAAAATAAAACAAAATAAAATAAAATAAAATAAAATAAAATAAAATAAAATAAAATAAAATAAAATAAAATAAAATAAAATAAAATAAAATAAAATAAAATAAAATAAAATAAAATAAAATAAAATAAAATAAAATAAAATAAAATAAAAAAAATTAAAATAAAATAAAATAAAATAAAATAAAATCAAATAAAATAAAATAAAATAAAATAAAATAAAATAAAATAAAATAAAATAAAATAAAATAAAATAAAATAAAATAAAATAAAATAAAATAAAATAAAATAAAATAAAATAAAATAAAATAAAATAAAATGAAATAAAATAAAATAAAATAAAATAAAATAAAATTAAATAAAATAAAATAAAATAAAATAAAATAAGATAAGATAAAATAAAATAAAATAAAATAAAATAAAATAAAATAAAATAAAATAAAATAAAATAAAATAAAATAAAATAAAATAAAATAAAATAAAATAAAATAAAATAAAATAAAATAAAATAAAATAAAATAAAATAAAATAAAATAAAATAAAATAAAATAAAATAAAATAAAATAAAATAAAATAAAATAAAATAAAATAAAATAAAATAAAATAAAATAAAATAAAATAAAATAAAATAAAATAAAATAAAATAAAATAAAATAAAATAAAATAAAATAAAATAAAATAAAATAAAATAAAATAAAATAAAATACAATAAAATAAAATAAAATAAAATAAAATAAAATAAAATAAAATAAAATAAAATAAAATAAAATAAAATAAAATAAAATAAAATAAAATAAAATAAAATAAAATAAAATAAAATAAAATAAAATAAAATAAAATAAAATAAAATAAAATAAAATAAAATAAAATAAAATAAAATAAAATAAAAAAAATATAAAAAATTTAAGTAATGCAAAGCAAGTCATCTCGCAACTGGGTATACACCTCGCGAATTCATCGAGACTTCAACAACTTTTTCGCGATGCACTTTTGCAATAGTTTTTTGGCAATGACAAACAAAAGTAATATAATCAGCAAAAAAAAGTGCGAAAAAGCGGCAAATTGTAGGAAAATAAAATAGGCTAAAGCGTAATAATATAGTAGTACTATTGACATTGGTGCAATGGCGCAATCGAATTCTGTCGAAATGGCGCGCTAATTTTACACTTTACTGCTTGCCTTGACACGCGAGCCAAGCTAAGTCGGCAGTCAGCTGCCGTACTTTGAATTTATCTTCACCTTCTTCTTCTTTTTTGTTTTTCGCGCAACGTTTTTTTTTTTTCTTTTGTTGTAGCTACTATGTATTATATTAGCTTTAATGCGCATTCTTTACCCTACCCTTTCGCTCTCATTGCAGTACTCTGGCACAAATGCTGAATTTACCAAGGCTGATTCGGTTATATTTCGGTCGGATTTGTATAATTTAACATCCGGTCGGAAGGAGCACAATTTCAAGCGCACCGTGAAATATGATTCCAAATGGCTTGATAGTAAGTACACGAAATTCTTATTGTAACTCTGTGTGTATGTATGTATGTGTCTTTGAGATTCTATATTTTATCTTCTTTGCCTTTTTTTTTGCTTTTTATCATTTGAGTTTAGTGTTTAATGGGTTAGAAGTTATGGGCGAATGGGTGGCATTAGGTGTTGTAGTTATTTATGGGGCCATTGTCATTGACACCTGCATATTGCGTTAAGCCATGGAGGATATTTAGCGAATAGAACGATGGAGCTTTCACACCTTTGTTCAAGATTTAAATGAAAGCAGGATATTATCAAAATCATTTGTCAGCTTGCTCTGTGTGGCTTTTATCGTAAAAGACCCATTCAGACTAGTTCAACCACTTCTATGCTATGAATTTTGTTAAAGCTTGAGTTTCAACCTTATTCTATTCCACAGCTGATCAGCAAAATCTCTAGAGCACAAACTTCCTTGGTTACGACTATTAAAGGCTTTTTCTCTTCAACACTGTGTTTAGTACAAAAAAATATGTATCCATACTAAATGCATACATGACTACCTGACTTATCACTCCTATTCACTTCAAGTTAATCAAAAACCATTGGGAGTCATAAATGAGCCATAGGAAATTTTCAGATTTTTTAATGCACTTAGTATATTATTATATATTTCCATTTTTGCATAGCTCATATTAAAATTTCATGTGTGTCGCTCATACGAGTCATAAGTGACTCACATGGCTCATTTATGAGTCATACTTCATTACATGCATGCTCAAACTTTAAATATTCTACCACATCTCCTAGAACCCCTAACTCGTATACACACATATTTCTTAAAAAACTATTAAACATTTTGATTTCTCTCTCTCTCTTTAACAGAACCGAATTTTGTTGGCTCCTTCGATATTGGCGAATATGTTTTCTTCTTTTTCCGTGAGCATGCTGTCGAGTATATAAATTGTGGCAAAGCCATCTATTCGCGTATAGCACGCGTTTGTAAGAATGATCGCGGGGGCAAATATATGATCAGCCAAAATTGGGCAACATATCTGAAGGCGCGCATCAATTGCAGCATCTCCAGCGAATTCCCATTTTACTTCAATGAAATTCAATCGGTGTATAAAATGCCAAATGATGACACAAAATTCTATGCTACCTTTACGACGAACACAAATGGCATACTCGGTTCGGCTGTGTGCAGCTACGACATACGCGACATTAATGCAGCCTTTGATGGTGAGTACGCACATACACATAGACTCACATATGTATGTACATACATATACGTATAAAGCATAATGGCGGGAGTTTTGGGGAGGGGAAAAATTTGGATTATAGAAAAGTGTGCGCTATGAAGATCGGTGCATGCGGTGTCGCCTACAGTTAGCAGTTTTACGATTTGTGCACATGTAGATGCATACGGCATACAGTTGTGTGCAAGAAAAAAGCAGCATAGGTGAAAATAGGGTCATCAGAGAAAAATAAAGGTAAATATTTGCAAAAGAAAAAAAAATAGTGCCACTCGTTTGAAGAAAGCAGTGAAAGCTTCAATAAATAGGTGTGGATTTTTAATCTGGCAGTTATTTATTTGAGTAGTCTGGCAATATTTTTTTACTCGGCCAACAATTTTAGTGAAAAAAAAATTTCGATTTAACATGACATTATCTGTAAGCTAAGCGACTTGATCATAAAAATTAAAGAGACAGTAAAAATAAAGAAATAAAAAATAGTTGGCAACTCTTTTTTTTTCATTTTTAATAAACTTAATAATTTAAAAAAAAAATTTAAAAAATTGAACAGTCTGTGATAAGCTCGAACTTCTGCATGGGCCTTTCATCAAGCTGCAACTATCGTTGCTCGTTGTTTTTTTTCTTTCGCCACTGTATGCCCATATGTTCACCTGTGTGTGTGAGAACTTTTTTTGCTTTTTAATTTTATTTCATTCATTTCCTTATTTCTTCTTATGCGCGCATAGATTTATTGCACCGGCAATTATTCTTACCTTTCCAGTGCGCTTGAGTTCGTAGTCTCGGCGCTTTGCTCGTTCAAACTTTTGTATGTATGTATGTGTGTAAAAATTCCCTGCAGTCAAACCAACTAGTTGCAAATTGAATCAAAACTAGGACGAGTACCACGCTCAACTAGTCAGGCAACTGGTTCATCCGAAATAAATAAATGATATTTTTAACGTGACCTTAGATAAATTTCGGGCTAAAATAAACGAGTCTCAAATGGGCCCACGAACTCCCTTATTCTTCAAAAATTATAATAATTTCGTTGAAAATTTCATACTTAGATTAGAGCGAGTTGGGCTAGAAAATTCTACTTATAGACTAGTATTACTTCTAACTAGTTTCTGGTTTCACTACACAGCTGTGATTCAAGCAGTGCATGTGTTTGTGATTTGTCGTAGCGGCAGTATGAAGATAAAAATTTATTTTCAGATGTGTGCATTCACGTGTGTAACATCACCTGATGTGCTTTGGTTGTGGGATTTAAAATATTTGTCGTAAAATTTATGTGAATTCATATGTACGTATGTATTCACAAGTCATTGCAAATATATGTATATCCGATTGAAATTGCATTAGGAAAATTGATAGCATTCCTAAGCGAATTAAAAAGATATTTCAGAACATTTTTCGACAACTGCAAAATATATTTTTATTGAAATTAGAAATTCTTTATCAGTCAGGTGAAATGTGTATTTAAGCATTCAAGGCTAAATCTCAACAGCTTGGTTTGGATTTGGTGATAAAATATTTTTTCTAGGAGCTTCGAAGGTTATTGTCGCACATACATAGAGTAGAGCGTATTTTATTTTATTTTATTTATTTTATTTTATTTTATTTTATTTTATTTTATTTTATTTTATTTTTTATTTTATTTTATTTTCAACTAATATCTTTTTATACCTATAGGTATATATACATATATGAGAAAAGTGCAAATATGTTTACCTGAAATGCAGGCAACAAATCGCACCAACAACTTACGTGGCAAGAAAAATGTAATATTTGCCACTTAAATGACTTTGCACCGCATAGAAGTGTGTGAAAGTTATTACAAATACAAATCTAGAAACAAGGAAGCACTCTGACACATACATACAAATGTACATGTCCGCCATATTATGACAACATACACAATCACCTCCATATGCAAGTAAACAACACGTCGTTGATGTAAACTAAACGTGACATTTGCTTACATATTTGCTTGGTTGTTGTTGCAACATTTTTTCTAAAGCTATTTGTTCACACATATGAACACATAACATAAAACACCATGAAATCGTTGCACAGGACGTTAGTTAAAGGCATGGTTGTTTGTATGTATATTAGACTGGTATAAATAAAAAATATAATTTTTTTTTTATGTTGGTGTTAGTTTTACAGATTGACGAAAAGATGATATATATAGAACCTGTAATTATCGTTATAAATTTAAAGTAGACGAGTTGAGAGAGAATTAAAGACTCGTCCTGATACTAAGGTCTAAAGTATCCCGTTCGCCATTTTGAAAAGTAACATTTATATGTACCAGTCTAAGTACACGTTCAAAAATGTCTAAGAAATATCGAAATGTGCATTGTTGCTTTTCTAATCGTCATTGCATGCGACAATTCGATATCACAAACATTCGAATAAAAACTCAGCGAGACCACAGGTATAAATACTCATGCATACTCATATATATAGTATTTTTGCGACTGTTTGCGAGTATTTTTGAAATGCATAAAATGTTGCGCTATATCCGTTGAGTAAGAAATAAATCTCTTCCGACAAGGTGAAGAGAATGTGGCAAGAAAGCACGCACGCACTCACCTTAACGTTCACGCATGCAGTCGGATGTAGCGAAATTGCTATAAAAGAGGCAGTTGAAAGGCAAAGCAACAACAAAAATGCTATCTGCAAATATGAGAAGAAACCTCACCGAAAAGGTGCAAAAATGTGGCAGAATAGATTTAATGTTTAAAATCAAATTGATGGCTGTCAAAACATTTCTAAAACGACGCTTTCGAATTTCCAAGGCTTCTGAATATCTCGTTATTTGGGAGTAAAAAATATTTCTCGATGTTCTGACAGAACATACCCAGGGAGCTATGGAAAAAAGGCTTAGAAAATTGCATATTTGTCACTATTTGTTGTTGTTGTTTTTACTCACGGCTGCGTGTTTTATTTGGGCGTTTCAATTGCACCTCTCATGGCGCCACATCAAATCGCATTGAAAAATGCAGCTTTATGCGTGTGAATGTAGCTGCCCACCCCACACGCCCTTTTTGAACTGCCTAACCTATGGGAATTTTTTTTCGATGCTCAGCGTGTAACGTTGGCCTCCGGTTATGTGGCTTGTCTGTCATGAACATTAAGTCACGTGTATGCAAATATTCAGTGAATATGAAAAATGAATGTGCTGCAACTACAATAACATGATCCTAGGCTACTATACACAGCAAAAAATTGTGTGCGCAATTACATGGAATAAGGAATATGGTGTCTGTCCTAGTTGCGATATCTTAGGCTACCACTTTCATTGAGCCATTTGTGACCTATTTCGTATCTTTTTTAATGATTTATGTGAAGTGATTTATATAATGAAAACATTTTTCGTAATTCACCATTCGTGGTGAAAAACTTATTTGACAGTTTGCTGCCATCAACAAATTTTTCTCTTATTGTTTTATCATTCAAGCTCCATTTGAAAAAGTTTTTGAAAAAAAAAATGTTCGGTAATTCACCATTTGTGGTGAAAAACTTTTCTTGACAGTTTGCTGCCAACAACAAATTTTTCTTTTATTGTTTTATTATTCAAGCTCCATTTGAAAAACTTTTTGAAAAAAAAAATTTCGGTAATTCACCATTTGTGGTGAAAAACTTATTTGACAGTTTGCTGCCAACAACAAATTTTTCTTTTATTGTTTTATCATTCAAGCTCCATTTGAAAACGTTTTTGAAAAAAAAATGTTCGGTAATTCACCATTTGTGGTGAAAAACTTTTCTTGACAGTTTGCTGCCAACAACAAATTTTTCTTTTATTGTTTTATTATTCAAGCTCCATTTGAAAAACTTTTTGATAAAAAAAATTTCGGTAATTCACCATTTGTGGTGAAAAACTTATTTGACAGTTTGCTGGAACCAAAAAATTTCTCTTTTATTGCTGTTTGATAAAAAAAGCATGCAATTTTTGTGGTGTGTACGTAAACATGCATGTGAAAATATCCATCGAGCTTTGAGCTGCAATGATGACACTGTCAGCGCTCTTTTACAAACTATTTACCGTTTCAGTTTGCATGCAATACAATATTCGTTATCAAACGAAAAATAGCAAAACAAAAAAAAAGCAGAAGCGACAGCAAGCACAAAACTTATGTGGGGTGTAAACATATGGGACATTCCATTAAACTTTTTCCAATGCGAACCAATGATAACTTTCGTTTAGTATTGCTAAATTTTTTTATTTTTAATGATGCCCAAATATATGAAAATTTCTTCATACCAATTTTTATGGAACCACCCTTTGGATTTTTTGTACATTCATATACCTAAAATACAAAAGCACTAAAAATAGTTTCGAAAAAGTTCAAATAGCGCCTTTTCAGCACATAAATTCTAGGTAGCTGAGTGAAAGAAAATATGGAAAAACTGGGTTACAAGAAAAAAATGCAAAGAAACTCGTTTTGCATTTAAAATATTTAAATTGGTAATAAAATACAACCAAAAACAACATTCCTGCAATGCAGTTTGTATCTGAGCTTGAGCACCTCACTCATCCCAGAGCTAGAGAAATTGTTTTGGAAATACATAAAAGTCCTTGCAACTGTTCTACATAAATAAATCGCTGTGGATGTGTGTTGCAGTTATGAGATAATAATTTTCGTTTATGAATTTTTCTGCATTTTACATTTTGGTAAATATGCAAAATTGTAATATGTGATTTTGTATTGACTGTTTGTAGTACACGAGAAATTGAAAAAATTTATAATGAAATAAAATAAAATTAAATTAAATTTAAAAATATAAAAATATAAAAGGAACAAAGAAAGAGTATACATATATACAAATATTTAAACATTTAGTGTATTGAAACGAACAAAAAAAAAAAAAAAATACATTGATCTCTAACATTTGTTTTCCTAAACCAAACCAATACTCATATATGCTCTCATACATTTTTCTACTTGCAGGCAAATTCAAGGAGCAAGCAACATCCAACTCCGCATGGCTGCCAGTATTGAATTCTAAAGTGCCCGAACCACGACCGGGCACATGCACCAACGATACAGCAGCACTACCAGATTCAGTGTTGAATTTCATACGTAAACATCCGCTAATGGACAAGGCGGTCGATCACGAATTTGCCAATCCAGTCTTTTACAAAAGGGATATCGTACTCACCAAATTGGTTGTGGATAAGTGAGTAAAAAATTAAAAAAAAAAAAAAAAAAAGACCAAACTGCACTTAATTCATTAAAGTGAATATGATAGTGGAGCAAATAGTTAAGTTGTTGTTGTTGTAGTTTTAGCTGAGAAGGTAGAATATTTTAAAAATGCTTTACTTGGTTCGAGGCTGCAAAAATATATGTGAAAGTGTGTCTGCATGTTTTCAAGCATACTCGCTGTGCAGTGAAAGTTTCCGTTGGCTACACACCATGGCGTATGAGCAATGTAAAATATTGTTTTTGTTTTTTTTTTGTTAAAATTTGTGTAAAGTTAATTTTTATAAACAAGATTAAAATTATTTACGCGCTAGCGGTGCCCAAGATTGTTCATTTTAAGCTTCAGCAAATGATTTTAATATTCGTATTCAGCGCAGCTATAATTTCTCATGCCATCACTGGGTCAAAAACCAAAATTTATCGTCACTGCAGAGCCATAATTTGAGGCGAAATATTTTAATTAAGCGCGAACATGTAGTCGTTAAAAAAGCAACAATAACAGTGATAAACGAAAGCGGTAGTAGCTCGTAATAAAGCTAAAAAAAAATAACAAGAAAAAAGTTAAAAACCAATTTTATTTTGTTTCTCTTCTCTTTACATCACTATCGCAATTTTTTTGTTTTTTGTTTTCACCCGTATGTTCTCTGCTTCTTTCTCTCCATAGAATTCGCATCGATAAACTAAATCAAGAGTATCTCGTATATTTTGTTGGCACAAGCACTGGTCTCATTTACAAAATTGTCCAATTCATACGCTACGGTCAACGTTTCTCCAATTTACTCGATGTGCTGCAGGTAGCCTACAATGAGCCAATACGCGAAATGGGTTTGAGTCAGAAGACGGGCTCATTGTATTTGGCCACCGATCATAATGTCAAACAAATCGATTTGGCAATGTGCGCACGACGTTACGATTCCTGTTTCCGTTGTGTAGCCGATCCATATTGTGGCTGGGACAAGGATGCGAGCATCTGCAAGCCATATCAATTGGGACTGCTACAGGTAAATGAAGTTGTGTTTGGAGAAACTTAAATTTTTCTCTTTCGTTTTAAGTGTCAATTTCTTTGTTTTCTATTTTCTTTTATTTGTACCATTCTCCAATAAAATGAAATTTTGTGTTTTCTTCAAATTCTCTTTACTTTCCACTTGCCGCAGGATGTCGCTAATGAAACTTCCGGCATTTGTGACACGAGCGTTTTGAAAAAGCGCATCACCGCTTCGTACGGCCAAACGTTGCATCTGTCGTGTTTCGTTAAAATCCCCGAAGTTCTGAGACAAAAGTCGGTGCGTTGGTATCATCATTCAACCGAACGAGGACGGTAAGTTTAATATAGAGATACTAAAGATTTTTATTGGGAAGTGAAGTATAAGCCTAATGACAAATGTTTCAAAGGTTGGCGTTAACTGAAGGATTTTACAACAAAACAAATGTTTCAAAATAATTTAGCCGATGTATTCAAAAATTAAAGTACTCTAAACTTATTGCATTTTTATACTCCGCTGCGCTAGTTCAAACTTAGTCTTCTTAACGAAGGTTTTAAGTATGGTTAATTTTTTAATTATCGATTGATATTTTTACTATCGATTTTTTAATTATCGATTTCTTTGACTATCGATTTCTTAACTATCGATTTTTTAACTATAGATTTTTTAACTATAGATTTCTTTGTCTATCGATTTCTTAACTATCGATTTTTTAA
The DNA here is from genome assembly GCA_951509765.1 of Sphenella marginata. Lineage (NCBI taxonomy): Eukaryota > Metazoa > Arthropoda > Insecta > Diptera > Tephritidae > Sphenella > Sphenella marginata. The sequence goes on from OX608083.1 coordinate 3,703,101, forward strand.
CTATAGATTTTTTAACTATCGATTTCTTTGTCTATCGATTTTTTAACTATCGATTTTTTAACTATCGATTTTTTTTAATTATCGATTCTTTCAGTATCGATTTCTTTGATTATAAAATTATCTGAAGAGTTCAAAAAATACCTAAAAGGGGAATGACCGAAATCGATTGAAATACAAACTCTATCTTTCGATATCAAAAATTTTGTACTAATTTAAATACCGAGTGGAAATTTCGAAAACACTTTTTAGAAAATAAATCCATAAGCTATTATACGAAACATCGTAGCTTGCAGATGACAATCTAGGTTAAATTACCATACAGAAATGCAACCCTTAGCACGCTATGCGTTAATTTTTTGTGGCATCCTGGCTAAACCCTTAATAATGATAAAAAATCCTTACACATGCAAGCTTCGCCGTCATTGAGTATGCATAAAGGGCGTACTTTGTAATTGACAGCACAGCTACAAATACCCACTATTGACATTGTTAGTGATAAGTATCATTTGATAATTTCAAAGAATTTCAACCCCCGCAAATATTAAGCAGCAATACTCAAAACTCATAACTTTTTAATAATGTCGACAGCTGCTAAGAAATTCTTAGTATTCGAATACTTTTTCAAACTTGCACATAAATAATTGATACAAATTGTATCTTTCTCAATGGATGAGAGAAATATGAAGCTAAGACCGTGCGCTGTAACCCTCGCATATTTAAAATATAATGTACTAACAATTTACAAAAATATTTGAAATACTGGAATGGGCGAAAGACGGTAACACCACCAGCCTGCACGCAACCAAATATGCAACGCCAGGAATGGAGTTACAAAAAAAAAATATGTAACAGAAAAAAATATTTAAACACTTGCCGTCTTGAATGTGTCCTTGGAGACGACAGCTGTTTTATTCAGTGTCTGTTCACATGCAGGGGAAAGGGTACAGAAGAAGAAGTTCTTGCAAATATACTAATATTTGAAACAAAAAAAAATAGAAAATGAATTTAATGCTTTTTAAGGTTGATAAAAAAATATGAGCTGTATGCTCTTTTTAAATACTGATATTTCCGGCAGCGTAAAAACTGAATTAATTTTGAGTGATTTTGCAACACCCGTTCGCAATTTTGGTTGGTCTATAAAGTTTTATTTTATTTTATTTTTTCTTATTTTATTTTATTTTATTATATTATATTATATTATATTATATTATATTATATTATATTATATTATATTATATTATATTATATTATATTATATTATATTATATTATATTATATTATATTATATTATATTATATTATATTATATTATATTTTATTTTATTTTATTTTATTTTATTTTATTTTATTTTATTTTATTTTATTTTATTTTATTTTGTTTTATTTTATTTTATTTTATTTTATTTTATTTTATTTTATTTTATTTTATTTTATTTTATTTTATTTTATTTTATTTTATTTTATTTTATTTTATTTTATTTTATTTTATTTTATTTTATTTTATTTTATTTTATTTTATTTTGCCTAAATTTTTATTCCACACCCCAAAGCAAGGCGTAGAGTAAAAACGTTTTTTTCTATTAATTTTTCCCAGTTTTCTACCTTTTGGCTTTCGCGCTAATTTTCCCTAACATTCGCTTCAACCGTTGTTGACTAAACGTATTTGCCGATTTGCTTAAATTCAACACAAACTGCGGCTTAGACGCACCCACAAGTCCGCCCAGCTCCCCCTACCGCTGGTTCATTATTGCTTTCTCTACAAATAAATATTTATATGTACGTCTGTCAAGACATTTTAGCCGTTTTAAGGTTATGGTTTCATTTGATGGAAAAACTTTTTTATCTAAGTTACCATCGTATTGTGTTGGCAATGACATTCCTAAAGTGCTGGCTGTGGATTGGTAGAACTTATCGATGTAACGAAAAGTTTTCAATTTAAATTTCAAGTCGCGTTTGTTTTTTTGTTTTTCTGCTTTCTGCTTTTTGCTTTTTATGATTTTTATTTTCATTGTTACTTGTGTCTGTCGCTTTTGAGTGCGAGCGCCGCATTGTGCGGAAATGAAGTTGAACGCATTCCAATGCGCAAAAACTTGAAGGGAATGTGCGCACCGAAGGGGAAGTCGTGTTGAAGTTTTGTTGACATAAAACTTAGCTAATGCAGAACCAACATAATTTTGATGCACGTAGAGGTTGGTAGAAGTCAAAATTGATTTCAATGTTAGAAATTAGAAAGTTTTAGTGACTGTTACAACAACAATGTGGCGCAAGCAGGAAGTTATCTTAGCACGCGCCAAAAGTTGCTGTCACTACTGCTGTCAGCGCGTATGCACCTTACGATTGTTTGAAAATTTGTTTTGGTTGTAGGGGAGGCAGTTGATGCGGCATTAACTTTATATGGCATGGGAAATCACGGCATAAGTTTAAATACGCTATAAAATGATATTGATTGATCATTTTGAGAATGGCTGCCTTTTCTGCGACTGAAATTTTTAGGAAAGCTTTAATGTGAGCAAAGCTTTTCGAATATTTCTATCAAACAATGGTAGCACTTTTTGAAAATATTTGATGTAATATTTCAAGCTTCTTTATTATTGTTTTTTTTTTCTTTACAGCTATGAAATAATATATAGTCCCGCCAAGTATATTGAGACCTCTGAGGGTGGTTTGGTCATAATATCAGTGAATGAAGGTGATGGTGGACGTTATGACAGTTATTTGGATGGCACGCTGCTGTGCAGTTATAGCGTCAACGTCGATGCTCATAGGTGAGTGACAAGAGAGAAATAAATAAAAAACGATAAAGCAAGAGCAATGAAGAAGGTTAGATATACATATACGAGAGAAAAATATTTTATTTTCAATAAAAGAGTGTGGAAAACTGCTACAAAAATTGTGTTTTTCATATGTCAAGAGCACTGAGAGCCTATATATTTTCATCATTTAAAATAGTAGTATCTGAACTTAAATATTTTTCTAAAAATAAATTTTAATTCTAAACTTTGTGCGCCCTTTTAGAAGGGTTAAACAAAGACTCAAACCAAAATAATTTGTTATATTTTAAATACTAAAAGATGTGCCCAATTCTAAGAATTTCAATATCATATTCATGTTGAATTTTTTTATGCAAATATCTTTGAATTTTTTCTGTCAGCATAGCAAAACTCAAGAAAAAACACTCAATATTTTCTCCAATGAATTTTCATGAAATAAATAAATAAATTTATGTTTATTTTCATTAAACATATTAAGCTTTGAAACTTTTTATTTATACAAAACAGAAGTTACTGCTTACTTGTAAAACACTCAACTACTAACGCACATATTTTACAATCATATTAGCGAAATTGTTTGCAGTCGCTCCGCAGGCGACATGCTGTGACGCTTTTTGAAGTGCGTAGCATATCTTAAGGCGTTGCCATTTCATAATTCAATACTGTTGTCGTTATAAAATTTGAAAGGTTTTGTAAATGTGCTAAAAGTCTTTGATGCTTCAATACGAATACAAACAAACATACACAATTATACAAAAAGCATTGCTTCCCCTTTATTTTTTGCTTTAAAGCTTTAATTAAAATTCAATTTAATGTTTGTGACAAGCTACTATTTATGTTTATGTTGCTGTTGCTATTTTCGTTTTCATTTTCATTACAATTTCAAGTTTGCATTTATGTTTACACCTACACACACACACTCATACACACGCGCTCGCATCTCCTCCCAATTATGAACGCCCATCCTTCCGCGCGCTTAATTTCCGTTTCCTTTTTGTATATGCTCAACGAATAAGCATTGAATACGATAACTTTCAGTATGCACAATTCACAATTTACCATTCAACATTTATTGTACACCTTGCCTTACTTATTTTATATATGTATGTAGCCATGTAACACTCCAACACAGAACTTTAATCTTCTCTACGCTTGCTGCGACTCGCATTTGCACGGCTGTCCACAATTCGCAGCGCTTGCTGTGCGCCACGCTTGTGTACTCATGCTGCTGAGAGTGTGTGTGTGGCGCTTTTTGCACTTTCGACCCGCGCTAGGTGTATTTTTACAAACGTGCACTAGGGTGGCCTTTAAAAAGTTCCAAGTTTGAATTAGAAATGCAGCGAGTTGGGTCATAAAAATTACATTTTTTAAAAAAGCTTTTCAAATAGACATTTCTATAAACAATTTTGAATTATAAAAGCTTTACAATTTTGCCTTATTTTTAATGTATGTGAGATTAGCTATTGAGCAAAAATAATTTTTTAAACAGAATAGAAGATTAAATTACTTTAGCAACAAAATAAGCTTTTGTACACTTTGTAAAAACTTTATTTTTGGAACTTATTCTTAAATATCTCATACTTCAGATCTGCCTTTTTTTCAACCACCCTGATGCGACCTTCCACCTCCTTGTGCGTCAATGCTGTTAAGTTCTGTTAATTTATTTTCCAGCAATTATTTGTTAATTCTCTTTACACCGTTTTGCTAACTTCTTCATTGCCTCGCGCTAGTGATAGTCGCTGGTACATTCATTTCATTGGAATTATTTTACTTCGTCATTTTGTTCGCGCGTATTTTAAATGTTTTTAATAAAATTTTATTTTCCCACTTTCTTATGCGCCCTCAACCCTCAACTTGCCTTTACAGATGTACGCCACCTTCGAAGAAAAATGATTACCAAAAGATCTACTCACATTGGTGTAATGAATTCGAGAAATACAAGTCGGCGATGAAGCAATGGCAAGCCAAACAAGAGGTAAGTCGCTTAAAGCACCTTTTGCATTGTGAAATTGTTGTATACAACAATACAAACGTTAGCGCTCAAGTACATTGTTACGTTTGGCAAGCTGTATGTATACGAGTATATATATGTAAGTATTTTGGGTTTTTATTTGTTAACATTAACATTTCAATGTTTACGCGCTTGTTTCTTAAGCTCTTGCTTGTGACCTGTGCCCACTCATGCTTGTGGGGTTATAGGTTTTGCATACTTGCACTTCCTTTCGGTCGTGAAAAAAAGTAATTAAGTTTGCAATGTTTTATCAATATTATTTTACTACCTTCGTATTTTGAGATTTTTTGCATCATGTTTCAAGAGAAGGATAATTCGGGGTTTTTTGGACTCTGTGCGACAGTAAGCTGATTTGGTAGCACAGTGTAAGAAGAAGCTGACAAAATAAGTATAGTAAGATATTTTGTTAAAAGAATGAATGTGATATGTGACCTCGTCTAATATAATATGATATGATATTTTAATTTGAATGTACTATGTATTTATAAGTTTACACTAAGATATGACATTTATCGTCATGTGATGTGCTACAAAATTATATTTTATTGGGGTATTTATGTTATTTTCCAAAAAAGAAAGCAATATATTTCATGCAAAAACAAAATTATATGATGCTAAAGTTGATAGGATATAATATTTGGAACTGTCATATGGCTGTTCGTGAGATATCATACGACATTTAGCATCACATGATGTGATACAAAATTATTTTCTATGCCGCTTATTATTATTATTATTATATTTATAATTATATTTAAGTAAAAACAAATGATGTATTACTAAGTAATGAGATATGATATGAGATTTAGTTGAGAGCATCATATGTCTGATGATGTGACGTTTACAGCTTGATGTGATATTGTATTAGTACGAACAGATGTATAACTTAGCATGATATGGTAATAAAATTAGCATAATATTTTCTACGGCAAGATGTGACTGACATTCTTGATATGAATTTTGGAATGAAATCACTACATTTACCTCGAATTTTTTGATTTTGAAGACGATGTGATATTCATAGCGTTCATGCTACATTTCGTTAATTTTAGTTATTTTATGGCGCTAACCTCAAAGTTAATACGCATATTTCTTAAAAGAGTTTCACAATGCAGTTTACGTAAATGTTTTAAGTTTATCTTACAACAACAAAACATGCTCATACTGAAGTTAACAAAAACTTGCTTGAAAACACACATCACCACTTCTTACCTTTACAACTCCCACCCTCTAACATACTTTCGCGCAATATGGTCTCTATTTTTTTTTTTCAATTTTCAAAATTACGCACGTTAAAATCAATTGCGTGAAATTACAGAAAATTTTAATTAATTTTATTTTTATGTTACGTCGTTATGTTCGATTCGATTCAGCTTGTGCCATTCGAAATTCGTTCAGCGATTTGGCTAGTAGAATGCACGTTGTAATTAAACGCCTTATGACCTCAAACGTCTTGGTAAAAGTAATGCATAGACTAAGTAAATATGTATTTGTGTACGCCCTTGGAATAGAAAACTAAGTGTAGTTGTATGTGTGTTAGGGCGTGAACATTGACAGCTGTGGCTAATGCATTTTGGTTGGTTTCACCATTAAATTAAACTTGGTCGTTTTTCCTTGGCGGTTTTTAGTAAAGCCGTTTGCTAGCTAACCGCTAATTAGTTACCTTTGAGGAATAAAGAAACTTAAATGTATGTATTTGGGGTTAAACAATTCGTTATGTGGATGTTGATTTATTATATTATGTATTTATTACTTTTTCGAAAAGCATATATTTAAGTATTATATAAATATATATATATAAAACACTTACATATCTAACATCTTGATTTTCTTCAATTATTTTTCTCAATTCTTTAGCAATGCAATTTGAAGGAAAAAGAAAAAGGAAAGCACATAAATGATGTCTATAATAATGATGCTGTGGTCTGACCGCCAGGTAAGAATAATAATTTTTAAGTAAACAAATTATTATAGCTCACCCTATTTCAAAATGTTTTTTAATGTAAATAATTCTTAAAACCCGCCTATTAAATAATTTCTGTGTCAACTAACACTTTTACTTTATTTTTGTCTTACTCTTTTTTGCAGGTAGCGCGCACAACCACTAAAGACTGACATTTTTAAGCTTTTGAAAGACAATATTTTCGTAAATTTTAACAATTTTGTTTTGCTATAAATTATTGTAATTTAAAATAAAAGCTCTACAAGTGAAACAAAAAATATATCAGACAGCAAAAAAAAAAAATAAAACAAAACAAAAAATGTACAGCTCGAAACAAAAATCAATCAAATTAAGCAGCATCAGATCATCAAGACATGCACGTCGAACCATTTTAACTATGTAAAATATATAAAAACACAAGTGAGAGAACCAAAACTCCATTTTACAAACATATTATTAACAAATTAGCGTGGAGCTGAAAATATTTTTTATTTGTTTTCTTACAATGCGTACTTTGTATGTACAAACTTGAGTTGTTACAAAAAGTTTTAAAAATTAATACAAAATATTAATCTGAAGATCTGCTTACTTTACTTCGAAGCAGCGTTGAAATCGAGTTCATCTTACGTTAGATTCAAGAAGCAAATTATTTCAACAAAATTTTTTAAGTTGAACTTCGTTACATAAGAAATTTTAAGATTAAGATGTTGGGACAAAACAAGGGAACAAATCGTTGTAGTTCTAAGCGAAATGTTTCAACAAATAAAAACAAAAAAAAAAAAAAATTTAATAAAATATTTTAGGTTTTAGACATTTATGTAAATTCAACAAATTTCAGCTCAGCTCCACGCTAGCACACCTAAACTAAGCTTGAGTCGTAGAGGACGACAACATGAAAGTTACTAACAAAATAGATCCTGCCAGCAAATATAAAAAAGTAAGCAACTAACAAAAAATAGGCGCATAAGAAGAAAATACAGAGAAGCAAATACAACAAGCAATGGTTTTAAAAGTGACGAAAATGCAAAAAAAAAAAATCCGAAAAAAATTAAATCAACATATTTGCCACATGTATGAAATACTTAATAAACTGAAAACGAAAAGCTTAGCAACTAACACATATGTATACAACAGCATTTATATACACATAACTACTAGGGTGCTCCATAAATAAAATTAACTTTTTTTTGGAGATTTTTCAGATATGAAGCGCGCTAGAGAAATGTTGAAAGATAACTCAAATTTCCAAAAAAATTCAAAATAGATTTGGTTTCGGTTAAGAAGTTCGATTTCGGCTTCGTTTTTTTTCTGTTTCTGTTTCGGTTAAGGTTAAGATTTCGAGCTCGTTGTTCGAAAAAAATGCGTTCCGATTTCGACTTCGTATAGCGTTAAGCCTTCAATTTTCATTTTGTTTCTAAAAACGACACGGTTTCCACATTATATGTAGGTCCGGTTGAATTTTTCGTTTTGTTATTGAAAAAAAATTCGGTTTCGCTTTCGTTCAGATTTCACTGTTTCGAAAAAATAACTATTTTCCACTTGGTTGTACAAAGGGCTTTTCTTCGGCTGAATACCTTTTGAGCCATCTCTTGTCTATAACTAAACTCAACAACTACTGCAGTCAAACTTTTACGTTTACGTCTATGGTTAAGTCACCTCTCACGGTTACGGCTAAGGTTATGCTTACTATTATGGTTAAGGTTTCCGTTACGGTTGCCGTTTAGATTATGTTACGGTTGTGGTTACGGTTATGGTTACGGTTACGGTCAAGGATACATTACGGTTTCGGTTAATGCTAATGTTACTGCTTTTTTCACCAAATAGTTACGATTCAAGGTGTGGTTATGTTTACTGTTACGGTTATGGTATCTTATAGCGTTACCTTTAACATTGAACTTGTACTGGAGTAAAAAATCGTAAATAGCCTCGCAGTTACTCTTTATTAGAATGATGCCCCGAGACAACTTTCTGTACCAACATAGTGCGCCTAATATTCCATAGACGTCATTTATAATGGAGTACCCTAACAAACACAACTACAAAGTATAACATTTTTATATAAAAATCTCGACAAACGCAAAATATTTTACTTTTTTTCAAAATGCAGCCATCAAAACCACCTACCAAGAAAATACTCAAAAACAAACACGAAAAATATTAACCAATTTAAGAAGATAAAAAGAAAACGAGAAAAATTTAAAATTTATTAATAGAAAATATAACCAATTAAAATGTCAGCTAAAACTGAATAAAAAAATTAAAATTTTGTAAAATATTTGTAGCATATACAAAAGACATAAAATTGAAAAAAGCACACACACATAAGTATGTAAATAGACACACACAAATAGAATTTGTCTAAATTGAAAATAAAAAGTAAAAAATTCTGCTTACAAATTCGATGAAAAAGTAAGAAAGAATTTCTTATCAATTACACAGTTATGCATATATATACATATCTGTGTATGTAGTTGTAAATGTTACAAAAAAAAAAGCTTTTAGCGTTGCTAGGTTGAGTAGGTATATAGATGTATGTGTGCCGTAGAGCCGCTTACTTTTAATTTTCCATTTTTTTTTAACGATTTTAGACTGTAAGTGATTTTCGTTAATTAACAAATTTTATTTGATGAAAAGTGTAAATAGGTGGTTTGGTTTTATTTTCAAAAATAAAGAAATATGTCAGAAAGCCTGCCTACAAACACTTAGCTACATATAAACAATACGAAGCAGTTAAGCGTTTTGAATGTGTGTCAGATTTTAAATTTTCATTCAATAATTCATGTTTAGTAATAAGTCAATTTGTAAATAGCGTGTAAATATAAATATATTTAGTATAAAGAAAAAAAGAAACAAAAACTAGCTTATTTTATGATTATTTTGCTTGTGTTATACGCATTTTACGTAAAACAAACGCGCTTAAAAGTTTTGAGACTTTTATATACAAAAGAAGGTGAGTAAAATTTAGATTTTTTTCCAAAAACGCAACATTTGTTATACAAAAAATAATTTTAATAAGGGATTATAATTGATTTGTGTGAAATTCGGAAGTATGGGTTAGATCTTTTAAAAAATTATGTGTTACAGGCCATTAGGAACCATTACTTTTTTCATATATTTTACTCTATATAACTCTGAATATATCTGACCTGCTCTAATGATATTTGGTATATAGATCGAACGTACAATCAGGGTATAAAAATAAAGGGCAAGGCAACAGATATCAATTGGTCCTGGCTATATACTTCGATCAGTGCTTTATCGCTCAAAATGTGTCAGTGTTCATGTGAACTTTAAAAATCAATATTAAAAAAAGAAAATTCGAAAAAAAATCCCTAAAAACAAGATCAAATTTATGAGAAGAATTTCAAAATGATTTCTGAGTATGCAGTTTTATCGCTCATTATGTTCCAACCTCACAAAGTGCAAGTCATTGAAGTATTCTTTAATTTTCATACCAGTCATACATCAAATTAGTATTTCAATACTCAAAATATTTTTATTATTTAATAAATTTTAATTTTAAACTAATTCTGATCATCACTTGACGTATTTTCTATATAAAAGTATCACAACTTTTGTACAAATATGTGTAATATAATCTTAATAATGGCGCTTTGTTTGCATAATGTTCATGAAAAGCAATAATATTGATCGGATAATACCTACAAGTAGTTACAAATACAGCAACAAGAACAACAATGAGAAATCAATGTGAATTTTACCTGCTAATAGTGAGATATACATACATACATATATAAACATAATTAACTATATAGATACTAATACTAGTATTAAGCTAAATTATAAAAATATTACTATATAACATTTTAAGGAAATTTTTTCATAAACATAAATTTATAAAGATCACAAAAAAACAAAAACACAAATTAAGGAGAGTGCTTAATTAAATTTAAATATACTAAGAAAATAAAAGCTATTTCTGTAGGTATTTGCATACGTTTTTAAAAATATTCAAAGCATCCCATTGCATTAAACGGTATGTAGAAGGGAACACATTTTGCGAAGTCACAGTGATTTAATTGTAGATGTCACAGCAACTTTGTTTAAGCTTTTGGTTGGATTTATACTCCGATATTTTGGTAACTATGAAAAAATCGCTGTTATAGTACTATTACGAAATCACGGTGATGTCACTGTGATCTTGGGAAAGCTGCTTTCTGCGACATTTCTGATATTTTTTGTCGCTATGACAAAATCGCTATCACAATAATGTTTGAAAATCATGGTTATATCACAGTGATTTTTATCTGCGACATTTTCTGATATTTTGGTCACTGTGAAAAGTAACAGATACAAGGAGCACAATACTATTTGTAAATCACAGTGATTTTTATCGGAGCTGTCACAGTGATTTTATGTAAACTTTTAAAATATTATACACTTTATTTGATTCAATTTGGTCATTTTCACTTTGCGGGCATTCATGCGTTTTAAATCCATCTTCGCTAGATAATAATATCTCTATATTATCCAAGTTTTTAAATTGACTCCTTTCTCTCTACACTGCGCGATGGTATATTTCTTGCCAATAAATAGAAGACACTTAACTTCAAAATTCATACATCCATACATATTTTACAAATTTCATAAATTCCAAACTAAATTGCTACAAATTGTTCTCTAAACAAACACCACTGTAATATACTAAAATTATGTGAAATGTTTTGTATGACAATCACATGATGATAATGAATAATGTTTACTCAAAAGATAAAAAAGAGTAAAAGTAGTTAAAAACGATATAAATTTGTTGATGTTGAGCATTACTAAGAAAATAAATAGAAATAGAAATATAAATAAAAATTATCATTTAAAAAATTTGTCTTAGTAAAATTAAAAAAAAAAAAATTGTACACATTTTTATTGAGCTGAGTAATGCAAACGGATTACAATTACAATATAATTCCGCCATTATTGCAAAAAGAATTATATTCAAATAACATGTAAACTCTGACAATTTAAATTTGAACCCAGTAGGAATACGAAATGAAATTGTTTTTTAAACAACAAATTGAATTTTTTATAAAACATGCATTACTAGCAAAGTAATAATATTTTAAATACTTCCCCCTAACTTTTTATTTTAATTCGAGTCAAATACATAAATTGCTTCTCAGCTCTCTCTTCTAAAATTTGACAAACAAACATTTCGTTAAGTATAAAAAACAAAGATTCAATGGGCTCACAAAGACAAATGTATTTAAAAAAAAATTACACACCAACGCAAGTAATTTTAAAATATTTAGTATTAATTTAAATAAACAATTTAATGATTAATGTAAAAAACAAAATATAAGAAAGCGTAATAAATTCAATAATAAAACAAGCGAAGAGTTATAATTAATTATTTAATATATTAAAAAAAATAGTATAATGGTATCTATTAAATAAAGAAATAGATTTCTAATAAAAATCTTGTAATTTAAATGAGAGTAAATAAATGTGATAAGATTCTTAAAAAAAAAAATGTATTACTTAATGTTTTGCAAATGATATGGTAAGTTTTCAGAGATACTTTCAGAGAGAGCACACATGCCATGCAATACGTTGCTTTGCTAGTATAACTGAATCATAAGTTAGGATCTTTAAGCGGTAAAAAAGACTCGCTAACAAAAAACGGATAAATTCTCCCCTTAGGCATTTCGGGTCCATCTCTTCTTCTTCTTACACGAACTTCTTCTTTCATACAAAGATCCGACCAAATTTTCTTTTAATGCGATTATATGAGAACACATACTTCCCTCTCTCTGCTTATTTTCATTTGAAATTTAAGTTGCTATTATTAATTCATTTTGTTCAACGAAGTATAACCAAAGCTACATCCGAAAGGGTGACAAAATTTAGTCCATTTTGATTTGAAATTCTTTAATTAGCCAACAACAAAAATAAAATTTGAATGCAGACTAAATCATTAATGTAAATTCCTTTAGAAAATTTGGTATGAATTACAAAAACACATTCCCACACATAATTGTAGAGCGCAACAACAGAAGCGAAATTAAAAGGCAAGCGCTTCTGTGTAGAGCGTGAGTGAGTTAATGCTGGATAGGTGCCTTTGGCGCTTTTTCTTTAGCAATTAATGTCATGTTTCTGTGCTTTGCCAGCAGCTACAGCTACATTTATACAACCGCTTAAACCACCGACGTCGATACAGACAAATGGAAATGCCAACACCACAGTTACCACGAATTCCATGAAAATACAACAACTACGAACAAAGGCCGAAGTAGATGCGAAGAAATTACGAGGGCCATACTGAATGTTTTGAGGAACGAAAATAGTTTTGGCGAAATTTGGATATTTTAAAATCACTATATTGTATTTGATAGTGATTTTAAATAAAATAAAATAAAATAAAATAAAATAAAATAAAATAAAATAAAATAAAATAAAATAAAATAAAATAAAATAAAATAAAATAAAATAAAATAAAATAAAATAAAATGAAATAAAATAAAATAAAGCAAAATAAAATAAAATAAAATGAAATAAAATAAAATAAAGCAAAATAAAATAAAATAAAATAAAATAAAATAAAATAAAATAAAATAAAATAAAATAAAATAAAGTAAAATAAAATAAAATAAAATAAAATAAAATAAAATAAAATAAAATAAAATAAAATAAAATAAAATAAAATAAAATAAAATAAAGTAAAATAAATTGAAATAAAATAAAATAAAATGAAATAAAATAAAATAAAATAAAATAAAATAAAATAAAATAAAATAAAATAAAATAAAATAAAATAAAATAAAATAAAATAAAATAAAATAAAATAAAATAAAATAAAATAAAATAAAATAAAATAAAATAAAATCAAATAAAATAAAATAAAATAAAAAAAAATAAAATAAAATAAAATAAAAATAAAATGAATTAAAATAAAATAAAGCAAAATAAAATAAAATAAAATGAAATAAAATAAAATAAAATAAAATAAAATAAAATAAAATAAAATAAAATAAAATAAAATAAAATAAAATAAAATAAAATAAAATAAAATAAAATAAAATAAAATAAAATAAAATAAAATAAAATAAAATAAAATAAAGTAAAATGAAATAAAATAAAATAAAATAAAATAAAGTAAAATAATATAAAATAAAATAAAATAAAATAAAATAAAATAAAACAAAAAAAAAAATTTAAAAAGAAAAATAAAATAATGAAGCAAAATACAGATGAGTCCGTGAAAACTTAGTGCCGATAGATTTGAGAGCAATTTTTAGTTGCAATTGCTTTTCCTTAAATTTTTCACGCCCACCCTCGCATTCACACTTTCCCAACTCTCTTACTTCTATTCAATTAACGCCAACGCTCCAAACATAATTTTGTTGTTGCAATTAATACAAATGTAGAATTTGCTTTTACTATTAATTTTGCGTTTGTTGGATGTTGTTAAAACCACTTTTGTAGTTGTTGTTGTATCGACTGCCATTTTAACGTTTATTGTGTGTTGATTTCGAAATATTGCACAAATTACCGGCATTATTTCTTCTAATTAAGCATTAAAGTTTTCTCGCAGCACTTCCTTCAGTGTAGCTGAGTTTGGGTGGCACATAGGAAAGTTGCTCATTTACCACCTTTTCTTGCCAAAAGTAAATTGAACGTGTTGTACTTGAGGTAAGACATTCCTTTGAATATTATTTGGTAAGATTTCTATGTAGAAATTATTTTCAGGCCTGCAGCCATTTCTAATTGTACTCATGTTTCCACTCAAAGGAAGCTTGTTAAAATTGTATGAAACTTATTGTTGTATTTGTAGTTGAAGGAAAGGTAAGAGTTTTTGGTTTCGGTTTTAGTCTGTACACAGATGGAACGAGTTCGATGATAAAGTTGGCATAGGGAGCCGTTCCAGATTGATCAATTAGTTCGACGAACAATCTAGGGTAAAGATATTTCATCCGACTTATGGTTGGTCATGAGATCCAGCCGGACCCATGGAGCCATATACATACATATGTACAACACTTTTCTTTGTGCCAGATGATGTGATGGTGTGAAATGAAATACTTTCCTTGATCTAAGGTTTTGATGTCTAATATTACATGACTACACAATACCTTACTTAGTAGCAAATTCAGCCCAACACCACCATTCACTAACCATGCTCCATTTAATAGCTCCTCCAGCAGGGAAGTCAGTCGAGATTTACGAAATTTAAATTGAAATCTCTTTGACATCTCAATCAACAGAAATCTCTAAACTTGATTTTAAATCTTGTCAAAAGCTTTTTTAAAAGGATTTAGCTATTTCTGTTCAAGTTCAATATATAGACTGGGTGTTGCGTCTTAAAAGCGGAGACGGAAATGCCAACACGAATTCTTTCTTCTGTGAAATTTGTTTATTTCTTGTTGAATTTATTTAAGCTTTCATCTTGTTGATTTTATTCTTTTGTTGTACTATTTTATTGTTGTTGCTCCACTAGAGTAAATAAATTTAACGGCGCATCATTGCTTGTGATAAAAAAAAAAATTCAAACACACAGGCGCGTGTCTGGATACCATATCAAATGATGTGAAATATACTCATGTATGAGGCGTTCCGTCTTGAAGTGATTAAGTCAATCAAAAAAAAGAGGGGAAAATGCTGATATGACCTTGACGTGAAGTGGCTTTAATCTCGGGGTCTTACAATGTCCAATCGACGCCCTCTGATTTAAATCAAGCTTCTAAATTTTTACCTTTAAACGAAGTTCGAAAAAAGAGATACAACATTTTTATTTAAATTATTTTAATTCAAAATTTCACTTTTTCCCATTTTTCTTGCTCTGAAAAATATTTTTTTTGTAATTCCCGGAAACTAGTGTAGGAAAGGAATGATTTTTCATATTCAAAATAGTAGTTAGAGGTACAAAAAAAAATATTTTACAATGTTAAAAAATTTTAAATTTTTCGAAATAGAAAATATTATCTAGAGTTCGCCATTAAATTTTGGACTAAAATTTTTTG
>OX608083.1:3723798-3783442 GCA_951509765.1 Sphenella marginata
GGTTTTGCAGACGACAAAGGCGTAGATGGAGGCTGTGTAGGAAGGAAAGCAAGGAAAGGTGAGCAAGGCAAGCAAGGACGAAGGTTGCGTAAGAAAGGTGAGCCAGCGAAACCGTAGAGTCTAGGAAGTGGGCAAAACGCTCAAGCAGGCAGCTGTGAAGATATTTCCTGAATCAGATTATATATAGCATGTAGTATTAATGGCAAACGGTAAGGCTAACGGTAGTTAGTCGAAAAACGTCTTTTCCTTGGCAGTCAAAAGACACTTTCCGGTGTAGCAGCAGTAACGACTAGGGACCGTATTGAATGGCTTTTTTTTAATTTTATTTATTATTTTTTATCGTACCACTTAAATAATAGTTTTTAATAACCGTAACTGTAATCGTAACCACTATCGTAACCGTAAAATAAAACTTAGCCATAAACATTACCGTAACTTTTTTTTAAATTTTATTTATTTATTTTTTTATCGTACCACTTAAATAATAGTTTTTAATAACCGTAACTGTAATCGTAACCACTACCGTAACCGTAAAATAAAACTTAGCCATAAACATTACTGTAACTTTTTTTTAATTTTATTTATTTATTTTTTTATCGTACCACTTAAATAATCGTTTGCATTTTAATAACCGTAACTGTAATCGTGTAACCGTAAAATAAAACTTAGCCATAAACATTACCGTAACCATAAACACCATTTTGTTTAAAATGAACCTAAAATTAATAATAACAGTAAAGAAAACATAGCCGTAAACATAACCGTAACCGTAAACGCAATTTTCTTTAAATGGAATCTAAAATTACGAATAACCGTAAAAGAAAACTTAGCCATAAACATAACCGTAGCAGTAAAAACCGAAAAAGCAATACTCAGAAATGAAAAAAAAATAAATGAGCGTATTTCATTTTAAACTTACGGTCCCTGATACCCGCACGGTACTCATACAGCTGGGCAGCACCTAATGCGTAACTGTGGGTATATGTATGTATATGTTTATGCGTGTATGTTTACTTGTTTGTTTTAAAAATGTTCCACATCGTTTCCCTTGCCACTTTAATGTCGACACTCTGCACCAACAAACGACATAAACGGCGCAGTGGTGGGGCAAAAATATGTATGTAGGTGGGTGTGCGCGCGCCTAGCATCAGTTGTGAATTGTTTTTCCGGCTTAAATGTGAGAAATGTTTGCCATTTCCACCTACGGCTAGGTTTCGGCCCACTCCTCCCTCACTGCTCCTGCACAACTGGTGGTGACTTCTGCTTGTTTTCATTGCTCTATTTATTTATTAACTTTCTTTGTTTTTACAGACAAACTAAAAACTTTGCAGACGTGCGCAATTGTTGGTAAGTTTTCACACTTTTGTATAAAAAAAAACAACAAAAGCGTTGCGTGAATAGCTAAACGCAAGCCGGCGAAAGTGTTGACCAAGAAAATTAAAGTGAAGAACATTTTCAATTTCAGCCCCTTTATTTGAGAATTATTACCGTCAGTTGAAAAGTACGTACTTTGAGTTCCTTGCCAAACCCATTTCTCCAATACCTCATAAAGACGGAGGTAGCATTTCTTAGCTGTTGAGATAGACATGCAGGTTCCTAAAATATGTTCTCAGGAAACAAAATTCCTTTTCAATAATTACAAAAAAACTTTTTCTAGAGACCTTAGACTATTCCGTGAGGTTTTATGCATAGCTGTGTTTTTGCAAATATAGAACAAAATAAAATAAAATAAAATAAAGTAAAATAAAATAAAGTAAAATAAAATAGAATAAAATAAAATAAAGTAAAATAAAGTAAAATAAAATAGAGTAAAATAAAATAAAGTAAAATAAAGTAAAATAAAATAGAGTAAAATAAAATAAAATAAAATAAAATAAAATAAAATAAAATAAAATAAAATAAAATAAAATAAAATAAAATAAAATAAAATAAAATAAAATAAAATAAAATAAAATAAAATAAAATAAAATAAAATAAAATAAAATAAAATAAAATAAAATAAAATAAAATAAAATAAAATAAAATAAAATAAAATAAAATAAAATAAAATAAAATAAAATAAAATAAAATAAAATAAAATAGGGTAAAATGAATAAAAATAAAATTAAATAAAAAAAATAAAATAAAGTAAAATAAAAAAAAATAAAACAAAATTAAATAAAATAAAATAAACTAAAATTAAATAAAATAAAATAAAATAAATTAAAATAAAATAAAATAAAATAAAATAGAATAAATCTTGAAAAAACTTTAGAAAATAATAATAATCTGAAATTCTTAAATTATTTTTATTTTTTTTCAGATATTTTAAAAATTATTCTTATTTCAAGCTAAATAACTATCCATCGCATAGAAAATCTACTTTTAATTCACTTAAACTAATTATTGTTTGTTCGTTACTTCTGCACAGCATATTGAGGTCAATATACTCGTATGTAATTTTCGCTGCTCCACTTAAATGCAACGCTGCTTACAACTTTAAAAGCACTTACATATACGCTTTATGGTGGCGAAATAGGCGCGGGACCCCAGGAAATCACTTTAAATGCAATGCCCTCTAAGCTCTGCACATCGACGCCATTCGAACGCAGCGTTTTAATTATTGTCGTCAGATTAGAAGATTTCTGTTGAATGCATGCAACGCGCGCAAAAATCGAAAAGAGAAAGAGAGAGAGAGTGGGAGAAAAAAAAAACACAATGAATCAGCAATGAAGTGGAATTTTTTCAATTTGCAATATGTCAGGCAGAAGGTCACTTTTAGCCAGGCAACCACGCTATGAAGGGTTGCAGTCAGCTAAACCGGTTACACTGCCCCCAACACAACGCTTTGTGGCGCGCTACTACTCACCAATGAAGTATCCACCATTGGACGCAATTCGGCGCTGCGTAACGCTGCATAAAATTGTGCGAATGTCAGATTATGCTGACGCTTTTGATTAATCATTTGTACATATTGATCGTGTGGCAAGTGTCTCATCAGTTCTTCCATAAAACTGCTGAACGTGCGTAAGTGGTGTATGGTTGGTGTTGGTGTTGGTGTTGGCGCTGTTGTTGTTGTTGTTGTATATCCAATGTGCATCACTTCATTCTCCAGCTCATTCAATAGCACAAAATTAAGTTGCGGTTCAAACAGCTCCAAATCTACAGCGTACGACCTCGCATGCATGGTCGCATAGGAGTTGCGTAGTCGCTCCGTAGAGGCAGCTGTATCAGGCAGCAGCACATGCAAATAATCCAGAATTTCTACTATCTCTGGTATTTGTTGAGCTTGTTGTAGAAGTGCAGTAAATTGGTTGCTGCGTACGTATTTGAACACTTCGCGGAAATTCGAATCAATTATGTAGTGCTTGGCGACGATTTCATCCACGGTGGCTGTAGGAATTAGATCCAAAAAGTCTTTTAGTTCATTGATGATTTCCGGCGAAATTTTACTCATGCTGTTGGGTGAAATTACAGCTGCGCTTGTTATTGTTGCTATTGTAAATAACAAAATTAGAAATAGCTTCGTAGGCGATAACATTTTTATTTTTTTTTTGTGTTATTTTTCACTTTTTCTGTAGCAACTTAATTTCACGTGCTGTATATTTTCGTGCTCGCGTTCAGACTAAAGCCAACACTCAATTGCTGATTGACGGAAACCTCATTCATGTTTGTTGAGCCGAGATTGTTGTTTGAGCATTTTTGCTTATCAATGTTTCAGACGATGCACAGTGGTGTATTTGAATGAAAATCATAAACAGTTGTGTCAGCATATAAATTAAGTATATACACGAATTTTTTTTTGACAGCACTTAGCGACTTATGAATAAAATAACAAACAATTTTTTTTTCAAACATTTCAAATTCTTTCCAAAATCGAATGCTTATTTTTTGACTTGCGAAATAGCAACCAAAACTGTGAGCGCTGATAATTTCTTCTGCTTGCTATTTAGTTAGCAATTTAAAAATGGTTATCTGGCTTCTAAGTAACGCATACAAATTTATATTTAAATCGCCTTCTTTGCACCTTCCTCGGTTATATTCTAAGCCCTCAAAGCATTATGATTCATGAAAATAATATTTGATCGCAGTTTTCTCAAAACAGTTCACTGTACATGTCTGCGCTGGGATTATTTACTCACTTACTCGCACATGTTGTTAATCGCTGAATTGCTTTTTGCTTGTGCGCCCAACTGCCGGGTTTGTTTTCATATTTGCATTTGCAAAAATGCGATATTTATTTCTTATCGCTGTTTATTCAATTGTTACTGGACAAAAGCGAAAACGTTACTTACATAATTGTACATACAGATACGCAAGGGCAATTCCACCAAGCACATGGACTTTGATTGAACGCATTTATTTTATTTAATTTTATTTTATTTAATTTTATTTTATTTTATTTTAATTTGTTTAATTTTATTTTGTTTTATTTTAGTTTATTTTATTTTATATTATTTTATTTTATTTTATATTATTTTATTTTATTTTATTTTATTTTATTTTATTTTATTTTATTTTATTTTATTTTATTTTTTTTTTTTTTTTTTTTTTTTGTTTCATTTTATTTTATTTTATTTTATTTTATATTATTTTATTTTATTTTATTTTATTTTATTTTATTTTATTTTATTTTATTTTATTTTATTTTATTTTATTTTATTATATTTTATTTTATTTTATTTTATTTTATTTTATTTTATTTCATTTTATTTTATTTTATTTTATTTTATTTTATTTTATTTTATTTTATTTTATTTTATTTTATTTTATTTTATTTTATTTTATTTTATTTTATTTTATTTTATTTTATTTTATTTTATTTTATTTTATTTTATTTTATTTTATTTTATTTTATTTTATTTTATTTTATTTTATTTTATTTTATTTTATTTTATTTTATTTTATTTTATTTTATTTTATTTTATTTTATTTTATATTATTTTATTTTATTTTATTTTATTTTATTTTATTTTATTTTATTTTATTTATTTTTTTTTTTTTTTTTTGTTTCATTTTATTTTATTTTATTTTATTTTATATTATTTTATTTTATTTTATTTTATTTTATTTTATTTTATTTTATTTTATTTTATTTTATTTTATTTTATTTTATTTTATTTTATTATATTTTATTTTATTTTATTTTATTTTATTTTATTTTATTTTATTTTATTTCATTTTATTTTATTTTATTTTATTTTATTTTATTTTATTTTATTTTATTTTATTTTATTTTATTTTATTTTATTTTATTTTATTTTATTTTATTTTATTTTATTTTATTTTATTTTATTTTATTTTATTTTATTTTATTTTATTTTATTTTATTTTATTTTATTTTATTTTATTTTCCATTTTTACTTACTTTCCTTCTTGGGTATACACAGCACTCTACCAACTGACACTACAAATGATGGCCCGCTTAAACGCCTGAAGTGCTCTAAAAATGCTAAACTATATTCAATTTGCACTCATTTGCATTTGCATTTAGCTGCGGTAACAGTTAGCAAGCAGTCCTTATCATGGCTGTGGCTGCACTACGTCTCTTGGGCCAGCCCAAATATTAAGCGCCAGCATTATGTTTTTGGTATTATGCAAATTGCATTGCACACTTTTAGGTGCGCACAAGTAAAACTTGTAATTGTTTTTCATCTGTCTCAGATGCTTGTCGCTTGGATGTGCCATTGTGTTTGGTGTAAAATGGAAAGTCTATTTCTTGCATGTTTTACATTTAACAAGTGACTAAATTGCAGATTCTCCAGGCAGAACGACACCTGTGCACACACACACACACAAACGTCGTACACCACATAAAAGATGCAGAAAGTAATTTTGTTTGAGTGCCTAAAAAGCGCAATTGTTAGATACTTTAACATGGTAAGTGGGTTGACGGTATGACTTAATCGCACATTGGACAAGGCCACAAGTGTACGAGAGCACCTTTTGCAAATAAAAATGCAAATGAGCCTGACCTCATGATGAGTGGGTGGTGTAGGCAATCAGAAGTCTCAGCGAGTATGCACGTAGCGCAGTGAGAGTGAGTAACAATTTTTCGAAAGTATCTTCAAGTGTAGTAACAGCTGTTTATGGCTGACTTACTCGCTTTTGCTTGTAACTACAACAAATCTTGTAGGTATAAATGCTCATGCTTTAAAGTGCTTCTTAGGCATGAATTTCAGGGCACCGATTTTCACATTTTTATGCATTCATGCAGTTTTTTGTTGAAGAGTAAAAGTGTGTCGCGCCTAAAAGTATACGCTGCTAAAAGTTAGATTATTCTTGGCTGCCTCCGGAATGAGTCGCAAATGAGGTTGCGATTAATGCTAGTTCTGATCTCTTTGTATGGGTTGAAGTGATCACTTTTGTTTGCGGATATTCTATGGAGAGGCCAATTGCACCTTTTATACCCTAACGGGCTCCAAAGTCCTAATCCAGTTTCTATCCAAATTATCTTAATCCACGTTCGATTAGAAAAGCAGATTTACTTCCGAGCTTCTCCCAACAGATTTTTCAAGTGTTTAGTCCGTGCGTCCACCAAAATCGTTCCACCATGCACCAAAAGTGTTCCAACAACAGCTCCCACACATTAATACGCTCCTCCAGCACACAACCATTAAAGACGGAAGCAGAGCTTAGTGGTATGAAATGCTGAAAATCATTGAGGTTATGGCAATGGTGACGATGATGCTGGTTGTTGTAGAACAAATCACAAATTTGTAGCGTCGAGAAATATATTCAAACCATTGATGGTGTGTGTGGGCGGTGGTGTGTAATAGCGCCAACACACGAGCCGCATAATGAAGACATTCCAAATGGCAGTAGGGCCCGTATTAACGGCTATCTGGCGCAAATGTTTACGTGGTTAGGTATGTACGCTTGTGTGTGTGTGTGTTTCTTTTATTGCAGTACGTGTAAAACTATGGGAATATCTTCATTATACATTCCAACGATGGCCAGAGCAACGTCTGTTGTTGGATGGCTGTCTGATGGCTTTCTCTTTTATATGTTATTGTGTGTAAAGAATGTGAAAAAGTTGGCAAGCGGCTATTCATATATGTATGTATGTACATTAGGGTAGGTATGTATTTATATTTTGCAGCCTGTAACCGTAACTTTTTATATTTACATTTATGCATTAGGGTGGCTCAATTAAATAGGTATTTTGCTGGGATTTTTTTGTTTATTATTATCTCTTCATACATATTAAAATGGCAAAAGTCGAAGTATGTATGTTCTTGATTATTAATAGAATTTATCAATTTTGAATCAATAGAGTCCAAAGCAACAGCTTTTAGAATTTTTGTTTGTCTGTCTGCCTGTTTGTGCGCGCATCACTTAAAAACGGCTAATTAGAATTGAAGGAAACTTCCACGTTTCTACTACTAGATATCATACTGAAAGTTTAAGACTGTCCCAATTTCGGTAGTTCACTCAGTTTCAGAGTTATCGACCAATATATGGTCCATGGTGGCGAAAAATGTTTTCTTACAATATGGGTATCAAACGAAAGGTCATTATGAGTACGACAATAAGCGAAGTGATAAAGTTTTATGTATCAACTGATTTCAGAGATATAATGCATTTTGCCACCCTAATGCCTTACTAACCAATGGAAGTATCTCTCAACATATTTTGCTGTGCATTTTTCTTTTTGATTTTAATTTTTTTTTTTTTTTGTTATGTTTTCAAGGTGCATTACAAATACACAGCCGTTGAGTTCATAAATATACCCAGCAAAAAAAGAAGGACACGTTCGTTTTTGTCTAGGGAATCATGCCATCAGCACAAGAAATTCACACGCTAATAACTATTTGGTTCACTTGTATACAGGGTCCGTAACGTTACACACTTTTATATTAAAAAAAAAATAAAAATTGTAAATTGAAATGAATTGCAGAATCAGAAGCTCCAAAGCATCAACACTTAAAGTGGTAAATTTTGCTTTATTTCAAAAGGAAAAGGTGCTTTACATCCAGCTTTTCGATTTGAAATTACCAAAATAAACGATTTATCTCGGTCCCTGCTCGTTTACGCTCCGCTCACTCGACCGCAACTCTTAACATTGCTTTTTTTCACTTCGCTTACATTCAGTTGCACCTCTGCTCCACCCATTTATTTTCTTAATTTCTTTTAGTTACTTTGCGGCTTTGTAAAATTATGCAATCTATTTGTGTATTCAATGTGTTGACAGATTTTTAGTGTCCTTTTTCGCCCTCATAAACTAATGACTTATTCCTTTGAGCATTCTGCCATATGTTTCTCATTTGTATGTGTGTGCTTGTGTACATATGTGTGCCTGTGGAATTGAGTTTGTGCATCATTTCAAATTCATCACTTGCATTTGTGTCACGTGCAGAGCGAATTGACGAGTTGAAAACAAAAAATGCTGCAACCCCTTCTATTAGTTGAATAGCTTTTTTGCAGCTTTAAGATTATTAAATACCTTTTTTAAATATTTATTAATACATTATTTTGTGCTATTTAATGATGGTGCTACAGGCCTCAAGATCGAGGAAAATATTCGGTTTGCTTTAATAAAACTAAAAAAAATTATTGGTTCCTCAAAAGATGCCGCAATTTTAAGGACTTGACTCACTAACCTCACTTACTTCTATTATACTCTTAATGAAGAAGTTTGAGTACGAAGAATATTATCTCAAAAATATATTTTATTTAAACACTTCATGAATACTTCATACTCAGCTTCCTTTTCATTTCGTTGCTCTTTTTGTTGTTTATCAATCCATCTTCTTCTTACTTCAATTATAAACTTTTGGCAGCGAAACAAATTTATAATATAATTTAAGTATTCATGCAGGATATAAAAAGAGTAGAGCAACTAAAAAGAAGGTCACTAAAAAATGTCCACTCACTTCCTCACTTCTTAGATCCAAGAGAGTTAATTTGAATTGAGTTTACTTAAACGCATGCGGCCCCAACTGCTGTTTGTCAAATTAAGGGCGATTGGTGGCGTGTGCCTTGCTCTTACCCACCAAAAAAATTGTCACCAAATTTAAAACGCATTTACGCAACATATCTGGGAGACTAGGGAGTGTAGCTTCGATTTGGATACACTAATAATTAAAAACCTTACTTTTATAGACTCCACACAGACATACCCAAGGAGCAGTGAATAAAGAGAAAGTAGGAAAGCAGCATCAAATAAAAATTTTAAAAAATTTAAAAATTAAAAATATTTGTCATTGAATTTCAATTAATCGTCAAACTCTAGTCACCAATCTATTTAGTTAGTCAATCTATTTAATCGGCAAACAGACCAACTCTACTCTCCAACTCTATTTTTTATGTTTTAAATTCACTCACATCATTTTATGGTGGTTATGTCCCAATACCTGTGCAAGTATACGCTTTCTTCTTTCTCTTCATTTTCTTATAATTGACAATTCATGCAGGAAACAAGCGTTTACTTTGAACATTGACTGATATGACAGGCAGTCATGTTTGTAGTAAGTCAGGAAGCCATGAAATTTATTTACTAAATATTTCACGACATTAGAGTCAAATCATCTCTTGAATATGTGTTGAGTCATGACGCATTTGCATTCTTCAAATCATTTTAATATACTCTTTGCACTGATATTTGGAAACTTCTTAAACTTTTTTTTTTTGTTTGAGCGGCTAATTATTCAGTTGAGTCAACTTGGCACTCGCAATTACACACATTCTTAGTTAGTTACTTGATAAAATAAATTTAAAAAAATTATAAAGATGAACATCCAACTGAAATGTATTGAGAAAACTGGTAATGTTTCAAATTTAGTAAATTGAATTTAAATAAATTTGAGCAACCTTCAATTTAAATACGAAAATTTTGCTTAATATCTAAGCGTCATTTGATATGAAATGATAGCAAGAGAAAGCAGACACACATTGACATACACAAATTAATTGCCTGTCAACCACAGTCCTTGCATGATACATGTCACTCAATATGCCTGATATACACACACACACATGACCACACATACATACATGCAAGCGAGTTAGGCTTAAAGCCCAGCAAAAAATGCGATATGTCTAGGCTGCATGCAGGATGTGTCGCAAAGGAGCATGCGACTATTGACGGTTCTGATGTGGGTTGAACTGAAGAAACTAATTGTACTCTTTTCCAGACTTTAACAGGTCTAACTGGATTAAAATTAAAAATTAATTATATTAAACTGATCTATTAATTTAAATAATTAATTATGATAATCGAACATTTTTAGAATAAATAATCGATTAGAATTAAATTTTGTGTTCTATTAATGGGGATTAATTTCGTTTTCAAATTTAATCCCAGGATTAATCAAATTAATCAACATTTCAATTTGATTAAATGTATGATTAATTGCGATTAACGAGGATTAATAACAAATTTTATGTAAATATTTCAGTATTAATTAAAGTTAAAAAATTTTAAAATTTTAGGTTTTTTTTTATAAATTCCTATAACAAAAAATGTTAAAAAATTTCATTTGATTATCTATGATTAAGATTAATAATTATTATTTAAAGTCCACTCACACGAGCACTTTGAACTCCTATAAGTATGCTATAAAATCTGTAATTGCCTTACACCCCTATAAGTATGCTAGCCAAATAAAAATTAAATTATGTATATTGAATAATAACTCACTCTAGATGAAAGGAATCAAACGCGGAATACTCTCTCTTTAAAAACCAGTAGCACGAACTTATGGCTGGGCACAACTAGAACAACAAACTTCGTACTCAATCAACTGCGCTACAGCCATTGATATTACCGCCGTCTTATCAATATGCCACAAGCGCCTGATTTGATCAGCTATGAGCATTAACACGCACATAATTACGCTCATACAAGTTGGCGATTTGTTACACCCCGTGCAAGGATGTTGTATTGTGCGTACATTTGTTTTTGTTACCAGTCTCTCTGTGACACATATTGCCGCCTGTGCATGCGTGTGTGTGTGTGCCCAATTAAGAGCCAATTGCCATTATGTAACCACTTGCAAAGCACTTGTCACCTTGTCGTTGCTGTCATTTCAACGCGCCTCAATATTCTTGCAAGGTAATGTTTAGCTGTTTATATGCCGCAAACTAAATCATCATTAACCGCAACAAGTACAAAACTCTCTCACAAGTAACAACGTCCATTGCGTTCATCAAGTTTGCGAGTACTTTATGGTAACGCAGCAACTCTCGTGACAGCCATCAAAATGCAATAATCACACACATGACTCCCACACACCTACACGTATCTGCATCTGCTCTCTAACTCAGCAGCTTCACTTGGCCTATCGCTTTTGTCTTGCCAGCGGCACAATTGTCAGCTTACAAGTGTTTAACAATATGACAAGCACCTCGCCTGTGAAAATATGCCTTCCATAAGTAACTACACACACACATACATACATAGATCCTATGCTTAGTAGGACCTTCCACATACCATCCGAAAACGTCCTCTTGCGTCAGCATTGCCGTTTCAGCGACCTAATTCGATTGCTTATACTTGCCGTTAGCGTTCTTGGCTGGGTTAAATATGCAAATGTGGCGACCGTTGGGTGTCATAATTACACACTGCAAGTGCAATCCAATTACACTCTTACACTTACTTACTGCAGCATATTCAAGGCGGTTGTTGGTATTCAAATCAAATCCCTAATACATCTTGGACATATGTATGTACATAAGAATGCCTCTTTTGTGGAAAAATATTAAAGTCTTTGTCGCTCTTGAAGCCAGGCTTCGTAACCTCAAAACCAAATCGGGCGCACATCGTCACAGTCGTAAATGAACAACTCTTCAAGTCAAAATGTTAATAGACGTCATCCCGTAGTCGTGAATCGGAGCAGAAACAAAATTTTACACGTAATTGCAACAACAACGATTTCACGATGTCTGGTGCAATTTGTCACTAGTTCACAAACAGTCAAAGCAGCAACAACAACAAATTGAAACAAATATTTAAAAATGTAAAAAAAATATTTAACAAAATTATATATCTTCATTTATAATTATATATCTTCATTTATATTTATAACTTTCATGAATTTGAAGTGGTAACTTTGGTCCGAGGATTGTAAGTATGAGAAGAAAAAGAGATAGACACACTATTAACATACAATCGATTGTTCTGATAAACGGGATTTGGCCCATAACTCTTGAAATTAGAAAGCTAGAAACTTAAAACTTTTTAGGTTAGGTAGATACTTATTATAAATGTAATATGTGCAATGAAAATCAGCCAGTTCGGAACAACATAAATAAAATATAGCCACCGTACAATCGATTGTTCCGATAAATGAGGTTTGGCCAATATACAGTCACTCACAAAAATAGGTATACACCTATTTTTGGTAGCCCTCACTATTTTTTTCTACAACAAATTTATTTTAACTAATTTTTTTTAAGACAAATTCTTATGATCTAAAACATAAACTTTAAATTATGTTTTAAAAATATTATGAAAATTCAAAAAATTTCGACGAATTTTCATGGAAATTTTAAAATTTTTTCTCATAATTTCTAGAATTTTTTTTGGTATGCAGATTTGTAGCCCGTTCAATTTTAGTAAGGTAAGGTGTAAGTCTTAAGTCCGTAAGAAATTTGGCTGGTTTTTGGGAATCTTTTTTCTGAAGAGCTTCATTGTCTTTTTCCATATAAAAAAATGACGTGCATAAATGTCTATGCACATCCCTTTCCTTACTTATTATTATTAATGCCCCCCACCACAAAATTCGAAGTCATGGAAAAACTATACCCACTAAAGTTAATTTAGGCGCTTTTTCTAGTGGAAATGTAAATTTAATGAGCGCACAAAATTAACGCCCACAACACGTAAAGCAAATAACGGAAATAAATAAAAAGAAACAAAAAAAAAATTATAAGTGTAGGTGTGCTGTAAGTGTACTTCGAAAGTGTAGTACAAAAACAAAATGAACAAATACACAAACACGAAGTTAGAGTGAAACGAAAAGGCATTGAACAAGGATGACATGGACGAAAAGTTAGAACAAAACTCAAATCAAAAGTAGCTATTTCCTATATCCCAGCTAAAAGCGCAATGTACGCTATGTTTCTATGTAAATATATACACATATAAATATATAATAAAATTAGTAATGATATTGTAAAAGTAGCAAACAATATGAAAACAAATTACATGCTAGAATGGCAATCAAATTTTGAATGACAGCTTAAATACTTATCAAAGAACTCAAAGAACTGTCTGG
This sequence comes from Sphenella marginata, assembly GCA_951509765.1. NCBI lineage: Eukaryota > Metazoa > Arthropoda > Insecta > Diptera > Tephritidae > Sphenella > Sphenella marginata. The sequence continues at coordinate 3,736,998 of OX608083.1, forward strand.
TATATGAGGTAAGCGTTCTTGGCTATATTTTGGTGTATTCATGAAATTCATATTTACTTACATACACACACACACACATACATGTATGCATCTACATTTAATTGAAACATCATTTATCATTTTTTCGGCAGTCTCATTTAAGCTGCCAAATTGATGGCGTAGTCAAGCACGCAATCGAAAAGTTTCCGGCATGTATACTAGACGTAAGTCAATACATACATATGGGTGTTTCCATGCAGCCGTATGCGACATTCGTACACTTTTGGAGTAATATAAATCTCACATAAAACGAGTTTTCGGGAAAATAAAAATACAGTTACGTTGCAATTAAAAAGAAGTATGTTTGGAAAAAAATTGGTCGCCCTGAAAGCTTTGGTGTCTAAAATATCCGTTCAAAATGAGGTGATAACTTACGCGACAAAAACGGAAGTGCTTATATTGTGCACATACATATATGCGAAAGTCTGCGAATCAAGCCAGTTCTTAATTTCTTTGAATATTCGTAACCTAAGCTAAATAATGCACCTTTACAATCCTCTCATATTTAAAGAGAAATCGTCTCTTTATATTATTATTTTAAAAAAAAACTAAATAACGTACGTGACATAACGTACGCGACAATTTTTCTAGTATATTAATAATAAAATGCAGGGACGTAACTGTTATAAGAAATATGATAAAAAGGTCCCATTTAACCATTAATACTGATGTATTCAAATATTGGTTATAATTAACCATTACCGTAAGACATATTTTATATTGGTCAACATAACCATTATAAATGAGAGAAACATTTTTTGGTTAACAATAACCATTATTGTAAGTAACATAATTTTTTTGGTTATCGGTAGCAAAAAAATGCAAACAATATAAAACAACTTGAGTTGCTGGAGTGGCATGACCAATGTCTGCAAGTTCCTCGAGGAAAAATTTACCACTATTCAGCAAAAATAGTTTGCTGTCGAGTGGGTCACCGATAACCAAAAAATTTATTACTTGCGATAAGGGTTATTCGTAACCAAAAAAATAAATCTCTCATTTATATTGGTTACGATGACTAAAATAAAATAAATCTGATGATAATGTGAATTCTGAAAGAAAAAAATAACAATTATTTTCGGTTCCTGATAAAATGTTTTTTGTTTGAAATTTATACTTTAATTAGGAAACAAAATAAAAATGTATTCTTATTATAAAAACTATATGATAATGAAAATAAAATCGAATTCATAACATATGTATTTGTTGATATACATTCTTTATATATTTACATAAACTCTAATATTTTCTCGTAAGGAGTATGCCGTTCGAGCAGTATTTATATGTATGTTGACTGTCGACGAATAGATCGATATATTCACAAGCGTATTTATGAAATGAAAAAGCATCTGGTAAAATTATATTATTAGCTTTTACTATTTGCCACACCTTTCTCTTTATAACAACACCTATTCCATCCACAGCGCCTTTGCCATGCGAGGTGGCAAAGAAATTCCATCCAAAATATTTGCAGCTAAATTTATTTAGAAAATAAGGGACGCTTGTTAAAATAAACTTATTTTTAAACTGCACCTATGTATTCAGGATAATGGTATTGAAAAAATTGCTTTTAACGTCGATTTTAATGTATTACAATAAAATATTCATACTTAAAATAACGTATGCGACAAACTTTAAAGGGTAATACAATTTTTATTACTTCGATTCAAAAGAAAATTTCAGCGAATATATTTAACTAGAAGATCTCTTGATTTGGAGTTGTAATCTCTATTACTTGCGACTGTCAATACACAAATGATATAGACAAATAATGTTTTTGCATAACGTACGCGACAAAGGTATACTATCAAAAGTAAATTAAAAAAATACCGTTATTCGAGTTCAAACTTCTCTTTTTCTCATTTTTGTAAGTAGCTGGCATTGTTAATTTAATTTTAAAATGTATTTGCACTACTTCAAATCTCTTAATTTAAGTAATTCGGAAGAGAAAATAGTTGATTCAATTTGCGAAAACTGAGTTGAAGAAAATATCAGTTTTACTCTTCCGTTTATGAGTTTTAAGATACCAACAAGCTGTAAATACTTCCATTTTATAAAAATTCAATTCCTTTTCCCTTAATAATTCGTCTTAAAACCCATTTTCTGGTCATATAATTTTTTCAGTCGTGGTTGACCTTCTCATGGAAACACCCATATGTACATACATGTGTGTGTGTGTGTGTGCAAGTTTGACTTATAGGGAAAACCTTCAAAGATACGAAGAAAGAAAGTGTAATTATAAGCATGACAGGAAGTGGCGGATACGTAGCCGCCAAAAGTCTGGTAGTTTTCTTGAAGGTCGAAGCTGTGGAAATTTAAAAAATCTGTGTCAATGTCGTTGACAGCTGCGTGTCTCTGGATCAAAGCGCTATTTTCTATGCTACCCAGCAACAACTGAGAGCTCTTGAAGGCGTGCCGTTTTTTTCTTATGGTATTAATACCAACCAAATTTTTTTTTTATTTTTAATAATTCAAGTTTTTTAAAAAATTTTATTTTTTACTTTTAACATAATTAATTTGTTTATTGGCTTATATATAAATATGTATATTACTTATTTAGTTTTGAGCTCTAACCCTATTTTAAATAAAAAACTAAATTTTGTTGTTATTTATTTATTTTCAATATTTCGATCTCAATCTGAGATCATTATAAGGAATCTTCCGCCGTTTTGCATTTTAAATTTTTTTTTTGTTTTGTCGGCCACAAAAATTTCATCGCATTCGAATTTCTATCCTTTTTACTTGATTACCCGATTGCTTAAATCAAAGAAAGACACCGAACTTCCGTCTCATTACCGGCAAACCAAAATTGAAAATTGTAAATAAAGTGAGACACACACACATACATATGCACATACCAAAGGAAGCGCAAGGTGCTTATTTATATTTTTATTTATCATTTGCTGCAGAGCACGCTTAACAAAAAGAAAAATTAAAAAAAAAATTGAAGGAAATCAGCAAAAAAAGCGTGCAGCAATTTACCTGCAGGAAGTTGGAAAAAACAAATCAACAATCAACTGTTTGTCAATATTTGCTGACAGCAAACAAAAGCAAATAATGAAAATTGAAAAAAGAAAACAAAAAAAAAAAAGAAATACAATGTGAAACATACAAACAAACATATGTAGACATATGCTGACCGCATGAAAATGATTGCATAACAATGCCCATGCTACGCTGTGGATAACATAACATAGCGCAGAGAGATAATACTTTACCCTTTCAGACCTTTTCAGGGGTTAAGCTTGTTCGAAAATCTTAAAAAAAAAACGGAACGTGTAAACAAAAACTAAACCAAATCAAAAACATCAAACAAATGCATACAAAAGTTGATTTAAGGCAAAGAGTTTGGCTGCTGAGGGAGAGAGAACTTAAAAGTTGTGGAATGATTAGCACACCTTGACTTTTGGGTCACTCACACAGTCAAACCTAAACGAAATATGCAAGGAATTTGATTAGTTCAGAACTAGCACAAAACTGAGTCGATGGACGGCAGCACTGGTTCCAGCTTGATAACCAAACAATGCTGACAAGTGACCAATTTTTCATGGCAATGGCAACTATCACCTCCAACTCAAACAGTTCCTTAAGGACTAATCCACAGGCGGTAATCTTTATTTAACGCATAAAGAACGAGTTTCGAAGTTTGTAGTAGAGATGGAAGAATATCAGCTATACTAACGATATATCGATGCTTTTTTAACTGGCACTACTATCGATATTTTATTGCAATCGATAACATCGACTATAGCGTAAAATAGGTTCTCATTTGCTCTGAAAAATGATAAACCAGTGAACATTTATTTATTCCCGCGGATTATTGGGGACTACAGGGAAGTACTTTATTAATTTCCATCAATACCTGTCGTTCAATAAATGTCGATAGAATTGATATTCGTTAGAAATATCGACTTTAAAACTATTAATACTCGATACATCGTTTTCAAAGCTATCGATAGCGCACCATCTCTAATTTTCACATTCGCTCTACATTAACACAAGTTTCCCTCAGCGCTTGTCAAATTTTTTCTTTATCTATAGACAAATCCTTCCAAAAATATATCAACCCCAACACTGCCTCTTTTGGACACTGTCTCCCAATTTCGCTGCAGGGAACACAAAATGAGTCCAACCGATAAATGAATGACGTTTGTGCTTGTTGAGTTGATTGTTTGGTTAGCCGGTTCACTGGTTACTTCGTGGGCTGCTTTGGTTAGACCGTCGGTTGGTCAGCTGGTTGACTGATCGCATCGGTTTTGCTTTTTTCGCTGTGCAATCAACTGGTCGACAGCTAGTAAATTTGGTTAGGCATACGGTTATATTTGGTTTTCTACTTTGTAGCTTAGCAAATTAAGCTTTTGCAAGAAAAACAAAAACAAAAAAAAAGAGTACACAGAAAAAAATTAGGCCAACAATAGACTATTTGCTGTTTTTGTTGTTTGTATTACACATGAGATTTTAGCACTGAAATCCTTTTGTAGTTGTAAGTCACTTTCATTTTTAAAACTAACACTTTTCACTTTCTGTTTGTTTGTGTAGCCAAGAAAAAAGTGTGGAAACGTTTTTTTAATTGAAATCACGTTTGTTTGCTTATGCTCTTTGTTGTTACTGTAGGCTCACATATTCGAACCTGGCGCACAATTACACGAAGAGCATCTAAATTTATCGGCTACGGAGTAATAATCGGATACCTTTTAGTGTTAGCCTTTGTCGCTCGATTTGGTTAACTGGGTATGAATACATATTTTTCATTTGTAGTGGTGTCACTTTTAAACTGATTTTTCCATATAATAATACATTTTTGGAATTTTTTTTTATGGATGGCCACGCAGCTTGAGCAGACCTATCCACACATAAATAATTATTTATACCCTCAGTGCAGAGTTTAGCCATAAAAGGGTTCGAAAATTTTTCAACTGTAGAAATTTGTAAAAAGTTCAAATCATTTCGTGCCTCTTGTATCTTTTACTTTTACTTATTTTTATTTGCTTCAAATGCTTGGACGTCCAGTTCCTTAATCAGAAAAATTTGTTTTAAAACAGTGTCCCAGTCTTTTGTTTGTTGTAAATTGTTTTCCTTCTTCGTATTTCTCTCCCACAAATATACACCCATTTATGTGGAGGCGTGACGCTAAATTGTTTGGCATTTAAGTGGCGCAATATTGTGACATTTTGTCAGGTGGGCAGTTATTTAATTTTTTTGTATCTCTTTTGTTGTTGTTGTACCTTTTTTTCCAGTACTTTTATGCAAACACGCTGTCCTTTGTTATGTGCTTTGTGTTTGCAGTTTTTAGTTGGCCGGTCAATCATCAATTGTTTGCAATAATCACTGCACATCCTTTGCAGGCACCCTTTACAACAACAACAATATGGTGTTAGTTCGTTAGTGTCGTTTATTGTTTTTGTACATCCATTCATACATACTATATATTTAACTATGTATGTATGTAATTGTTGTGACTGTTTTCAGTTTGTCATTACTGTTTTGATTTTTTGTGGCTATTGAATGTTTTGTAAAACGTTGATTGGTTAAACAATGTAACTGGGGGCATTCCGTGTCAATAAAACTAGTGTTTTCATGGCTTTTAATAGTATGATATGTGATTATGTGCATGTGATGGAAAAAAAATGTTCTCATTAGCACTAAAATGATGTTTATCGAGATCTTTCGAAGGCAATTTTCTTTTTTAACAAAATCTGTGAATGCAGTCTCGAACTATAAAAAAGTTCGAATTCGAACACAATTCGAGTTTCGAAAAATATGAAATTTTTTTTTTGTTATGTAAGCATGCATTAATACATTATTTAAAAAAACAAATACCTCATAATTTTTCGAAGTTCGAAAAAAGTTCGACTTCGAAAGAAATTCGAGTTTCGAAATATTATGAGAACTTTTTTTATGTATTTTATACATTCATACATTACATAAAAAAAAAATGTCTCATAATTTTTCGAAATTTGAAAAAAGTTCGAGTTCGAAAACAATACAAATTTCGAAAAATTGCGAGAATTTTTCTTTATGTATTTCAGACATTTATAAAAAAAAGCATATTTATTATAAGCAGCGTTTTCTCTCATTTTCAAACATTTATAAACATTGAGTAAGGCGGACTTGACGGAATAACCCATTAATATGCGCAAATATTCAAGACACCTATGTATACAAAAATATGTATACGTATGTATGTATTTGTATATACATATATAAAAAATGTGTATGGTTTGTGGGTGCCATTTATTGCCACTGTTGACATTTTGTCCATTTTGTTGATTAATTGCATACAAAAGTTAACAATTTCACGTCTGGCGGTTTGAGTGGCTGAAAAATGGATTAACTGGATAGTTAGTTAGTTAGCATTACTACATGTCAACATACTTTTTTTTCGTTTTGAATATGTGTTAAAAATACATACATTTAATTATTTAACTAGTTACGAAGCTAGTCGCGTCTGCTGCTCTCCAATTTTTGTTAAAAATTTGCAGTTTTTGTTGATTAGATTTGGTTTCGCTTTATCAAATTGTTGTTTGGCTTTGCGATTTTAGAGTTGAGTAAAAAAAATTTATAGTAATAACAAATACTAACTGCATGGGAAAACAAGAATGACTTAGCCAACAGCAACAACAACAATAACGATCGCTATGTAAACAACAGTGAAACCAAAGCCAACCAACATTTGACCATTTACGCTTTCGTAATTTGGCTTAAAACATAATGGCCAAATAAAACCAAACACACACACATATGCACATACATACATATGTACATTTCGTACAAGTAAAGCAGCAAATTCGGCATTGATGTAGTTTTGCTGTAGAAATTGAATAAAAAAAGGACCAAAATGTAAAATATATGGACTATAAAGAATATCAACCATACAAAGGTTTTTTGGATATATCCTAAAATAAGTTTTTTTTAATGTCTCGCCACTAGCACCATCTAGCGAGTAAATTTCTTAGAGAAAAAAATACTGGATTATATATGTATATGACTTCAATGCCCGCATTTTATTTATTTTATTTTTTAATTGGTGTTCTCCAAGTATACAGTGGGCCTTTTAAGCATGCAACGAAGCAAAACTTTTGTGATAAAAACAGCTCGCATGGAGACAATGGACGCCAATGGCTTTAGAACCAAATTTAAAAAAATAAATAAAAACAAAATTAAAAACAAATAGAAAAAAAAATTAATATTAATAACAAAAAAAAAAGGCGAATACATTGTGACGTCACAGGGCATCATAGTTTAGTGTTAGAATGTTCTAACAGCGGCTTTGGTGCAGACACTGTTTCATATCCCACTGTCCGAGAAGGGATCTGATGATGAGCCTGGAAACCCTGAAACATGTAATCCTATCCATCGCTGTTGATTTATCTTTGTAATTTTTCTCCAATTATCAATTGTTCCCAAAAAAAACTGGCAATATTAATTCGCTTAGAATTATTGTTAACTGGTCTCGAGCTTGCTCAAAACTTACAAAAAAAAAAAATATTTATAAAAGTTGTGAATAATAAATGGTCACACTGTTTTCGTTTTTAGAAACATATGTATTTCCAAACCCCGAAGATCCACAAATTGTCAGCAATAAATCCCGTCGATTCGGGATCACGGATTCCCTTAATTACTATTCCAAATTATTATTACAACCCTCTCTAACTATTTGCAATTCTCCACTTTAATTCAATCAACTAAATAGGAAACGGAGAAGTATCAAAATTTTCTATGCGTGAAATGCAATTGCATTCGGCTGTCAACGGAAACGGAACTAAAGGTTAACATGCAGACAGATAAACTAAAATAATACCGCAACAAAAGTTTTGAAAACCTCAAAAGTGATGGTGGCAACGACGACGCACCGCAACTTTGATGAATTTGCATACATTTTGCCATCACCACTGCGTGCGTATGTATGTATGTGTGTATTAATACGGCAAGGTGAGTGAGAGCAAACTTCGATGCAAAGTGCAAGCGTGGTGTGTGTGTTTGTTGTTTGTGCCGTTACTTGTGAATGTCAAGGATTGCATTATTTGATTTCCGCTGCTTGCATATGTAAGTAGTTGCCGGCATTCAAACCAACAACAACGTTCACGCATATTTAAGTAACATTTTGAAGCAGTGCAGTAAGCGCACAGCTTCCAAATTAAAAGCAAGTTGTTGCCTCTATACTAAGTAGATGCGTATGCCTATGAGAGGGGGAGGAGGGGAGGGGTGCTTGCTGTCCCATACCTTGCTAAAAGTGGAAACAGCGCATAAATGATTTGCATTTAATGACATTTTACCGAATAAAGCCGCCAACGACGTCAATTGAAACGGCAGCACAGCCACAAGCATAGAAGCCGGAAAGCAAGAAAATGCACAACAACCCTGTAAAAAACGTTGGAGTATGGGAGTACTCCAACATTTATCCTCATTCATACAAAAAGGTGGTCCAATTTATAAGCCCATGTCCGGTGATTGGATCACCTAATCCATATCGGAGCACCCTGCGGAATAGTCTATGGAACACCTACGTGAGAGTACTTTGAAAATGCTGGCAAAATATTACTCTATAGAGTACTTTGCAGTAAAGCGAGAGAGGGAGTATGTGTTCTTTTTGAGGACCACCTACTCCCTCTCTCGCTTTGCTGTTGAATAGTCCATAGAGTAATCCAATAGGAGTATTTTGGGAGTACTCTCATGTAGGTGGTCTATAGAGTATTCAAAAGCAAAGAAATGGAGTACTCCGAGTCGGATTAGGTGATCCAATTACCGGCCATCGCCATGTAAATTGGACCACCTTTTTTATATGAGCGAGGATAAGTGTTGGAGTACTCCGATACTCCTTAAGGAGTACTCTATGGAGTATGGAACGGAGTATTTCGGTTTTTTGCAGGGAATGCATCCAAACACACACACACACACAGCTGCACTTATGCCTCATAAGATTCCTTGCATTCATGTGGCGCTATTGAGCAACGTTCCTTTGTATGTATGTGTGTGTGCGCATAAATTAATGTACAAATTACTTATGTAAATATGAACTTTACAGTTACGGTATTCTCATGCAAATTCACATATGCACATTGTTGTTGTTGTTGCTGTTCGTTTGTTTCTGTCGAACAGACTCTTTTGTGTGCGAACGCTATTTTAAAAGAAATAACGCAACTTGCAGCGCATTGAGGTGGGATATAAAACAATTTCGCCACAAACCATGCAGCTGGGTTGATTGTCCGGTTAGTTCGTTTTAGCCACAAACACACAATGTTGCGCTATAGCTTCCGGTAAGCAATGCAATATCCATCTGCGTGTATGACGATGTTGCGGTTAAGCGTCTCTATTCATACCACTTTGTTGGTCCATCCCGTGGTGTTTCAATTCATTTCTCATTCATGTTTTTCAATTCAATTGTTCGATTTCCTGTGTGTTTTTTGAAAAAGAAGTACGAGTTCAGAGTTGCCATGTGCAGTAAGGTGGGTTGAACCAGTTGAGATACTGAACTTAATTACATCGCTTATTTATTATTTGTTTTTATGTATTTTTTTTTTTTATTTTATTTTATTTCTTCCTTATTTTTTTTTATTTTATTTTATTTTATATTATTTTATTTTATTTTATTTTATTTTATTTTATTTTATTTTATTTTATTTTATTTTATTTTATTTTATTTTATTTTATTTTATTTTATTTTATTTTATTTTATTTTATTTTAATTTATTTCTTCCTTATTTTATTTTATTTTATTTTATTTTATTTTATTTTATTTTATTTTATTTTATGTTATTTTATTTTATTTTATTTTATTTTATTTTATTTTATTTTATTTTATTTTATTTTATTTTATTTTATTTTATTTTATTTTATTTTATTTCTTCCTTATTTTATTTTATTTTATTTTATTTTATTTTATTTTATTTTATTTTATTTTATTTTATTTTATTTTATTTTATTTCTTCCTTATTTTATTTTATTTTATTTTATTTTATTTTATTTTATTTTATTTTATTTTATTTTATTTTATTTTATTTTATTTTATTTTATTTTATTTTATTTTATTTTATTTTATTTTATTTTATTTTATTTTATTTTATTTTATTTTATTTTATTTTATTTTATTTTATTTTATTTTATTTTATTTTATTTTATTTTATTTTATTTTATTTTATTTTATTTTATTTTATTTTATTTTATTTTATTTTATTTTATTTTATTTTATTTTATTTCTTCCTTATTTTATTTTACTTTATTTTATTTTATTTCTTCCTTATTTTATTTTATTTTATTTTATTTTATTTTATTTTATTTTATTTTATTTTATTTTTTATTATTTTTTTTTATTTTATTTTATTTTATTTTATTTTATTTTATTTTATTTTTTATTATTTTTTTTTATTTTATTTTATTTTATTTTATTTACTAACATTCTCCAATAGGGTAACTTTAGTTTGGAACTATTGAAGCAGGGACCCCCAATAACGATTAATTTTGTATTTTTAATGTCAAAACTCAAAGGCTTCCTCCTATCGTAGAACAGTTTCAAGTACATGAATGAGCATGTCTCTTCATGCTTAACCGAAATCTACAATGATTGAAAAAAGTTTGAGTAAATCCTATATAAATTACAACTTAATCATTACTTTTGAGTTTAATTTTTTTGGTCAAACATAAAACTTATTCCCTGAGTTTTATTATTTTGAGAGGAAATAAAACTTATCCTTGAGTTTTATATTTTTGCTCGACAGTAAGCGTTATTCTTTGAGTGATATTTTATCGTTCAAGGATAAAAATTAAGTTCCGAGTTTTAAGTTTTTTTCGTGGATCAAAAAACTCAAAAGGTCGCTGCGGCTTTAAGGAAAGTTGTTGGTCATAAATATTGGTTGGTATAATCTCGTCAACATATGTACTCAATTATTTAAACATAGTTTTAGCCATTTACATATACTTGCCATTAAGGCGAAGCGGCCTTTTGAGTTTTTTGATCTACGAAAAAACTTAAAACTCGGATCTTAATTTTTATCCTTGAACGATAAAATATCGCTCAAAGAATAACGCTTACTGTCGAGCAAAAATATAAAACTCAAGGGTAAGTTTTATTTCCCCTCAAAAAAATAAAACTCAAAAAGTGATCATTACGCTTAATCAAAAAAATAAAACTTAAGCGTAAAGATTATTGCTGATTTTTATTGAAAAAAATCAGAAAATAATGATCAAATGTCGAGTTCTATAATTAAACTTATAACAGTTACGGTCCCTGTATTGAAGGCGGCACTCCCTTCCAACAATTTCTACTACCTGGTTGCTACTATTACCCACACCGTGACAGCTTTTGAATTGCATTTGCATACAACTTGTATACGCCTGAGTATGCGGATAAGTTTTTGTTTTCAATTTTACTTTTTTTACTGTCCGAGTACGACTAAAATATGGACTTATTCTATATACGCACATGACACAGATATATCTATGCAAAGATCCCACTCACCATGTTTAGTCTCATGCGAATAGCTACAAAAATTGTTGTTTTTAACACAGTTGCATGGTGCAAGAACTTCATCTTCTCGAAACATGGTCTGTAAATACTCTTGCGTATTAGTGCATATGTTCGTATTAGGAATGTCAAAACCGGGTTGATTTTTAGTGACACGAATTATATAATATTTTCTTCTTAATTTCGGAATACTTTCAATTTACAGGCCTCATAAAAATTAAAAAAAAAGTATTTTTCAGGATGAAAACCTAAACCGAAACTGTTGGAGAAAAGTGAACACTCAAATCCCGGAACGAAAAAATTATTCCAAAATTCCGGGATTTTTTACACCCAAAAATTATTGATCAATAGTTTTCATATACATATATGTATATATACTCGTATATATGAGTGTGATAGTTGCAGAAATGGTGTTTTCTAAAACATCAACTCACTGACTTAACTGTCTTGCTGGCAACATACAACATGTACCTACTTCACTAATGGTATAACACAATCACACGCACACGAACATTATGCTGGTTGCGGTTGAGTTGATCTAAGCGGATACCGGAAACCCATAATTATGCAATTTCTTGTCAACATGTTAGCCAGTCAGTCAGCTGGGCAGTCAACCAAGTTCGTGTAGGAGTCAAAGTCAGGGTCGTAGCCGAGCTGGTTGGGAAGGACAAGAGCAGCTTTTATAATAGGAAAACGCATGCAAAGTGACCCTACGCATAACCAACAAAAAAATATGTGATCTTAGTAAAGACATTTGAATTATAGCTTACGGTATAGTAAGTATAAGGACTTCTGTTGTATGCGAGCGAGGTGTTTTGGCTATTTCCTGATGGTTGAGAAAAGGGGTGAAAATAACCGGTTTGGTTTTTTAAAGTTTTAGAGGACTCATAAAAGATATTTTTTTTTAGTTTGAAAATTATTATTTTTCATTAAATTCCTTTTTTCAATTTAAAAAAGTAATTATTATAAGTTTTTCAATGAAAACTTTCTAGATCAAATCTCTTTTTATAGATCTGTTTTTGAAATTCCTCGACTTCTTCATCAGAACAATTTTATCGATATCGGTTTTAAGAAGAGGCTTACTGGTTCCCTTTTTCTATTTAAAATCTAACATAATTTCTTGTTGGGTACGTACGCACATAAATCTGCACGCATACATACATAGCCAGCACTTAAAAGTTAAGAGACTTCCACGAGTTTAGACAAAATATTTTATTTTATTGTACAAGTATAAAAGTATGTAAGATATATATATATCGTCTATGTAGTTGGTATAAAACACAACTGTTGTTCATAATTTTATTCGCTGAGCTCGTCAGTTGTTACCATGAATGAATCAAATTGTAGAGTCTTTCTATGGGCAACTAAAAGTAAATAAAAATACTAGCCATGCATTAAACTTTCATGTACACTTATATATATAGTTATGTATGTATTAATATCTAGTCTTATAAATGTTTGTATATACACTTTTATATACAGCACATACAATGTGGTGCCTCTAGTCTTTACTCATGAAAGCTTTTAAGTTTGTATGTCGGCATGTATATATCGCATTTCGTTTACCCTTAAATAAAGTTTATGGCTCTTGACTTTTACAACATACAATGTAAATTACGTTTGCATGCTAACTGCTCTTGATTACAGACTTAAATACGTGAAGTATTGTACTTTTTGGTGTTAGTTAGATTAGTTTGCCTTAGAGCGTTTGTTTAAAACAAGCATATGTTTAATTTAGTTTTTCTGTTCCATTCCAATCAACCATTATATGGAGTATTGTGAGTTGTAATAGTAATTATGGGACCGTCATTATGATTTTACGAAAACATTGAAACTCTCTGGAAGCGCAAAGCAACTTGTTTGCATGGTCTATTGTTTCGAAGTTTCAAGTTTTTTATATTTTTCTTTTTGTTTTCCATATTCAACTGTTTTGTACTTTTTTTATTTTTCTTGTTTCAGTGCCACTGTTCTATCACCTCTCAGCAATAGTCTTCGATGACTTTGCAACCATTTTCAAGCGTTTAATTCATGAAAAGCGCAGCCGAGGAGCGTTGCATCTCCACTGATTACCGCCAGCCAGAGCCACGGCACATGCAAGCATAGCAATTTTTACCTGCATCGCAGCTCATTTATGTTTCCACCTTAATAAACTTATAATCGCCTTATATAATACCATGAAGTTATCAATAAAATTGCAATTAGAGAATCAAATCATTTACTTTCTTTTCACTTTACTGCAGCTCTGTATCACTTGGTTCATGGCTGCGCTATTAACTTCTCTATCTGCGGCAAGTCAATGCAAAGAAAAAATGCTGCCATGAAATCGTTGAATTGTTCGTAATAAGCGCGTTGTAGCTGCGTTGGTGTCCAAGAAAAATCTTCAGAAAAGCATTGCGAAGATTGTGGTAACTTAGCAGCAGCTGCAGCTTCCTTTAATTGCGTTCAATAGCCAAGTTATTAATTAAGATTATTATTAGAGGCAGATTTATTTATCTCATAGGAAAAATTCACACGAACCGCCAATGGTGGAAGCAAGATTGGTGGATGTGGCTGAGTTGGAGGATGACTAATAGCTGGTAATTACAAGTTAATCGTTGCAAGAATTTAGGAGTGGGATGCGCTTTAAAAAGCAAGTTATAGAAATTGAAAGCTTTCTGAGTAACACATCACGAATTGGCTTCACTGTAAAATGAATTTACTGAGGATATTCTAAAACTAATTTTAAAAATAATTTTGGTTGCAAAGACGTGAAAATGGATTTAAATGAAGCCGAACTTTGAAAAGAGCTCATAGAGAGATCGAAGTTTTGGGTCTCCTTGTCCGACTATGACTTTTCTAAAGTGAAACCAGTAACTAATCAGTAAAGTAATGGGTAAAAACTAGATAAAGGCAGCAAGTACTTGTTTTAATTTTGTTTATGGCACTGCAGTGGGAGTGACATAATACCAATTGGGGTTATGACTCCTTTGAGTTTAAAAAATCAGGAAAGGGTGTGGTTCGATAGGGGAAATAAGGCTTATTATAAAGCGTTTCATCTTGGTCTTATTTCCCTTATTTCACTTGGCATTATGTCCCGAACACCATGTTTTTACACACTCACTCACACTGAACCCGTCATAAACGCAATTTTTAGCGCTTGTAAATTGCAATAAAAATTGTGTACTACATTCGTGAAGCAACCATGCATCAGCAACGCCAACAGCAATGACATGCACAGCATCATTACCGAATGTTGTAACTCTCTAAAAGGAAGGCGTGCGATGTGGCGTGGCGTGGCAAGGATGAGCGCAAAGCGTTGCAATAATTTAAAATTTGGCGCATTTGCGAAATGAGAAAGTACTTTTGGCAGCTTTGTTGCGTGAAACAGAAATAACAACAACAACAACAAAACAATAACGTTTTCATTATGAAGCAAATTGTACAACATGGCAGTGAAGAAGCAGAAGAATTGCAGTGAACTACTTAAATGCATGACGCAAAAGTGTTGAACCGAAAGTTGAATGGGATAATCAGCACTTGGCTTGAGTTTAATGTCTTGGGTTGCGTTTTGGTAGTTTTTTTTTTTTTATAAATGTGCGTTTGCTCTTGAAGTTGTTCTTAAATTTGTTAACACAATTTCAAGTAGATTAAAGGAATTAGGCAGGAGTTTTGATGATGCTCGCAGGGCAGAAGAACCCAAAAAAATTATTTTTTGCCGGTATTTTTATTTCTTAAACATTCGAGATCACTTAAGCATCATTTTTTTTCTTGAAGACTTCGGGAATGGTTTCGACATAATTTCAATACTTTTTAGAGATTACTCAATATTGCTTTTATCATTTTGGGATTATTTTCGCCATCGTTTCCACACTTTTTTGTAACCCCGAAACTATAATTTCGGGATTGGTTTCGACATAATTTCGGCACATCTTAGAAATAATCCCGATATTGTTTTGATAATTTCAGCGATTGCTTTGATGAATTTTGTTGTAACCCCGAAACTATAATTTCGGGATTGGTTTCGACATCATTTTGAAACTTTTTAGAGATGATCTCAATATTTTTCAGATCATTTTGGGATTATTTTCACGATAGCTTTGATACTGTTTTGTAACCCCGAAACTGTAATTTCGGGATTGGCTTCGATATCATTTCGATACTTTTTAAAAATAATTTCAATATTGCTTTGATCATTTGGGGATAATTTTCGCAATTGCTTTGATACTTTTTTGTAATCCCGAAACTATAATTTCGGGATTGGTTTTGACATAGTTTCGAGACTTTTTAGAGATAATCTGAATATTGTGTAGATCATTTTGTGATTATTTCCCAGATCACTTCGACAGTGTGGGTGACCCCGAAATTATCCCGAATTGTCCACTTTGATGGACTTTGTTAAATACACTCGTCAATTATGAAGCTTGATGTACTTATTGCTGAGTTTGTCTATCCAATTTTGTGTTGGTTGTTACAAACGAGCTAAAGTTGAACACAATTGATAGGTTTACGAACTCAAATCCGATTTCTTTAACTATATTAACATCAGCAAGTACACTCGCAAAAAAAACTTAATGCAATAAAAGTGCGCTCAATTGTTAAGCATCCACTAAAAGTGGAAATCTCTGTTTATTGCTTTTATTAAGACGATTTTTTTTTTTCAGTAAAAGTGCAATTTATTTCATTATAACTCCACAAATCTCATACAGCAAATTGGCAAATTGTACAATAATGTTTATGCGTTCACTGGCTGTTACATTCATTGGTGTTAGCATGAAGAGAAAACAAAAACAAAAACAAAAACAAAAACATTGAAAAGCATAAATGCATAGGCAAATATCCCTTCAACAGATTGTATTGCATTTTCACACACGATTAACTCGCACGAAGGCACCCCCAATTGCCTGACAAACGTTGATGCTGGCAGCGGTGCTTCGATGGCTGAATGCTTGCACGTGCTCAATATGAGGTTGCATGGCATTACAACCAATACATTTTGCACTTCAAACAAAATATAAAAAATAAAAAAAATATTAGAAAAAAGAGTGGAAAAACAATATTAAAGAGCACACTCAAGCGGCGGAAAAAAACTAGAGATGTACCGAATGTGAAGTGTATTTTATTAAAAAAATTCAGTGGTTTGACTAGCTAACAAAATTCGAACATGAACCATAAGATTTGTTTAAGTCATACGAATAACTTTGTTAATGACGTTTTATTCTTTTTCAAATAGTTCTGAAGCTATTGGCTGTGTTAACTCATATGTGGACGAAACCACTCCCACTTTCACCAAGTGCCAAAACTAAACCGCAGCAGCTAATTAAACCACTCATTTTATGTTATTCGAAATTTTCGATATCGAAAAAAGGGGCGGGGCTAGTAACCATTTGACACATTTTTATCACCAACCAGCCAAAGTAAGAGTAACAGAGATGCTCATACGCTGGCCGCTAGGAATATGGCTGTGTTCACTGAACTTAACGCCGGAATTTTGCTACTCTCCAATTCGAATTCGAAAACCGCCGCAATCCTGACAGCTGCCTATCAATGAAACAATCTGCAACGTGCATTATTTGATCGGTGGCGTATGAGTAATATAAATGCGTAAATAAATACGCAAAACTCACGCAGCGATGGAATGTCACGATAGCTTTTTTCTTTTCTCATTTTCGTTCTAGTTAAATATGCCACATTAGAGGGATCTTTTGCTTTGCATTCAACAAGAGGGTGTGCGTGAGTGTTTGTAAAGAATCAAAGAGTATTACCAAACGCTTTGGCAGCAACACCCACAAAAACAATTGCATTGTATTAGCTGGGTAATAGTTGAAGGGGTGGGGTGGAGGGAGAAAGAAAAATGTAAACACATACTCAGTGGGAGAGTGAAACTTCAAAAAAGTATTGATTGCTTACCCAACCAATATGCCACATTTTTTGCTACAACAACCAGCCACACGTGATATGGCACATATGCCTTCAGACATTTTGTTGTTGTATGCGCGTGTGGCATGCCTGCCAGTGCTTGAGTTTCACTTTCTAGTGCCATATATGTATGTATGTATGTATGTCGACCCCCAACTGCGCTGCTTTCTACATTTTTACATTAGCATCCATTCAAGCGTCGTTAAAACTGAGTTCAATTGTTGAGTTCTACAGACAATAATGAAAATGTTTTTGTTTGCTAAAAAATTCCAAACGTTCCAATGTTACGCAACCAGCTGGAAAAGTATGCAAACACAAACCTACAAACACACAAGCACATTAGTAAGTTAATATATTAACCCTGCAGGGAGCTCAGTAACTAGTGAGTTGCTAACAACGAAACATCAAAACAATAAACGACAGGTAGGCCAGCAAGTTGGGCTGCCGAAACGCGTTGTTTGTACCACGAGATGCTCTTCGGGGAGTGTTTTTGTACTGAAAATCAACAAAACAACAAGTAAAAAGAAAATAAAACAAAAAAAAAATTTAATTAAAACTATTTTAAATACTATTATTAAAAATTGTTATTATTTTTATTATTTTTACTATTATTATTATCATTGTTATTATTATTATTATTATTATTATTATTATTATTATTATTATTATTATTTTTATTTTTATCATTTGTATTATTGTTACTGTTATAATTATTATTATTATCATTATTATTATTACTGTTATTATTATTATTATTATTATTATTATTATTATTAATAAAAAAATTAATATATCATTGAAAATATAAATAACCAAAAACTCGTTCCAAAATAATGTTAAATATAAATTACTTAAAAATGACATTTGCCCTAGAGGGATTCATACCAACGCATGTGTATGTGTGTTATGCGCACATTTTATTACAGTTACCCAATATCCAACTATTTTTCAATGTTTGCGAAATATCTAAATTTTCAAAATGATTTCCAACATGTTGCTCGACTTGAGATTGTACATACATTGTTTTCCAAAGTTTGATGTCAGTTTGAAAACCAATGTTGTGCATTTTGCAATTTTCAAACATGGCAGCACTCGTATTTCCTACCGGCAGTCGGTAATTAATATTTTTTCCAGTATTCTCTAAGCATATTTTAATATCAAAAATGTCATGTTTTGCTGAAGAATGAAATGTTTCTTCGAGTAATCTCAAGCTCAACATGAATTTTGAAAATTAAAAAACGCATCTGATTTCAATTAAGTTTCAAATTTATTTCCCACAAAAATGCTTATTGGGTAGTGTTCTGTGTGACTCCTTGTTAGATCTATCAAACTAAGTATGTTTCACCCCCTTTCCACCCTTCGCACACATATTTATTACTGAAACATGCATGTTGCTCTCTGACTTTTACCTTCATTGTTCGTTCATTTGCAAATAATTTTTTTTTTCTTTTTGTTTGTTAATTTTTTTTTTTTTGTTTTTGAGTAGCCATGTCATGCGCTTCGTTAGTAATGATTTGTAAATCAATTCAATTCAATAAAGTTTTATTACTGCAAAAGTATGCAATTGTTGCATCCAACTTACAAACATTTGATTTAATCTTCAAAAGTCATTATTTAATATCAAATCGATGAGTTGGTATGCAGTCAGTTATTTATTGGACATTACGAAGGTTTACAGATTTTACTGGAAGTTGTTGAGTTTGTAGTTATTTGCTGTTATTTATCATGCTGATACTCCTATGTAGATGTGTAGGTGAATGAAAAGTAGTAGTCAGCGAAGAGGTGGAGGTCAAACTAACTCGTTGTACAATAACTCAAAGCTCTTATTAGTTAACTCGTTAATACGAGCTTTTGAGTGAGAGAAATGTATAAAAAGCGGAATGTTGCTTAGGTTTTTGAACAATCCCTGTTTCGAAGCGAGCCTAGATATCACATTTTATGTATGAGTTTTTCTTGCGATTAATTTCTTTCTGCCTTTCTAAAAAACGACGAATTGTGATCTATTTTGCATTCAGTTTGTGCCGTTCTACCTATGCTTCACCATAGCCTCGTTATCTAGCACATTAGCTCCACAACCTCATTGTAGTCTTGTGCCAATTCAGTCGCGTATAACGTACATTTTCCAAGCAGTCGTCTCAACCTAAGCCGTTGCCGCGTTACGCATCGTTATGTACAACAACAATTACCAAAGAAAAAACATATTTAAATCATTTTTCCATTGTCACCACAAAAACCTAGGTCGGTCGGTAATCTAGTCGTGCTGGTATTTTGAATTGTGTTTAGTTATGCCATAACGCTTCAGCGCGACAAAATGTTTTTTAATGCACCAACGATGCGAACGCTGTTATTTAATGACTTAATTTTGTGCTCAACCAAGTGAAAAATTAAAATTAATTTTTTTTTCTGTGCTGCCACATTAATAAATTCGCTATTTTTTGTTATTAACCGAACAATGTATGGAGCGTTGATTGTTATAACTTTGTCTTTCGTAATAATTGAAAATATGTGCGTTGGTGAATTTAGCTCATTGTTTTTGGTTGAGGGTGCTTAGTCGAAAAAAAAATTAAAATTTGAAAGGGGAAGTGAGTATAGGAATGAGCTGAGAAGTAGCTGTGAGAGTAACCGAGTTATATTGCGTTTAAAAAATATCTGAAAGGTTATACAACTCAGCGTACTTCTCTCTGTGTAATCACGCTTTATAAACTAAAATTTTTATTCTATCTAGTGCTAAGCTGTTTCAATTTTATTCTAAAAGACATACTCTCTAACTAGCCACAGCAGCATAAATTACAAAATTTTTTTCTAATTTCTCCACAGACTTCTACAACAATACGCCATTGTTGTGGTACCGTTAATATTATTTCCGCCAGCATCAGCTCTCAACCGTAGTCACAATTAGCATACCTTCTTGAATAGAGAGAAAATTTTCCGGCGATTAATTTTTATAGATATGAATAAAAGATGCACCCTCTGTTGAAATTACACTTTTATAGATACAAGTTTAAATAATTTGAACGAACAAGCCCCTGTAGGAAATTTAAACTTTTTTTTGATATTTAAATTGCCCACTTCAAATGCTTAAAGCCCGCATTGGAAGCAGCTGGGTGTAGAAAATAGAAAAAAAATATTTGGACAATTCTAGGGTGATGGGTGAAATTTTAAATTTTCTCTTTGAAATTCCAAAATTCGCATTTAATAAACTCCCACGACATATCTGCTTCAACTAATATTATGCAGAAATAAAAATTAATGAAACGAAAAGATACGCACTACATGAGATAGACGAAGATTTCACAATAGAATTAGCAGAACTCCCCCACGACTGAAAAATGTATGCATCTGTATGTTCGCCTGTGCTATGAAGTGTATACGCGAAGAACAAAGGTGAAAAATGCAAATGTGTTGGTGTGCAAATTATGGTTTAACACCTCATTGAACTTTTCAGTCTGAGACGCTCGACTCGCTACTTGCGCCAAACTACCTTTTACTGCATAAACTCGCGTACGCTCTTTGTTATAAGCTAACTTTTTCTTGACTGCTTTGCTGATACACTGGCAGGCAAAGCAAGTTATACGAAATAAATGCAGAACTGGTATGACTAAAACGATTAAATAAAATAAAATAAAATAAAATAAAATAAAATAAAATAAAATAAAATAAAATAAAATAAAATAAAATAAAATAAAATAAAATAAAATAAAATAAAATAAAATAAAATAAAATAAAATAAAATAAAATAAAATAAAATAAAATAAAATAAAATAAAATAAAATAAAATAAAATAAAATAAAATAAAATAAAATAAAATAAAATAAAATAAAATAAAATAAAATAAAATAAATAAAAACGAAATAAAATAAAATAAAATAAAATAAAATAAAATAAAATAAAATAAAATAAAAAAAAATAAAATAAAATAAAATGAAATAAAATAAAATAAAATAAAATAAAATAAAATAAAATAAAATAAAATAAAATAAAATAAAATAAAATAAAATAAAATAAAATAAAATAAAATAAAATAAAATAAAATAAAATAAAATAAAATAAAAAAAAAATAAAATAAAATAAAATAAAATATAATAAAATAAAATAAAATAAATTAAAATAAGGAGATAAATGCATTGTGACGTCACAGGGCATCATAGCTTAGATGTTAGAATTTCCTAACAGCGGCTTTGGTGCAGAACCCGTATATCCCAGTGTCCGAAAAGGGATCTGATGATGAGCTTGGAAACTCTGAAACATGTAATCCTATCCATCGCTGTGATTTAACAATGTAATTTTTCTCCAATTATCAATTTTTCCCAAAAAACTGACAATTAAAATTCAATACGAATTATTGTTTCTCTGTGTCTCGAGCTTGCAAAACTTACAAATAAATAAAATAAAATAAAATAAAATAAAATAAAATAAAATAAAGTTAAATTAAATTAACTTAAACTAGTCTAAATTAAATTATATTATATTAAATTAAATTAAATTAAATTAAATTAAATATAATTAAAAATCTTGAACGAGATCATGAAACTAGAAACCAGTGGCGGAAACAGGAATTATTAAATTCAAGTTTCATAGCACCAACTTTAGTAATTTTCGAACTAGTTTGATCTCACCATAATATTCTAGTAGAAGACTGCTTTTTCTCACTAGTTTGCTTGTGCTTCACCACCACAAACTCAACCTTTAGAAATTTGAATTTCATATTTAAATTGGCACTCAAACGAATTTTAAACATTAAACTTGACAGCGGGAGCGTGCTAAGTATGAACATTTCTTCCCATGCGAACACTTTTTGGTGCGTGTGCGTGTGTGCGTGACTCTACAAGCTTGCGGTTGAGTGTGTATTGCAGATCTTTTTCGGTTGAGTTGTGGTGCATAGCGCATTTACTGTGAATCCGTGTATGGGTATTTATTTGGCGACTATATGAATAATGTTAATTATTGTATGATAAAACCACAGATATGGCGTATTTAGCGGTGAAGCGCGCTTGAGTTAAGTAAATGATGCGCGACGCCAAGTTGGTTTTGACTTTGAAAGTTTTAGTTTATCTCCTTATGCTCTTAATATGTTACGTAATTAAGTATAAATAATAAGACAAAGAACACAGGTATCAATAAAACGGCCCCTTCCGCCAGAGACTTTTCACCACAAAAATCACCACAGCCCTCAATAATTTTACATTAATAAAATTTCAAATAAAATCAAAACATTGAACTTGAATTAACTTAGAAACAAAAACATTTGCATCATTAAATTCGCTCCTGTTAATATAAGGTTTTGAGTAAAATGTAAATTATTGCCTTACGCTGAGACGAAGTGACTAAGAAAGTGCTTCATTTCCCAGCGGACACATTCAGACTTTAAGTCTAGACTACGGGAGTGGGAATAGACAAAGTGTGGAGCCATTTCCATCCAAACTCATATAAATTTAGATATGTAAGCTCAAGCACATTTGTATGTAAATTTGAATAGAATAACTAAACGACCAATGATTGTAAGTAAACTTAATAAACAAATCGAGCATTCGGCAAACAAATTGTGAATGTAAATTAGTGTAAAGACTAATAACTTGATCTCCCAACAAATCATCGACAATATATTTTCCGAACCTCAAAAAAAATTATGCATAATTCTCATTTGCCAATGCGATATAAATCTCAAATTATGTTCGTACCTAGAGATATTTTGAGGGATTTATGGTACTTACGTTGATATCAGGCCTGTTAAATTTGATTAGTAATTGTAATCAATTGATAAAATTTTTTTTTAATCGGTAATGATTAATGTAATTTACGATTAAAATGAAAAAAAAAACCACAAAAAAATCATTACAAATAATCAAAAAAATAATCAGAACTATTCAAAGACAGTTTTTTGAGTACTTTTGATTATTTTTGATTTTTTTGATTATTTTTAATAATCGACGGTTTTTGGATTACTTTTAATTTTTTTTTTGATTATCTTAACTATTGATTATTTTTATTTTTTTTTGATTATTTTTAATAATCGACACGTTTTTTGATAACTTTTGATTATTTTGGATTTTTTTAATAATCGACAGGTTTTTTGATTATGTACTTTTGATTATTTTTGAATTTTTTGAATAGTTTTAATAATCGACAGGTTTTTTCATTACTTTTGATTAGTTTTGATTTTTTTGATTATTTTTAATAATCGACAGGTTTTTGATTACTTTTGATTATTTTTGATTATTATTAATAATCGACAGGTTTTTTGATTACTTTTGGTTATTTTTGATAATTATTATGAATGATTATTTTTAATTACAATGGAAAATAATCATTAAAAATGTAAACTAATTGGTAATCAATCACTTTTTGACGACTCAGGAGTGCAATCCATAGCGGAAATCATGACGAATAGTAATCATATTTAACAGGTCTGGTTGACATTCAGCATATTTCACAAAAAATTCGCAAAAAAAAATTATATAAAAAAGTTGTGAGAATTAAATTTAAAGAAACAATTAGAGAATAAAATTTCAGTACAACTTGCGGACTAACTTTTTCTAAATTTGAGGCACAGATTTTTTTCCATACAAAACAAAACCTTTCCTACTACAAACTCTACAATTCTCAAGTTAAAGGTGTTTTTCGAAATTAAATTTGCGATCTGAAAAGTAGGATAGTTCTTAACTTCCCATATGGGCGCAATGAGGATCTATCAGACGGTAAGCGTTAAGGGATAAGAGGCATAATGAGGTCTCTCAATAGGATATGCTTCAACAAAAAGGAACGCTTCAACCCATATGAGCGACGAAAACTGGCATTAGTCGGCTTTTACCTTGCGACTCCTTCCGTATGCATGCTCGACTAAACGCATTTTTTGCTGGTTACATTTGTTTGTATGTAGATATGTCAACTCAATTGTTTACAAATGTGAATAAACATGCTCCTCATAAGTCTGATTGCTATTGTTATTTGGTTGGTCAGGATATTGCATTTTGTCATTTTTGGTCCTTAGAGTCATATTATAAACACATTCAAATTTGCATCGATCATGTTGGCGCATATGTATTTGTGTATGTGTTTGTTAAATGTATGTACATTAATAAGTGCTACGTACATATGTAAGTAAGTTGCTTTTTCCAATGCAACAAAACACAAATATGTGCGTAAATATGTGCCGCTGCATGCCCGTGGGCAATGAGCACGCATGCATTCATTGAACTACTCCACGTTTCGAACACACACACACACACTCACATTCGCCTCAGTTAAAGCACGCACACGTTTGCATAAATGCATTCGTAATAAAATAAAATTTGCTTTGAAATGCTCTGTGTGTGAATGAGAGGTCGGCCTAGCCAACAGGCCATATGGCTAAGTTTGGTTTCATTTGGAAGCTTTTGTGGTTGGGCAAAAATGCTCTGTCACGCAATAATCGTACAGCAATTTCAGTATGCGTTATGTTTGTATTCTCAGTAATAAATTGCATTTGTATTTGCTTAAGCATATGGCTATGCTGCTGGGCATTCACTCGTAATATGGCAACACATTGCAACAATACTTCCGTGTACCCAGTTAGCAAAAAGAAGAGAGCGATGCGAAGGTGAAAACGAAATGAAGGTAGTGAGTTTGATTAGACAGAGAGCTTTGGGACCAAGTTCATCTAAGGCACTCTAGTGATCTGATAGCCGAAAGAATTAATCTAGAGATAGGTATCCGGCTCTTCCATCTAACTTGAAACCAACAGCCTCGATTGAGAAGCAGTGCTGCCAAATAATTTTTTGGATTATATACAACTACCGATGATCATTTTTTTAATAGCAAATGCAGTTGTATATGCGTATAAAAAAAACTTGTTATGAAATCATCAAAATACCAGCTACAAACAGCTGTGACTAAATGGTGCTTTGGGTTAACATCCGTACATTGTCACTGTATTAAATGTTCAAAAGCTCTATTTAGCTGTATGTCTGTGCCTAAGTATGTTAGCTTATATTACGTTTGTTGTTGCCCACAATGTTTACAAGTGCGCAATTACAATTACATTAGCTCCTGCCTGCAGCTGAGCAACAGCAAAAGAGCACCAAAGCACACAAGTTATGTGCGTATGAGGTGGCGTAAATGAGTGAACACATTTCGTTTGTCGATTTCATCATTCACGAATTCAAAATGGCATAAATACTTCGATGAGGCTAGTGAGCACGTTCAAACATATGTATAAAGCAATAGAGTTCATGCTTAGGAATGCATAAATAAAGAAATAAGTTCGAAGTTAGAGACCCAACAAAGAGGTTCGACTTAAGTGAGGAACATTTTTTTACGTTTTGTTACTTGAGGTCTGGAATCTTGAAGGATACTGGTTTGTGTGCAATATTTTTCAGGAGGATCGCGGCGACTGCCAATTATTAATGCCGTCTTAAATTAAGAGACAAATTAATGCCAAATAACATAAATCATTGTTGAATAATAATGAACTTTTTGAAAGAGCAACGGATATGTATACAGTCTTCGCTAAAATTGCATTATTCATATAACCCAGTAAGCGAAAAGATTTCGCAACCAATTTGAGATGAGTTCTGATAATCGTCGAATCTGTGTTACCATTCGTGTCCTTGATTTTTTATTGTTATTTTTTTTTCTTTTGGTTTATTGGGATTGTGCACGAGTGCATGTTGGGTGCGTTTGAATGTGGTGTCTGAGTCAAAAGCTTTTGTTGGTTAATTTGCAAGAACCGTTTATTTACACAGTCGTTACAATTACGAATGGTCAAAGCTGTCAGACGACATGCGTTCTCCTCCTCAATGCACAGAAGTAGTCAGACATTAGACTGTGCAACAATTTTAGAAGCATTACACAGCCCTACATAAGACGAATAAAGGTTAGCAACAGAGTGAAAATTTTACTCTCTTTAAAAGGCATTCGGTGTGCTAACTTTGAAACTGGATTCATCCTACTGAGCTCAGGACTATTGTTTTACCTTGAAAGAAACAAATAAAAGCAAATAAACCTGGGTTATTTCCTGTGAAGTTGTCGTATAGTTATAATCGACCAGTTTCGGTTACAATAAAATTTGGCGACGAGTTTCACTGAATCATAAAAAATGCAAAAATGCTATGCAAATTCAAAATTGATGTTTTTTCCTTTTTTGAATATTTTCTAATGTTTCTTTAATTAGCCATAAAAAATTCTATGCCTCTATGAAAAACAAAAAAAATATTTTGAAAAAAAATGTATATTTATAATTTTAGAAAATTTTATATTTTTATGAGTTAAACACTAAATCACGGAATTTGTGATACTGAAAATTTTTTCAAAAGTAGGTGGAATGTGAAAAAATTGCAGAAAAGATTATATTGATAGAGAGCTTGATATTAAAAATACCAAAAAAAAATTTCAGGAAAAATTCACAATTTTTTTTTTTTTAAAAGTCTACATAAAATGTCATTATTTTTACATTTGAAATTGAAGTATTTTGTGATTAACTAATTGAGCTTGACTGGAAATGTTAAAAAAACGAGAGAAAAATTAAAAAAAAAAATTTTCAAAATGAAAAAAAAAAAATTTAACCATTATTTCAGGGTGACCTTCAATTTTTTCTATGCTGAAATATCGAAACTTTTCCAAAATTAAGAATTCTAATTTTTTTTTTTTTCAGAAACTATTTTTTTAACTCTCTACAAAACAGTGAAAAGCTGAAATTTTGCATTAGCATAGTTTTTGAAAATAAAGAAAATGTTTCAATTTCACTTAATTATCGTGATGAAATTACTAGCAACCATATTCAAAAATAGTAGAATTTGTATATGTTCTCGCCATTTTCCTTATTTTTGAAAAAAATATGTTTTGAATTACTTTTCGCGCTGGGTATCTTTTTTAATTTGTAAACCATTTTGTTTATTGTAATGAAGTTTTCTAATCAGCGTATTTTGCCTTTATTTACATGAATATATTTGCTTTTGGTTGCCATATATGTATGGCCATATGTGTAATTTTGCATGCTTTTGTGTTGGTGTTGGTTTATGTTTGTTTGTCTTTGGGGTGCCTGCAATTGCCACAGTCATGGTCAACAAAATTCGACTAACAAACCAGTAACAGTCAAACCATTCACGCCACACAAAAATAAGCTAACAAACGCACCAAATATTCGTATATTTTACAAAATCACTTTTCAACATTCAAACATGCAACTGTGTGTGTCACACACACACCTACGAGCTTTAGAAAAGCCTAAATGGGCAGCATGAAATTACATTCAATTTCATTTAACCCTTACCTACAAATATTTCAAGGAGACCCAGTAGGAAATGTTGAAATGAAAAAAGAAATGTAATAGATCGACACGACATATCTGGAAAGCTGGCAAAGTTTTTATAAAAATGTGAGATCAACTGATATATTTATTTTTTATAGGCTATATGTTGCTTTTTAAAAGTGGGCTGTGTCACGCCTGCTAGACCTAAATTAATTATATTTAGCTATAATTGTTCTTAAAGCGAATGGGTGATGCCATACCCACATATTTTTATATTTTTTTGTAATCGAGTTGGAATATAAAATGCTTCTTATTTCCTCTTATTTCCTACAGGGCATGTTAATAAATAGTCGCAATTCCATTACTGTGCATTTAGCAAACACCTTTGCTCCCATCTTTGTGTATTTCAGTTCAAAGATCATCGTTTATTCCTGTCAAATGCTATCAAATCACAGATATAATTAGGAATTAATATCCTTTGAAATTTGCCATTTGTCCTACGCAGTTAAAAGTGAATATTTAATTGTTGTAGTCACTTTGTATTACCGAGGGCAATGCTAAATCAGCAGCACACCAATGTTAATGAGAAATTATAATGAGATTGGTTCGTAGCAAAAGGATATCACATTTAGTTTTATTAAATTTTTGCTGTACAATTTTGAATGTAATAATTATTGGTAATTAAATATTTTTTGAAAATTGTCCACTGAATTGCGCCGCAGGTGATACGTTTAGTCTGATATTTCGAAAGCAATTTGGTTGACAAAATTTATTTATTATATAAATTTAAGCAGTGGTTTAGAGTTGAATTTTATTTCAAAATGCCAAAAGAATGTTTTATTTTTTTATGAAGTGTTAGTAAGCAAATAGAAATAAACAAAAAATAAACCATAATACCCTGGCCACCTCACAAAAGGAAAAAGTCCTTTAATTATGAAGAAGTTACAAGTGGAATCATGAGGTGGCGACGAAAACTTTTAACATGAAATTTTTGATAGTTATAACTTTAGTGCGACTATAAAGTTCCGCTTTCATGATTTCCTGTCCTTTATATTAAATATAAATTTACAGTTAAATAATTTCAGTTCCAGTCACAATCGCCCAGAAACAATTTCTTCCAAGATGTTGCAGTTTTAAAAAGAAATATTACACAGTAAAGTTCACTCAAAATCGCTGTTACCTCGCCGCTACGTAACTGGAACGTTGCGGCTACCAACAAAGTAAAATTTATTAAACGTCACGTCGAAGAGGTGAAAGTTAAAAATTCTTTAAACCAACTGTCCTAAATTTTATTGCATTTTTGCTAGCCAACTTCATAGATACAGTGCGGAACATTGTGCAGGCAAGAAAGTAAAAGCAATGTTATTGTTACCATCAGTGGCGTACACAGCAAGGGGGGTGAACATAAAAAGCAACTAATTTTAAGGTAACAACAACTATGATTGAACTAAGCAAATTAAAGCTTTCGCATCTCCTGCACTGGGGATAGCCCCCTTAGTTAAAATCAGGTAAGAATAAGACGAGTCCGACGAAACCCAAACAGATCATGGCAAGCGATATAAATTATTTTTATTTTAATT
Organism: Sphenella marginata; assembly: GCA_951509765.1. Lineage (NCBI taxonomy): Eukaryota > Metazoa > Arthropoda > Insecta > Diptera > Tephritidae > Sphenella > Sphenella marginata. The sequence goes on from OX608083.1 coordinate 3,766,198, forward strand.
ATTATTATTGTTATTATTATTATTACTGTTATTATTATTATTATTATTACTATTATTATAATAATTATTATTATTATTATTATTATTATTACTGTTATTATTATTATTATTATTACTATTATTATTATTATTATTATTATTATTGTTATTTTTATTTTTATTTTTATTATTATTATTTTTATTATAATAATAATAATAATAATAATAATAATAATAAATATAATAATAATAATTATTAGTATTATTATTTTTATTATTATTATTATTATTATTATTTTTATTATTATTATTATTATTATTATTATTATTATTATTATTATTATTATTATTATTATTATTATTATTATTATTATTATTATTACTATTATTATTGTTGTTATTATTATTATTATTAATATGATTATTATGTTTCTTTTAATTTTATTTTTAGTATTAATATTTTTTATTATTTTAGCGAAAAAAATTAGCTAATAACTAAATTTTTTATTAAAAAAAAAATCACAAACTAATCCTCTTTGCCCCTTAACATCTACATAACCTGGGCCCTTATACCCTACATAAAATACGCCCCTGCGTTTTTAAACTGCATTTGGTACGAGTACAAAAGTTTTCATCAGAGCATCACCATCGTCATTTGCAAAAACAATTATTCTAGTCTAGAGAGCATTATTGAAATATTTTTTCCTCCGACTGCATGACGAAGGCAACCAAGCAGTCCATAGCCTGTAGCCTGTCAGCTAGATTTGAATCAGTCAATGCGTTGACAATTTAAACACCTACATCAAAATATATCTACACACACACATACATCCATTCAAATGCTATTATATACATATATACACATCTATATATATCAGTAAGTATAGACAGCGCTAAGTATATAAACTAATGAGGTGAGTGGGTGTGCAAATGGAAAAATCGCTGCGAAAATTAAGAAAATATTGACATTGCATTATGCAGCGACTTTCGATGATTGAAAGACACTAAGCTGAGCGCAGACAAAGACAAAAGACAAAGCATTTCAAACCGATTGTGCGGAGTAAAAGTTTGTGTAAGAAAATCGCAATAATCGTCAAATTTTTTACGTCACAATAGCAGCAGTGAAATGGAAAAAAATGGGCGGAAATGGCTGCAAATGGACAAAAGGTAAATGCGTCTGTTAAGTTGGTAACTGTCTGAGAGCCAATTTTGTATTTTGTACAGGAGACAGAAAGCCAGGGAAGAAATGCGAACTTGAAATTGCTTTGTTTTGCTTAACGCTTGATTGAGTATGAATTACAAATTGGAAATTTAAATTTAAAGTTGCATGACACCAACTTTGAGGATTTTAGTCCAGATGAGGGTACCTGAAACACGCAGGATCCCCCCAGGGGTCGTCAGCAACGCCCCAGATTGATTGCTGTGATATATTTCTGAGCAGAAATTACGCAAGTTTTTGGGGTTGAAAATTTGAGTCGAGATGGTGAGGTTCTTCGATAGGACGATCGACTCTTTAGGAATATATAAAACGAAAATATGTGAGTGTGAGAGATGAGGGCTGAGCTGATTAGATTCTAGTAGTTTCAGCAGAAGCGTCAGTTGCATTCGGAAATACTCAAATCGAAATCGGATACGGTTTAGACACGGGGGGTGACAAGGTGGTATCTTATCCTTTATTCTGTTTAGTTTCTATATTTTGAGGCTTCCTTCTTCACCCGAGCAACTCTTTATAGTCTCCCGCTTTGACAATTGTTCTATTAATATTCGGTCAAGGCGACTATCGAAATTTTTACCAGGATCAAAGGTTAACTCCTTATTATTTCCTTGGATTTCCGTTAGTACAATTTGATGACGATTTTCACAGTGATGCAGAGCGAAACAGGAGAGAGGACTAGTTTTATAGAGAAAAATCTGCTGTGGTTTTAAGATCTACTTTGACCTCGTTGTATGTAAAGACTGAACAGGCTAACCGCGCACAGCCTCATTGAATTTGCTTGATTAAGTCATACCTTCTTAGCTTCTTCTATCTAATCTACTCAGCTCATTAATTATAATTCGTATTGAATTAGCAAATAGATTTAAAAAAAATGTAAAAGCAAAGCAAAGCCAAGAAGACCAAACTATTACCTCCATTTAGCTGACAGCAAATGAGTGTCAATTAGTGATTGACCATTGGCAGAGTGTGCGCCCAGCATGAAGCCAAGCGTTGCCAGCTCACCCCATCCACTTTGGCTTGAACTCATTTTCTTTTTTACTTTGACATCCCAAGGCGCCTGAAGTCAGCCGCTGCTGATGAAGTAGAATGCAAAGAATAAACGCTGGTTAGTGCTGGCGTACAAGCAACAACAACGTCAGATTAAATGGATTTTGAGCCAATAATAATGTTAAACATTGCAACTCGGACATTGCGCACACACACATTTCTCATTATACAGATTTTTGCGCTTCCTTTGCAACAACAACAATAACGACAACTATAGAAATACATATAAGCGCGAAAGTCATTTAAAGAAAGTTGTACGAAGGACGCGTGCGCACACTGCCCAAGTCGAAAAGGAAGTAATTTGCAATTTAATTACGTTGAAATGGGCAATAGAAACGAAATTAATTGTCCACGAAATGCAATTACGACATGGCCGGCAAAGGCGAGCGCCCAATGCTTACATGAACAAAAACACAGTGTTGTAACACAAATTCACAAGAAAATATATATTTTTATATATATGTATGAGTATATGCGCTTTTTGCATATTTATTATGTCATATGGGCAATTCCATGTTAAGTAAAAAAAATTGGCGCTGAAACGAAGTTGGGACATTTGCTGTGACTTTAAAGTGTTCGGTGAATAGTCATGGGAACGTAACAGGCACGTAACTGTTACATGCTTGAAAGTCACAATATTGATTAATTTTTGGTAACCGCAAAGTTCCGGGCACGTTATTGCTACGTAGCAATGATGTAGCAACGTGGTAACTGCGACTGTCAGAATACTTTATTATGCTTTTAATTTATTGAATTGTATGCAGAAATTGTGAAAATTTTGCTCTAAATTATTTAATTAATGCAAAGCGCCAAAAGATTTAACTAAAAAATAAGATTTGAAGAAATAACTTTAAAGTCGCACTCACCAAAAAGCGCAACTTCAAAGTAATTAATACTGTATTGGCGTGTTTTAAAAATGTTGAAAGGATTACATTTTTTTTTTACAAACTTTAAAGTCACATTTACTACATAGTAACGAATTTCACTATAGCGTCACTTAGAAGTCGTGGGAAAGTTAAGAGCGCCACAAAATTTCTTACTTAAAATTGTCGTTGCCACAACATTAATCTATTTGCAGCTTGCTTTTCTTTAACTGGCCTTGTTTACGTGGAGCATCCCATTTATTTCTATATACATATGTTCCTTAATCAGAGATGACCCCACACACACTCAACAAACAACAAAAAAAGTTTCAAAACCCCAGGGAATTTGCTAAATAAAATTTATAAAAATGCTGCTCAGCGACTGTTCCAGCTTACCTAACTTCCTAATTCCATCTATCTTTCACCGATTATACTACCTTCCGAGGCAGAAGCTCTTCTTCTGCTTTCAACTAGCACGCTTTCATAGCATTGGTAGGCACTGGCTCTCTCTCTATATGTAAATGCATACCAAAATGCCATCTAAATACTTGTTAGTTTGCGGCAATGCGCAAATTTTCCTTTCATTCACTCTCTTCTTCTTCTGCCCTAATTTGCTATGCGCTCTCATTATAATTTTTTAAACTTTTAATTTGTGCTTTTTTTTTTTTTTTTGGACGCTTGCTGAATTAATAGCAGGCCGGCTTAAAATTTGCAAATTGCTATGTATGTAGTGCTGGCAGTATTTTTTACTCATTTTGCCAGTTATTCATTTGCAAATATTCTCACACGTTTAATTACTGTGATTCAGTGTAATTTCTCTTTTAGTTGCTCTATTTTTTGTTTTTTTTTTTTTTGGTTAATTTTTCTGAACGTTTTTTCATCGTTGTTCCATATAAAGAAAAAGTGACCTTTGGATTGCCTACTTTGCTATTGAGGTTCAACTTGGCATGAAAACTAGCTGCAAATTGAACCAACTTTCACCTTATTCATGGAAAGTGAAATCTAATTAAGTTTAAATATAAAATCACTTATAAAATATTTAATTTAGCTCAGTAAGCGTTTTTAAGCCACATGTGGATTGAGTAGCTCTATAAGGGAGAAAGAAAGCTTAAAGCTTAAAAAGTTTATAGAGTTGAAAAATGTTTTTTTTTTTTTCGGTTGGCTTTTGGTACAATTTGTGCCTCATTTTATTGATTTTATGGTCGATCGATTTTATATATTTTGTAAGTTTGAGCTCAAAGCCAGTTGATGACAATGACGCTGAATCTAATGGTGTTAACAATTTTTCAAAATTATCTAAAAAATTATAATTTTTTTCTTCAAAAACCCCATGAAACCACCAAAGCCTCAACGGAGAAAAATTAGCTGACGTACTAAATGACTTGGACTCACCCTATCCGAATTATATAGAAATGACCCATGGTTCATCAACAAACTAGCCAAAGTCACCTAACCAAGGAAGAGCTTTAAAAATTCCCAAAAAGCTCCCAAAGCTTAGAAAGGCGTCGCCGTTAAGTAGGTGTGTTAGCATAAACTTGTTTGTTTGTCTTGTGTGAGCTTTCTATTTTTAAAGACAGTCCAAACTTGTAACTTTGCAGCAGAAAAAAAAAAAACAAAAAAAAAAAAAAAAAAAAATGTTTCTAACTAAAAAGAGAAAACAAGAAAATTTGTAAAAGTTCTTAATTTATATTCAAACTTTTTCAACGTGTGTACGATTACCAAAGCAAAATGCTTGTTTCCTTATGCGCGTGAGCGTTTGTGAGCTTTGAAATGTGGACTTAGCTCTAATATTGTCAAGTGACTTTTTGTGTGAAAGCACTAACGTGGATATGGCGAGTTGGTGACCAAGTCCAAAATTATCATGAAGTCAAATGAACGTTTTCAGCTTGCGAAATTTTTTAACATCTCTCAAAGACTATATTTCAGTTGACCTCGCAAACAATTTTAAATTTGGCAAAGCTCTAGATTCGTGCATAGTATATTTCTCTCTAAAACAGGAGGATATTTTTTGCCACCTTTAATAGCTGTACCCTAACCTGTGGCCTCTCTTAAGATATATTTGTTTATATAAATCTCCACAAATCAATATCGAAATTTTGCTTTGAGTGCAACCAAATATATTTGTTTAGCCGTCTGCTCAGCCCCATTGGCCATCTAAAGTCAATCAATCGCCAGCATATTGGCGTACAACGAGCTAACAGACACGTACACATTCTGAAATGCACCCTCAAACAGCAATATAACTCTGTGTTTGACCGCAATCAATTGCAAGTTAGCAATTATGGCTTTAGTAAAGGCTTTTCGTGAAGCTACTTTGATTGGCATGTTGCATGTTGCATGTTGCTTGTTTCTTCTTGATTGCATATTTACTTCTTGTTGTGCGGCAGGTATCTTATAGCCACAAACGCATATCTTTAGATGTATGTATGTATGTGAATCTCTCATAAGGTAATCATGTGTTTGCCGTTGACCACAGATTTCCCAATATGATTTCCATTTGAAATTGATATATTTAGTGTAATATGTATCTATTTGTAGCTGCTCTGTGGGAGTGTGTTGGTCTAAAGACGCTTCATTGTGGTATTGCATGGGTTAAACGGTAATGCATTTTAGGTAAACAGGGATAATCATAGGAAGTGAACCATCACCAAAAGAGAGAGTTGAGAGCGCGCTTGAAATTAGTTGATTGCTGTTAATTTTCTTCGCCTTTCCTCAATAATTATAATAATATTTTATTTTATTTTATTTTATTTTATGTTATTTTATTTTATTTTATTTTACTTTATTTTATTTTATTTTATTTTATTTTATTTTATTTTATTTTATTTTATTTTATTTTATTTTATTTTATTTTATTTTATTTTATTCTATTTTGTTTTATTTTATTTTATTTTATTTTATTTTATTTTATTTTATATTATTTTATTTTATTTTATTTTATTTTATTTTATTTTATTTTATTTTATTTTATTTTATTTTATTTTATTTTATTTTATTTTATTTTATTTTATTTTATTTTATTTTATTTTATTTTATTTTATTTTATTTTATTTTATTTTATTTTATTTTATTTTATTTTATTTTATTTTATTTTATTTTATTTTATTTTATTTTATTTTATATTATTTTATTTTATTTTATTTTATTTTATTTTATTTTATTTTATTTTATTTTATTTTATTTTATTTTATATTATTTTATTTTATTTTATTTTATTTTATTTTATTTTATTTTATTTTATTTTATTTTATTTTATTTTATTTTATTTTATTTTATTTTATTTTATTTTATTTTATTTTATTTTATTTTATTTTATTTTATTTTATTTTATTTTATTTTATTTTATATTATTTTATTTTATTTTATTTTATTTTATTTTATTTTATTTTATTTTATTTTATTTTATTTTATTTTATTTTATATTATTTTATTTTATTTTATTTTATTTTATTTTATTTTATTTTATTTTATTTTATTTTATTTTATTTTATTTTATTTTATTTTATTTTATTTTATTTTATTTTATTTTATTTTATTTTATTTTATTTTATTTTATTTTATTTTATTTTATTTTATTTTATTTTGTTTTATTTTATATTATTTTGTTTTATTTTATTTTATTTTATTTTATTTTATTTTATTTTATTTTCATAATTTTTTTCTTTTGTATTGTCTTGTTAGAGATCGTTATTTGTTAATATTTTCCTCAATTTTTGCTTTCGCTCACTACTTCACAGTCTGCCATTGAAGAATAAGCATTTAACTCACAAAATGAACTCTCTCGAATCATCCCATAACGATTGCACAGAATTTAAAAAAAAGAGAAAAAGAATAGTTTTATCATCCTGAGCATATTCGACCACACCCAATCAGCTTTGATCACTTAACCTTCGATTTGCACAACATTCTTTTAGAACACAATTCTCGCTGTTATTGAATGATGCCATCGAAGACTTTCAAGTTTCACTTTACTCAACAATTTGCGCTTGAATTGTACCAACGAATTGAATCGTTCTTCTTATTGTTACAAACCTTTGAACATTTTTCCACCTTGACAATTCTTTTTCCTTTTGTTTTTACATTTCTGTTTACTTAACTTTCTTCTTGGCATTTGATTGCATCTCATTGTCAGCGTGAACTTGCTGCTGCGTTCTTACTGCGTGCAGTTGTTGCTGCATTTTCTGCTACAAAGCGGATTTGCATTGTCCTTCAACTTGAGTGCTAACAACTTTTTTAGATATTCTTTAAGCAGCAAATGGACACTGCCGTCATCTTGAAAATGAATGGAATTGAATTTAGCATTTCATTTCTTTTTTTTTTATTTCTTCCCACTTATCACTTTCGACTTGTGCCCCTTTTGAGCTCACCCCTCTTATATCTTTACACATTTTAGCACAAAATTAAGGTATAATGAAAACCAGCGGAGACAAAGTATTTGTCGTTGGGCGAGCGCTTTAAACAAAGAGCTCGTTTGTGGGACGATAATGCGGCGAGTGCTGCTTTTTTGGCTGAGAAAAGAAAGCAAAAGAAACCGCGACAGCAACACTGAGACAGCACCAAAAACATCTGCTCCGATTCTAGCGTTTGGCAACAAAGTGGAAAATCCTTAAAAATAACAAAATTTTACGCTCAGTCGAGCAGCCACGCTTTGCTTGATTGCCGGTACCGGTTGTGAGTAAGAAAAAAGAACGAGCTCACATAAAATCACAACATTGTTTTTTTAGTTTTTTGTTTCTAAAATTTTGCTTAAAAATTATTCAGCTGTGAGCCACCAGACAAATGCTTAACCAAACGTTTTGGACTTATTAGTTTCTCCGATGTGCTTTGTCACACTCGACGCTGGAGCGTAGCTTAGAAGTGTTTGAATAGCAAGCGGACAAGCTCACTACAGTTTGAGTACAGAATAAGGAGATTTTAAAAATATTAACGAAATTAACACAGAAATTAAAGTAGTTTCTTTATGAGATATGGTGAGTTTTGCATTAAAAATTTAAGACCCCATTAAAAATGATTTTTAGCGTGGCAGCATTTGGATGAATTTTGTGCGCTACCAGATTCAACGATTCCCAATTCAGCTCTTTTTCTTCTAAACTATTTTTCTATGTCACTCATCATTCCTCGTTGTCAAAAGCTGCTTTAAAATCCACACAAAGAGTTGGGGTCTCATTTCTATTAACGCGGATCGCTTTAATCTTTAAACGCTATTCATTCTCAAAAGCAATTAATTCCCAAAATATCAGATTCTGTTTATTATATTTATTCCGCATTCAGGTATTCTGAGATAAGATGAAGTGTAAACAATAGAAATCGTACGACAGCAAAACAATCCAAAATTACGCCAAGACGACAAAAAGTAGCGCAGGTGTCAAAGTGTAATTTGCTTTAAAATGTTACTTTCGGCATGAAGCTCCCGGAATACTATCAAGCTGAGCGAAAAAAAGCGCAGCAAAAGAAAAGGCTAATCAAGATCTAGAAAAAGGGTGAAGCGCAATGCTCATCAAGAACAATTGTTTTAAATTTTCACTTTTACCCTTCAGCAGCTAAACATAAGTTGAGTTGGGGTGACGCACAAGGATTTATGCAAATTTCTTAGTTGAAGCAGCGCAAAGAGTTTCATGCAAAAAAAAAAACAACAAATAAAATGAATTTACGTGCAAAGCGTTTCACCAATAAGACTTTTTGCAAAAGAGGATATTAAAATTTTAGCAAAGCTGCATTGCGCATTCACACAAAGCGAAAGCAAAAAGAAACTAAAACTTGCAAATCTATGAAAGTTTGTGTTCGCTTGAGATGGTGAATGGTGCTTGTGCAGGTGCTAGAGGTAATTTTCTTAATTGCAATTTGCGCTTAAAAAACAATAATATAATCGTTTCAGGTATTTGCTGAATTAATTAGTTGGAGGAATATGTCAAAAGGGGATAAATATTTACTTTGACTATAGACATTTGCAGGAAATCGCTTATTTGGACAAAAGATTTAATAGAAGCAGATGCCAGGGTGGAAAGTGAGAAATGAGAAGATTTTCATAAAAATAAAATAAAATAAAATAAAATAAAATAAAATAAAATAAAATAAAATAAAATAAAATAAAATAAAATAAAATAAAATAAAATAAAATAAAATAAAATAAAATAAAATAAAATAAAATAAAATAAAATAAAATAAAATAAAATAAAATAAAATAAAATAAAATAAAATAAAATAAAATAAAATAAAATAAAATAAAATAAAATAAAATAAAATAAAATAAAATAAAATAAAATAAAATAAAATAAAAAAAGTAAAATAAAATAATATAAAATAAAATAAAATAAAACAAAATAGAACAAAATAAAATAAAATAAAATAAAATAAAATAAATAAAATAAAATAAAATAAAATAAAATAAAATAAAATAAAATAAAATAAAATAAAATAAAATAAAATAAAATAAAATAAAATAAAATAAAATAAAATAAAATAAAATAAAATAAAATAAAATAAAATAAAATAAAATAAAATAAAATAAAATAAAATAAAATAAAATAAAATAAAATAAAATAAAATAAAATAAAATAAAATAAAATAAAATAAAATAAAATAAAATAAAATAAAATAAAATAAAATAAAGTAAAATAAAATAAAATAAAATAAAATAAAATAAAATAAAATAAAATAAAATAAAATAAAATAAAATAAAATAAAATAAAATATAATAAAATAAAATAAAATAAAATAAAATAAAATAAAATAAAATAAAATAAAATAAAATAAAATAAAATAAAATAAAATAAAATAAAATAAAATAAAATAAAATAAAATAAAATAAAATAAAATAAAATAAAATAAAATAAAATAAAATAAAATAAAATAAAATAAAATAAAATAAAATAAAATAAAATAAAATAAAATAAAATAAAATAAAATAAAATAAAATAAAATAAAATAAAATAAAATAAAATAAAATAAAATAAAATAAAATAAATTAAAATAAAATAAAATAAACATACATTAAAAAAAAAAAATTTGAAAAAATTTTAATTTCTAGGATATTCAAAATAGCATTTTTAGAGTGCAAATCGCTTAATGATGTTTTGAAGAAATGTTGTTTCTGCTTTTAAAATTTATTTTTACAAACACACAAATAATTTCAACCACTGCATAAACAAAGCTTTCCTTCATCTCAATAGCCCATAGCAGCTTTAGGACACGGATACTTTTAAAACTTTTAAATTATTCCAAATATTCAAACAATAATCAATCAAATCTCGAACTGAGCGCGTGCTGGCGCATAATCATCCATTTCCAATGCAAATTAGAAAACATAATGAACAATCAAAATGAAAAGTATTACGAATGCATAAAAAGAAAATGAGCTGACATACCTTTATAACGTTTAATTTTGTATACTTTTCTGGTAAGGCAGTGTGAGCCAGTGGTTCGCGTGACCATGCAGCCTGCAGCAATGCTCTCAATAAGCAACTAGAAATTTGTCGGTCAAAAGCACCACCTTCTTTGCTGGATTGCTTGTTGATGTGATGGCAGCTACCACCGAAAGTGTTTTACTCACTTCCAGCAGCAACACATTTCACCCCACTGCTCAACGTCAGCGCAACACCAGTGTAGCCATCAATCCTCATTTGATTATAATGAGCCTGGGGTATAATTTTCCTTGGCTATTTTTCAAAGTCCCTCAACCCAAACCACACACGTGGAAGAGTGAGGGAAGTAAAATGAATATTACAACGGTTGCAATAAATGGTGGACGGCTGGTTTGATCAAACTTTACATGCTGCTAACCTGTTTGATTGGTTGGTTGGGTCATGCAATGCTTGGGTGGCTGCTCAAAAGCTTTAATAAGCGAATTCCGAATTCCCCATTATCATTTCCCTGAAATGCGTGTTTAAAACTAAAAAGGAGTGAGTAATTTAACTTTTTGTACATTTTCGTGCATGTCCATTCCTGCTTATTTAGTGTTGCATAAAACATTTAACATCCATTCAAACACACCTTCAAACTCACATCTTTCACAAAAGCAACAAATAAATTCATTCATAGTCTTGTTTCACTCCTGTAACTAGTCGAGGTTGTCTCAAACTTACGTCCATCAAGCAGCCAAGGCAATGCACAATTTTGTTTTTGTATGCCAATGAAGCGGTCGAAGTTGAGTTAAGATGATGTTGGCCTCTAGTTTAACAAAGTGCAAAACATTCATCTTCACCCAAAGCACTAAACGAGATAAATGGGAAATGTGAAAATGAAACATCACCTTTGCTCTTCATTGTCAGCCTCAACCCAAAAGCATTTTGGCACTTCGAGCAAACAAACGCTCACAGGATTGGGTTGAATTGTACTTTGAAGAAATCGCATTTACGAGTTTGCTGCCCAGTAGTTGTTCTTGTTGTTGGTGTGGGCAACCTTATTGCTTTGGAAACTAATTCTTGCATATTGGAGAGGGCAGTTCGCCTTTCGTTTTTCATTTTAGCGGCGGTAGCAAAGGACGAGTGGTGAGTAGCGAACCTGGCAGTTAGTGGGTTAGCTGATGTGAAGAGTTAAAGCGCAAGGCCAAATGTGAAAAGTGCATGTAGCATACGGTTACGCAACGCACAGTGGGAAAAGTTGTTGGGACTTAAATGAAAAAACAAAACATAAAAACTTCGACATTTAAAGAACAAGCGGTGGACGCACTGGAAGACTACAAGGGGCAGTGAACAGTGAAGGAAGTCTCAGGAGTACAGTGGCCTTGGAATAAAAAAAAAGAAGCCTGGTGATTTCCTTATGAGCTTTTAAGCTTTTTTACAAGAAAAGCTTTCAAGCACAATTCGAGAATAGATTTTCGGACTTTTCCAATTTCTATTATTTTTCCCCTTAAAAATAGTCCACTGTGACACTTCCAAAGTAAATTTATAAATCTACAGCACTTCTGTCCAAGCTTCGTCCTTTCCATGCTTCAGTCGCGCATTCGTACCTCGATTTGTCTATTTCTGCATCTTACGCTTCACTCTCCGCCTCAAGCATTTGAACATGACGAATGGTTTGAGCTTTTGGTTAACATTTTAATATTGGTTTATAAGTTGCTGTAACATTTTCCACTTCACTTTCTAACTACAGCGTAAGTACAACCGACGTACATTGGCGCCTCCAAGTGAAAACATCTCGCACCAATTTGCCTCCAGTCATTGTAAAAGAACCGCACGGATAATTTGTTTTTTCTTTCCTTTTCGATTTCTTGTTTTCTATTACTCCTTAACGTTCTTCGCCTGTGTATCCATTAGGTTAATGTGCACTTCAAACGAAATTAAGATAAATTGATTAAAATTAAAAAGACAGCTGGACAAATGCGGTTACTCGTTAGGCAACAACGTCAATACCCACAGCGTCCCGTCCGTTCGTAAGTCTTGCCATTTTTGCCATTTCCACATTCCACTCGCAACTCCACAAAAAGCAAATAAATGGTTGCTAAATGCATTTTACTTACGGTGGGAGTAAAAGTCATTTCTCATTTTTAATAATTGGAATGAGTTTGTTTCATTTGTTTCCTATTCTGTGTAACGTTGTAGTCTGTTTTGCCCCCGGAAGCGGAAACATCAACGGAAGCTATTTGGTTTGCTTTTAATGAAGTGCACTTTGTGCAAAATCGCTGCGCAGATTAAATGTTTAATTTACATTTTGCAATCGGGTAGCATAAGAAGGATATACAAAATCGTATAACCGTGGTATTGGGGGGCAAGGGTGTGGTAATTGGTACTTAAGGTGATTTAAATTAGTGGGACGTCCTTGTGACAACTAATTAATTTTCACTATAATTGTAGGACAGGTAAATCTTAGTTTTAGCGATTGTAAAGCGGAGTTTTAAAAAAATGAATGTCTATATATACAAAAAAAAAAGCTTCCAAGCTTATATGCAAGTCGGCCAATACTATGCTCCCGTGACAAGGATTTCTAAAAATATGCTAGGTTGGAAAAAAAATTATTTCTTCTTCTTCTTTAACGCTTCAGTATTCTTTTCTCGCTATGTCAGCTAGTGGAATAGGAGAACAACACCTTCTTCTTATTGCCTCAGAAATATTTGCCATTTCTTATCCTACTACTCCGTGGAGAGAGTTTTTTCTCAATTGGTAGAAGTAACTGCAACAAGAAATAAGAAAAGCTTAAAAAATTATAAACACTGACAATTTAGGTTGCTGCCTCAAAAATTTCAAATTTTGGAAAAAAATGTGTATTCTTATTTTATTAATAAATCGCTAAGTGCTTACGAAAAAAAACATCTATTAAATACTTACTGGACTGCTTCTTTTATATATGTATATGTACACTCAGTTGCTTAGATTTTACACTAGAAATATTAACAATATACTTGATATCATAATTGATACGCATGCTCCCAAAAGTTATCATCCAACCAAATGCGTGCAGAATATGAGCGCATTCAAGTGTGGCATGGCGTATACGTAACATTTAAGCTAGCAGCTGTATCCCACTGCGTTGCTCGAATATACATACATACATATGTAGATATGTATGTATGAATGAATGTATTCATAATTTGTAGCAGACACATTAATCAAAGAATTGTTTTCCATTGTTCTGGCTGCACGCACCACCAAAAAAAAAAATAGACTCTACGTAGAAACAAATATACAGGCCAGTGTCCTCGCATACTTGGCTATTGCGTATGAACCAGGTAATAAAATTATTGTGCCGTCAAATTCCTTAAAATAAAATAAAATAAAATAAAATAAAATAAAATAAAATAAAATAAAATAAAATAAAATAAAATAAAATAAAATAAAATAAAATAAAATAAAATAAAATAAAATAGAATAGAATAAAATAAAATAAAATAAAATAAAATAAAATAAAATAAAATGAAATAAAATAAAATAAAATAAAATAAAATAAAATAAAATAAAATAAAATAAAATAAAATAAAATAAAAGAAAATAAAATAAAATAAAATAAAATAAAATAAAATAAAATAAAATAAAATAAAATAAAATAAAATAAAATAAAATAAAATAAAATAAAATAAAATAAAATAGAATAAAATAAAATAAAATAAAATAAAATAAAATAAAATAAAATAGAATATAATAAAATAAAATAAAATAAAATAAAATAAAATAGAATAAAAAATTAATTTACTAATAAAGATGAAACTAAATAGAGACAAATGTGGAAGACAGTTCTAGACTAATGACTGAACTAGTCCATTATTAGGGAATTGATTCAAAAGCTTGTTCCTTTTACTCTAATTTTTGTTGGTAAATATTTGCAGCAATACTGATACCACGTGTCTGACTAGATTGCTGTTAGCCAGTGTTGCCACAAGTCACACACACATATGCATTTCATAGTTACGCTGCTACTACCACAGATGGTGTTGCCGTGATAGTGTAGTCTTGTATAGTTGTTGTAGTAGTTATTGTTGATTTTATTATGCTTGATATATTTCTATTGCCTTATTGCCATTTACGCTCGTTGTTATTGTTGTTGTTATTGTTGCTGTTATTATTAGTGGTGATGGCGGTGATGGTTCATCAAGTGTTGGTAAAGGTAATTTAAATGTCAGCGGAAGTGTTTTCGGGCGAGTGCTGTCTCCGGTTTTTCACCGGTCTTCTCCCTCGTATGTGTTATGTTACAGATACACATTCAAATGCACACACACACACACACACACACACACACACACACACAATCAAACGAAGTAACTCGCCACTTCAGACTGTAAGCACATTTGTATGCTTGTCGCTTTGGTTATGGCCATTGTTGGTTTTTATAATTTCTCTACCTTCTTTGCTCCTCTACACAGCTACACACATACACACACACTCACGCATGTTGTTAGGTTTTTCTGCATTGTTTTTTTTTTTTTTTTTTGGCGTTTTCCGCTTTTGCCACATGTTGGTGCATGCAGCATGAAAAGCAATTATTGCTACCATTTTGTAATTAAAATTGCATGTCGTTGCTCTCATTGTTGTTGTTGTGCGCCTTTAGTACTTCGTTTGTCGACAACCGCAGCTGCACGCACACACACACACTTTCACACACACATACAACAAACGGCTGCTAACAAGCATTGAGGGGATGGACGCTTTTTATGCGATTTTGTATGAATGATTTTTAATTTTTTTTTTTCTCACTTTTTTTTTGAGCTTTTATGCTTTTGTGTTGTTGTTTTTGTTTTAACATGTTTGTGGTTTTTTATTTTGCGCTTGCCTGTTTGCTTTTGTGTGCTTTTATTATTTATTATTTAGGGTTTTTGCACTCAAATGCAAATCTATGAATCAAAACTTCTGCTGTCATTTACCTAATCGATAAATGAATTGGAAAGTGTTGAAGGCGTAAATTTATGGTTTGCAAATTTGCAAAATTTTATAAAAATGTGCAGACGAAGATTTATATATATGTATGTATATATTAACACATTTAAGTTAACATATGTTTACGTGTAGAGTGTGGAAGCATTATTACTATGATTTTAAATTTATTGCTTTGATTGTTTGGTATATTTTATGGCGTTAATTTGTTTGAGTTGTTTAATATTGTTATTTGAGAAATGCCTTTTTGTATACATTATACAAAAATTCCTTTCCATGCTCAAATAGTCAAACAAATGTAGAGAGTATTGAGTTAGTGGAGGCATCAGTTCTTTATACCTTTTAAAAAGGGAAAGTGAACTAAAAACTCTCTTTTCTGGTGTTTAAAAAGTTGACAAATTACAACAACAAAATTATCAATTAACCTTATACGTATTAGGAAATAAATTGTTTTAAGAACTTCTCATCAAATTATTTTCATTTCTCAACTTTGAAATTGCTTTCGCCTAACAAAATTCCTGCATTTGCTTCTCCAGCTACTTTCAAATCAACAGCTCTCGTTTAATGCCATTGTGTTTTATAAAATAATTTTGTTTGCTTGAAAGTTATTTAATTCTCATAGAGGGAAGGGGAGACAACAAAAGTGGGTGAAAGAAATAATTATAAATATAGCAAAACAAATAATCTGAGCGAAAAGGAAAAAACTTGCTGCCTCAGTGAAAGTGAATTTAAAAATAGAACAGAAAAATAAAAAAACCAACAACAACAACAAAATTCCAACATAGCAAGTAAAAATCTATGCATATGACTGTCTCTAATTGTGTTTCGAGCAACAAACAAAAATAAAAGAAAAGCAAAAAATTTCAACAAATACAAAGAACACGTCACAACACATTTGAGCCAACATTAGCTGACGTCCAACCTGAATGAGGAGATTATAATTAAAAAAGTTTTGTTATTTTCTTGCATGACATTTGCTATCTGGCACACACTGAGAAGTTATGAGCGCGCTGGTATTGTCAAGTTGATGAAAATGTGAGAGAGACGCAGAGCGACGACACTGACGTAAAAATAAGAAAATGATGAACTTAATAATGTGCGCAACTTCCTGTAATTAGCAACTGTAAAGACAATAACAACAAAAACAATAATAATAACAACAACAATAACAACAACACTAAAACGGTAGTATTAGCAAAACTTTGTTGAGCAGTAAAGGCCAAAAGTATACAACACAAAAATATCAACAATGCAACACGAAATGAGCTTTCACCAAAATTATGTGAAAAGTTGGTGGTGTGCCCAATGACGAAAACAATTTCCATTTATGATTTTGGGAGCAAGAAATATTCAAGTTGAGAATGTGACGTTCATTGAAATGAAACCAAAAGTTTGTATCAAGCGAAATTAAATTGCAGAAGTTATAATGCAATCTAAGTGAGGAAAGAAGCTGAATAAGTCGACAACATATACATATTAATAGTATGATAAATATATATAAATTATATTCAGGTCGATTAGAGTGAGCTACAGAACTATATAATTTGATCAGTTATAGTTATGCTACCATTTCAATTTCAATATTTTTCTCATAGAAATCTAGTATGGGATCAAAAAAAGATGTCTTAAATTATAAACCGAAAAATAACATAAAAATAACATCAAATTTTACCATGATAAAGTGCCAATAATAAACTTGCTCTTAACCCCGTTTCCAGCACAAATAGTCGCAGACACCCAACGACAACCATTGTTGTGACTCTAAAGTGTTGAGCAACTAGTCACGGACACGTAATAGGAACTTAAAATATCCTACAAACGTTCCAGTGACGTTATGGCTA
>OX608083.1:3783642-3841142 GCA_951509765.1 Sphenella marginata
CTCCCCTAGAATGCTTCCGACTCTTTTTTGACAATGAAGTTATTGAACTTCTGGTCGTAAACACTAATTTATATATCTCGAAAATAAAAGATAAGTTCAAACGAGATCGTGATGCGCTTCCAACTGATACTTTGGAAATAAACGCATTTTTGGGTTTATTGATTATGGCTGGAGTCCTAAGAGCTTCTCACTTGAATTTTTTAGATTTGTGGGCACAAGATGGATCTGGCATAGAAATGTTTCGGCTTACGATGTCTCATAGACGTTTTTTGTTTTTATTACGCTGCTTGCGCTTTGATAATACCTCAGATCGAGAAGAAAGACAAAAAGTTGACAATTTAGCAGCTATAAGAAATCTGTGTACAATTTTAGAAAACAAGTTTTTAGCAGCTCATTCTGCCAGTGAGAATTTGACTATAGATGAGCAATTGATTGGTTTTCGAGGTCGTTTTAAAGGTAAAGTTTACATGCCCAATAAACCTAATAAGTATGGCATAAAAGTGCAAGCCATGGTTGATTCGAAAACATATTATTTGTACAAGTTTGAAGTATACTCGGGTAAGCAACCAGATGGACAGTATCAGGTTTCTAATTCTCCAGATATGAGATAGTGAAACGCCTAGTTCAGCCAGTGAAAGGCAGTGGTCGCAATATAACGACTGACAATTGGTATACTAGCGTTAAACTGGCTAAGGAGTTGCTAACTCCAGAATATAAATTGACCCTTGTTGGTACATTGAATAAACGAAAGCCTGATATCCCTTGTGAATTCCTACCAAACAAAAACAGAGAACAATTTAGCTCACTATTTGGATTTCATAATCAAATTACGATGGTATCTTATGTTTCTAAGCCAAAGAAAGCCGTAGTTCTCCTTTCAACAATGCATAATGATAATGCCATTGATGAAGCAACAGCCAGCGCTCAGAAACCAGAAATAGTTACATATTATAATGGTACCAAAGGTGGTGTTGATTGTAATGACCAACTTTGTGCAACTTACAACGTTGGGAGGAGAACGAAAAGGTGGCCGATGGCTGTATTTTTTCATCTGATAAACATATCTGGCATTAACGCATTTGTTGTACATAAAGCAAATACTGATAAGAGCGACACACACATAAGGCGCATTTTTTTGAAAAAATTAGCTACAACACTTGTCGAGGACCACCGAAAAGACGAGTTCGCCAATCTGCTATTCCCAGGTCAATAAAAAAACGTCTTTCTGAAGTACATAATGTGCACGAGCCGCCGCAACAATCAACAGCTAAACGCGGACGCTGTTCATCATGCCCCAGAAAGGATGACAAGAAAGTGGCATCTAAATGCCACAATTGTGGCAAATTTATTTGCCAAAGATGCTCTAAGCCATTGTGCACAGAGTGCATTAAGCAAGACCTGACTGATAGCTCAGATTAACTTTTTATATTTTTTTAACTCTGTTATGGCAAAAATGAAATGTTTTAAGATGAATTTGAAATTAATTATTTTTTAATTTAAGTTAAAAGTGAAAGTTGCCTTTTAGTTTTTTGAAATACTTAATAATAAAGTATGTTAATGTTTAAGAAAATTCTAAATCGTTTTATTTAGTTTTTATTATTATTTTTCTAAGTTTTGTTTGGGGTCACCAGAGACCCCACGCGACTATTTGTGTGATTTTCTTCATGCGACTAATTAAGGGTTAAACGATGCCCAATTCCAGTTTCAGCTCTTTTTCTTCTAAACTATTTTTCTATGTCACTCATCATTCCTCGTTGTCAAAAGCTGCTTTAAAATCAACACAAAGAGTTGGGGTCTCATTTCTATTAACGCAGACCGCTTTAATCTTTAAACGCTATTCATTCTCAAAAGCAATTAATTCCCAAAATATCAGATTCTGTTTATTATATTTATTCCTTATTCAGGTATTCTGAGATAAGATGAAGTATAAACAATGAAAATCGTACGACAGCAAAACAATCCAAAATTACGCCAAGACGACAAAAAGTAGCGCAGGTGTCAAAGTGTAATTTGCTTTAAAATGTTACTTTCGGCATGAAGCTGCCGGAATACTATCAAGCTGAGCGAAAAAAAGCGCAGCAAAAGAAAAGACTAATCAAGATCTAGAAAAAGGGTAAAGCGCAATGCTCATCAAGAACAATTGTTTTAAATTTTCACTTTTACCCTTCAGCAGCTAAACATAAGTTGAGTTGGGGTGACGTACAAGGATTTATGCAAATTTCTTAGTTGAAGCAGCGCAAAGAGTTTCATGCAAAAAAAAAAAAAAAAAAAAACAAAAAAAATGAATTTACGTGCAAAGCGTTTCACCAAGAAGACTTTTTGCAAAAGAGGATATTAAAATTTTAACAAAGCTGCATTGCGCATTCACACAAAGCGAAAGCAAAAAGAAACTAAAACTTGCAAATCTATGAAAGTTTGTGTTCGCTTGAGATGGTGAATGGTGCTTGTGCAGGTGCTAGAGGTAATTTTCTTAATTGCAATTTGCGCTTAAAAAACAATAATATAATCGTTTCAGGTATTTGCTGAATTAATTAGTTGGAGGAATATGTCGAAAGGGGATAAATATTTACTTTGACTATAGACATTTGCAGGAAATCGCTTATTTGGACAAAAGATTTAATAGAAGCAGATGCCAGGGTGGAAAGTGAGAAGTGAGGAGATTTTCATAAAAATCAAATAAAATAACTAGAATAAAATAAAATAAAATTAAGTAAAATAAAATAAAATAAAATAAAATAAAATAAAATAAAATAAAATAAAATAAAATAAAATAAAATAAAATAAAATAAAATAAAATAAAATAAAATAAAATAAAATAAAATAAAATAAAATAAAATAAAATAAAATAAAATAAAATAAAATAAAATAAAATAAAATAAAATAAAATAAAATAAAATAAAATAAAATAAAATAAAATAAAATAAAATAAAATAAAATAAAATAAAATAAAATAAAATATAATAAAATAAAATAAAATAAAATAAAATAAAATAAAATAAAATAAAATAAAATAAAATAAAATAAAATAAAATAAAATAAAATAAAATAAAATAAAATAAAATAAAATAAAACAAAATAAAATAAAATCAAATAAAATAAAATAAAATAAAATAAATAAAATAAAATAAAATAAAATAAAGCCAAATAAAATAAAATAAAATAAAATAAAATAAAATAAAATAAAATAAAATAAAATAAAATAAAATAAAATAAAATAAAATAAAATAAAATAAAATAAAATAAAATAAAATAAAATAAAATAAAATAAAATAAAATAAAATAAAATAAAATAAAATAAAATAAAATAAAATAAAATAAAATAAAATAAAATAAAATAAAATAACATAAAATAAAATAAAATAGAATAAAATAAAATAAAATAAAATAAAATAAAATAAATATACATTAAAAAAAAAAAAAACAATTTGAAAAAATTTTAATTTCTAGGATATTCAAAATAGCATTTTTAAAGTGCAAATCGCTTGATGATGTTTTGAAGAAATGTTGTTTCTGCTTTTAAAATTTATTTTTACAAACACACAAATAATTTCAACCACTGCATAAACAAAGCTTTCCTTCATCTCAATAGCCCATAGCAGCTTTAGGACACGGATACTTTTAAAACTTTTAAATTATTCCAAATATTCAAACAATAATCAATCAAATCTCGAAATGAACGCGTGCTGGCGCATAATCACCCATTTCCAATGCAAATTAGAAAACATAATGAACAATCAAAATGAAAAGTATTACGAATGCATAAAATGAAAATGAGCTGACATACCATTATAACGCTTAATTTTGTATACTTTTCTGCTAAGGCAGTGTGAGCCAGGGGTTCGCGTGACCATGCAGCCTGCAGCAATGCTCTCAATAAGCAACTAGAAATTTGTCGGTCAAAAGCACCACCTTCTTTGCTGGTTTGCTTGTTGATGTGATGGCAGCTACCACCGAAAGTGTTTTACTCACATCCACCAGCAACACATTTCACCCCACTGCTCAACGTCAGAGCAACACCAGTGTAGCCATCAATCCTCATTTGATTATAATGAGCCTGGGGTATAATTTTCCTTGGCTATTTTTCAATGTCCCTTCACCCAAACCACACACGTGGAAGAGTGAAGGAAGTAAAATGAATATTACAACGGTTGCAATAAATGGTGAACGGCTGGTTTGATCAAACTTTACATGCTGCTAACCTGTTTGATTGGTTGGTTGGGTCATGCAATGCTTGGGTGGCTGCTCAAAAGCTTTAATAAGCGAATAAAACGAAAAAGGAGTGAGTAATTTAACTTTTTGTACATTTTTGAGCATGTCCATTCCTGCTTATTTAGTGTTGTATGAAACATTTAACATTCATACAAACACACCTTCAAACTCACATCTTTCACCAAAGCAACAAATAAATTCATTCATAGTCTTGTTTCACTCCTGTAACTAGTCGAGGTTGTCTCAAACTTACGTCCATCAAGCAGCCAAGGCAATGCACAATTTTGTTTTTGTATGCCAATGAAGAGGTCGAAGTTGAGTTAAGATGATGTTGGCCTCTAGTTAAACAAAGTGCAAAACATTCATCTTCACCCAAAGCACTAAACGAGATAAATGGGAAATGTGAAAATGAAACATCACCTTTGCTCTTCATTGTCAGCCTCAACCCAAAGCATTTTGGCACTTCAAGCAAACAAATGCTCACAGGATTGGGTTGAATTGTACTTTGAAGAAATCGCATTTACGAGTTTGCTGCCCAGCAGTTGTTCTTGTTGTTAGTGTGGGCAACCTTATTGCTTTGGAAACTAATTCTTGCATATTGGAGAGGGCAGTTGGCCTTTCGTTTTTCATTTTAGCGTAGGTAGCAACGGACGAGTGGTGAGTAGCGAAGCTGGCAGTTGGTGGGTTAGCTGATGTGAAGAGTTAAAGCGCAAGGCCAAATGTGAAAAGTGCATGTAGCATACGGTTACGCAATGCACAGTGGGAAATGCTGTTGAAATTTAACGCAAAAACAGAACATAAAAAACTTCGACATTTAAAGAACAAGCGGTGGACGCACTGGAAGACTACAAGGGGCAGTGAACAGTGAAGGAAGTCTCAGGGGTACATTGACCTATTGTTCCGCTATGAAAACAAGAGACAGTCCACGCAAATCCAGCTCATCGGCCATCTCGTTTCGCGGAATGTTATTGGAATAAAAGAAAAGAAGCCTGGTGATTTCCTTATGAGCTTTTAAGCTTTTTTACAAGAAAAGCTTTCAAGCACAATTCGAGAATACTTTTTCGGACTTCTCCAATTTCTGTTATTTTCCCCTTAAAAATGGTCCACTGTGACACTTCCAAAGTAAATTTATAAATCTACAGCACTTCTGTCCAAGCTTCGTCCATTCCATGCTTCAGTCGCGCATTCGTACCTCGATTTGTCTATTTCTGCATCTTAAGCTTCACTCTCCGCCTCAAGCATTTGAACATGACGAATGGTTTGAGCTTTTGGTTAACATTTTAATATTGGTTTATAAGTTGCTGTAACATTTTCCACTTCACTTTCTAACTACAGCGTAAGTACAACCGACGTACATTGGCGCCTCCAAGTGAAAACATCTCGCACCAATTTGCCTCCAGTCATTGTAAAAGAACCGCACGGATAATTTGTTTTTTCTTTCCTTTTCGCTTTCTTGTTTTCTATTACTCCTTAACGTTCTTCGCCTGTGTATCCATTAGGTTAATGTGCACTTCAAACGAAATTAAGATAAATTGATTAAAATTAAAAAGACAGCTGGACAAATGCGGTTACTCGTTAGGCAACAACGTCAATACCCACAGCGTCCCGTCCGTTCGTAAGTCGTGCCATATTTGCCATTTCCACATTCCATTTGCAACTCCACAAAAAGCAAATAAATGGTTGCTAAATGCATTTTACTTACAGTGGGAGTAAAAGTCATTTCTCATTTTTAATAATTGGAATGAGTTTGTTTCATTTGTTTCCTATTCTGTGTAACGTTGTAGTCTGTTTTGCCCCCGGAAGCGGAAACATCAACGGAAGCTATTTGGTTTGCTTTTAATGAAGTGCACTTTGTGCAAAATCGCTGCGCAGATTAAATGTTTAATTTACATTTTGCAATCGGGTAGCATAAGAAGGATATACAAAATCGTATAACTGTGGTATTGGGGGGCAAGGGTGTGGTAATTGGTACTTAAGATGATTTAAATTAGTGGGACGTCCGTGTGACAACTAATTAATTTTCACTATAATTGTAGGACAGGTAAATCTTAGTTTTAGCGATTGTAAAGCGGAGTTTTAAAAAAATGAATGTCTATAAAAAAAAAAAAGCTTCCAAGCTTATATGCAAGTCGGCCAATACTATGCTCCCGTGACAAGGATTTCTAAAAATATGCTAGGTTGGAAAAAAAATTATTTCTTCTTCTTCTTTAACGCTTCAGTATTTTTTTCTCGCTATGTCAGCTAGTGGAGTAGGGGAACAAGATCTTCTTCTTATTGCCTCAGAAATATTTGCCATTTCTCATCCACTACTCCGTGGAGAGAGTTTTTTCTCAATTGGAAAAAAATAACTGCAATAAGAAACAAGCAAGCAGAGAAAATTATAAACACTGACAATTTAGGTTGATGCCTCAAAAATTTTAAACTTTGGAAAAAAATGTGTATTCTTATTTTATTAATAAATCGCTAAGTGCTTACGAAAAAAAGCCATCTATTAAATACTTACTAGGCTGCTTCTTTTATATATGTATATATACACTCAGTTGCTTAGATTTTGCACTAGAAATATTAACAATATACTTGATATCATAATTGATACGCATGCTCCCAAAAGTTATCATCCAACCAAATGCGTGCAGAATATGAGCGCATTCAAGTGTGGCATGGCGTATACGTAACATTTAAGCTAGCAGCTGTATCCCACTGCGTTGCTCGAATATACATACATACATATGTAGATATGTATGTATGAATGAATGTATTCATAATTTGTAGCAGACACATTAATCAAAGAATTGTTTTCCATTGTTCTGGCTGCACGCACCACCAAAAAAAAAAATAGACTCTACGTAGAAACAAATATACAGGCCAGTGTCCTCGCATACTTGGCTATTGCGTATGAACCAGGTAATAAAATAATTGTGCCGTCAAATTCCTTAAAATAAAATAAAATAAAATAAAATAAAATAAAATAAAATAAAATAAAATAAAATAAAATAAAATAAAATAAAATAAAATAAAATAAAATAAAATAAAATAAAATAAAATAAAATGAAATAAAATAAAATAAAATAAAATAGAATAAAATAAAATAAAATAAAATAAAATAAAAAATTAATTTACTAATAAAAATGAAACTAAATAGAGACAAATGTAGAAGACAGTTCTAGACTAATGACTGAACTAGTCCATTATTAGGGAATTGATTCAAAAGCTTGTTCCTTTTACTCTAATTTTTGTTGCTAAATATTCGCAGCAATACTGTCTGACTATATTACTGTTAGTCAGTGTTGCCACAAGTCACACACACATACGCCTTGCATAGTTACGTTGCTACTACCACAGATGGTGTTGCCGTGATATTGTAGTCTTGTGTAGTTGTTGTAGTAGTTATTGTTGATTTTATTATGCTTCATATATTTCTATTGCCTTATTGCCATTTACGCTCGTTGTTATTGTTGCTGTTATTATTAGTGGTGATGGCGGTGATGGTTCATCAAGTGTTGGTAAAGGTAATTTAAATGTCAGCGGAAGTGTTTTCGGGCGAGTGCTGTCTCCGGTTTTTCACCGGTCTTCTCCCTCGTGTGTGCTGTGTTACAGATACACATTCAAATGCACACACACACACACACACACAATCAAACGAAGTAACTCGCCACTTCAGACTGTAAGCACATTTGTATGCTTGTCGCTTTGGTTATGGCCATTGTTGGTTTTTATAATTTCTCTACCTTCTTTGCTCCTCTACACAGCTACACACATACACACACGCACGCATGTTGTTTGTTTTTTCTGAATTTTTTTTTTTTTGGCGTTTTCCGCTTTTGCCACATGTTGGTGCATGCAGCATGAAAAGCAATTATTGCTACCATTTTGTAATTAAAATTGCATGTCGTTGTTGTTGTTGTGCGCCTTTAGTACTTCGTTTGTCGACAACCGCAGCTGCACGCACACACAGACACTTTCACACACACATACAACAAACGGCTGCTAACAAGCATTGAGGGGATGGACGCTTTTTATGCACATTTTGTATGAATGATTTTTAATTTTTTTTCTCACTTTTTTTTTGAGCTTTTATGCTTTCGTGTTGTTGTTTTTGTTTTAACATGTTTGTGGTTTTTTATTTTGCGCTTGCCTGTTTGCTTTTGTGTGCTTTTATTATTTATTATTTAGGGTTTTTGCACTCAAATGCAAATCTATGAATCAAAACTTCTGCTGTCATTTACCTAATCGATAAATGAATTGGAAAGTGTTGAAGGCGTAAATTTATGGTTTGCAAATTTGCAAAATTTTATAGAAATGTGTAGACGAAGCTTTATATATATGTATGTATATATTAACACATTTAAGTTAACATATGTTTACGTGTAGAGTGTGGAAGCATTATTACTTTGATTTTAAATTTATTGCTTTGATTGTTTGGTATATTTTATGGCGTTAATTTGTTTGAGTTGTTTGATATTATTATTTGAGAAATACATTTTTGTATACATTATACAAAAATTCCTTTCCATGCTCAAATAGTCAAACTAATGTAGAGAGTATTGAGTTAGTGGAGGCACCAGTTCTTTATACCTTTTAAGAAGAGAAATTGAACTCCAAACTCTCTTTTCTGGTGTTTAAAAAAATTAGCAAATTACATCAACAACAAAAATATCAATTAACCTTGTAAGTATTAGAAAATAAGTTGTCTAAAAAAGTTCTCATCAAATTATTTTCATTTCTCAATTTTGAAATTCCTTACGGTTAACGAAATTATCCTGAAGCTACTTTCTAATCAACAGCTCTCGTTTAATGCCATTGTGTTTTATAAAATAATTTTATTTGAAAGCAAGTTATTTAATTCTCAAAAAGGGAAGGGGAGACAACAAAAGTGAGTGAAAAAAAAAAATAATTATAAATATAGCAAATAATATGAGAGAAAAAGAAAAGAAACTTGCTGCCTCAGTGAAAGTGAATTTAAAAATAGAACAGAATAATATAAAAAAAACAACAACAACAACAAAATTCCAACATAGCAAGAAAACATCTATGCATATGACTGTCTCTAATTGTGTTTCGAGCAACAAACAAAAATAAAAGAAAAGCAACAAATTTCAACAAATACAAAGAACACGTCACAACACATTTGAGCCAACATTAGCTGACGTCCAACCTGAATGAGGAGATTATAATTAAAAAAGTTTTTGTTATTTTCTTGCATGACATTTGCTATGTGGCACACAATAAGAAGTTATGAGCGCGCTGGTATTGTCAAGTTGATGAAAATGTGAGAGAGACGCAGAGCGACGACACTGACGTAAAAATAAGAAAATGATGAACTTAATAATGTGCGCAACTTCATGTAATTAGCAACAGTAAAGACAATAACAACAAAAACAATAATAATAACAACAGCAATAACAACAACACTAAAACGGCAGTATTAGCAAAACTTTGTTGAGCAGTAAAGGCCAAAAGCATACAACACAAAAATATCAACAATGCAACACGAAATGAGCTTTCACCAAAATTATGTGAAAAGTTGGTGGTGTGCCCAATGACGAAAACAATTTCCATTTATGATTTTGGGAGCAAGAAATATTCAAGTTGAGAATGTGACGTTCATTGAAATGAAACCAAAAGTTGGTATCAAGTAAAATTAAATTGCAGAAGTTATAATGCAATCTAAGTGAGGAAAGAAGCTGAATAAGTCGACAACATATACATATTTATAGAATGATAAATATATATAAATTATATTCAGGTCGATTAGAGTGAGCTACAGAACTATATAATTTGATCAGTTATAGTTATGCTATCATTTCAATTTCAATATTTTTTTCGTAGAAACCTAATGAGGAATCAAATGAAAGATGTCTTAAATTATAAATCGAAAAATGACATCAAATTTTACCATGATAAAGTGCCAATGATAAACTTGCTCTTAACCCCGTTTCCAGCACAAATAGTCGCAGACACCGAACGACAACCATTGTTGTGACTTTAAAGTGTTGAGCAACTAGTCACGGACACGTAATAGGAACTTAAAATATCCTACAAACGTTCCAGTGACGTTATGGCTACGTAGTAATAATGTAGCAGCGTGGTAACTGCGACTTTCAGGGAACTTTGTGTACAAACATTAGATTGCTGCTTGATTTTTCTTGCAGCTTTTTTATACCCAGCGTACTAGTACTAGTACAAGGGTATATTAATTTTGTCCACATAACGGTACTATGTAACGGCACAAAATAATCGAGTTAGATATAGAGTTCCATATATGAAAGTCCTTAGGTTGAAAAGAGGAATTGATTAAGGCATGTCCGTCCGTCTGTCCGTCTGTCCGTCTGTCCGTCCGTGTACACGATAACTTGAGTAAAAATTGAGATATTTGCATGAAATTTTGCATACAGGTTACTTTCTGGCCAAGGTAGGTTGCTATTGAAAATGGGCGAAATCGGATGATAACCACGCCCCCTTTTTCGATATCGAAAATTTCGAAAAACGTATAAAACGGGTTAATTCAATATCAGAAGCAGCTACAATGATAAAATTTGCAATATGTATTGATTTATATGTTCTAAGGCGGATTTTACCAAATTTTTTGAAAAGGGGCGTGGCACCGCCCCCATATATTTGAAGAAATTTTAAAATTTTGACTCCTACTAACTTGAGAACAGTTTATGCTAGTATAACGAAATTTTGTAGAGGGCATACTATTGTTGTGTTAAATTCAGATATAGAAAATAAACGAAATCGCTTGGCGACCACGCCTACTTTTTTATAAAAGTTATATTGAAAGGAGGTGGAAATATTGAAAAGTCCATATCTAATTAACTGATACCGCTATAATAATATAATTTTGTACATACATCAATTTTCATATTCTTTACATTATTTTTGCAAAATTTTGGAAAGTGGGCGTGGCACCGCCCACTTATGAGTCAAGCAATTTTCAAATTCGACTGCTAATAACTTCAGAACGGTGTGAGATAGGTTTACGAAACTAGG
This sequence comes from Sphenella marginata, assembly GCA_951509765.1. NCBI lineage: Eukaryota > Metazoa > Arthropoda > Insecta > Diptera > Tephritidae > Sphenella > Sphenella marginata. The sequence continues at coordinate 3,794,845 of OX608083.1, forward strand.
TTCCAGGCATGTTATGTTTATGTAGAGTACTACCACAGAAAATAAGAAAAATCGGTGAACGACCACGCCCCTTTTTGGACTAAAGTTCTCTAAACGAGAGTTAGGAAACCGGAATATGCAATATCTGTTTAACTGATAAAGATATAATGCTAGAATTTAGTACACTCATTCACCTGATGATGTTATTAGTGATGTTTAAAGGTTTTTTGGTAATATTTTGGAAAATGGGCGTGGCACCGCCCACAAATGAATAAACAAAATATCAACATTTCACTATTAACAAGCCACTGTGAAAGTATCATAAAGATCTGCAATGAAAACTGATCTTCAATAGGGACAAACAACATAATAAAATCCGTGGGCGTGCCACCACCCACTTTTTTAAAATTATGTAAATATTGATTAATGGACACATATATCCGTATATCAAAAAATTTCACAAAATACGTTAAAAGTTATGGGCATGGCACGCCTTCTTTTCCAAAGTTATATATAGGACATGGTATAACCCTTGAAAAGATCGATTGAGTACTTTTGGCTCGAAAAACTACGCCCCCTTTTTCTGAAAACTAACGCTGGGTATTTAATGTTCGGTTCACCCGAACTTAGACTTCCTTACTTGTTTTATTATTATTTTATATAAAAGTGGCTCGGAGAGTTTCGTCCTACCACTAACGGAATTGTTCGTATTGCTCAACGTCTCAACCAGCTTCCCAGCCATTGCTGCCTTTATCTGCAGTAGAACAAACTATTTGGCTTTAGAGATGCACTCAATTATTTCCTATGACGAAAGCTTTGTCTGAGACAAATCAAAAATGTCGGAGTAGTGAAGCGAAGATCATTTCCTTAGCTAACCAAATATAAAAACAAATACACCAACCCATATAAACCAACTCATAGAGTCGTATAGCAGATACAAGCCATAAGCAAGCAAGATAGCAACGGAAGTTAACGGGTTAGAGAACGTCAATGCCCTTCCTAACATTTATTTTTGGAATGCAAATATTTAAGCAACAAATTGCAATATGGTCTTGTTTATATTTTTAGTTTATGGCAGCTGTATCTAGGTATGTATGTGTGTGTAAATGTGTACAGGTATGTAAATACATTCCAGCTGCAAAACGCTGATTTTCCGTTTCATTGAAGCGTAAGTAAACATATATTTTTCTTATAAATAACTCAAATAACAGTTACATTGCAATTTTACTGCATTTTGAATTGCGAAAGCATATTCATAAGTTTTTGCTAGAGAGTATTTGTGTGTGAGAGTATGTGCGAAAACTCATGTTTATATTGTATTCTATTTTAAAATAATTTATTTCAAATATTTTGCAATATGTACGAGTATTTATGAACGCTGAGTTACAAACATGCATGTTATACAAATAAATATTTCCAAACGCATATGCATTTTTCGAAGATGGCGGGAGAGTTTGTATGTAGCAAGCATTTGTAGAAACGAAGAAATAGCAAAGTATGCATCTTAATATCTGGGGGGAAATCTAGCGTCAATTGGAGGCAGATGAACTTAGTGTTTGGTGGCTGCCTTGAGAGAATTGTTGGTCTTCCAAGACAGCTGCATTGGGTACAGGATTATGTTCTGAATGTGGTAATGAACCGGATTTTGATAGTAGATGAGGATTTAATGTTTCCTTTTTGGTGGATTCATAATGGAAAATAAGAGTTGAAGTGATAACCATAGCCATAATATTACCCATAACCATAACCATAACCACAACCATAACAATAACCATAACCATAACCTTAACCATAACCATTACCATAACCATAACTATAACCATAACCATTACCATAACCATAACCATAGCCATAACCATAACCTTAACCATCACCATAACTATAACCATAACTATAACCATAACTATTACCATAACCATAACCATAACCATAACCATAACCATAACCATAACCATACCCATAGCCATAACCATTACCATAACCATAACTATAACCGTATTGACTGATTGTTTTATATACAGAGCTTATGTTTTTGTATTTAACTTCACTTTTAGTGGAGTTGCCCACATCAATAAATACATATATATTTATATTTATGTATATATCTAAATATATATTTTTATATGTGTTGACATTTGTAGATGTATACATAAGTAGAAAAAAACTAAATGTTAGGTCACAGAAGACTAAAGTCATAATCAGAGAACTGCAGCCACCTGAAACCGTATACAAAGTGATTCAAAACTGAACAGAGGTCATACAGAATAGACTTGGAGCCAATGTTTTGTGTGATTTTTCTAAAAACAGTCAGTATTAAAATTTTTTTGGAAGAAATGCACTTGGAGCACTGCCCAAAAGGCGCCAAAATTTTTATTTTTTTTTTCTCTTCAAAATGTTGTAAAATATTCCCAATACAAAAAAACTACACTGTTTATCAAACTGCAAATATACACTGGCCGTCAAACTTTCACTGAAAAGAATGGCACTATATTCTTTTTATGAAGAGTTGGATCACCCTGTGAAAGAGGGTTTTTAGTTCTTAAGATACCTTACAAAAACCAGTTACCTGTTGTGATATTCAAACCAAATACTCTCGCTGTTCTCTGACATGTACATATGTTTAAGAGTATTTGGTGTTTAAATGTGTGCGATTTTGTTGTGCATGTGTTAGTGATGCAATCAAGTGAAAATGTTTTTGATTTGCATTGATGATGTGAACAGTTTCTTTTCGAAAGAAAACATCTTGAGACTTTTTTTTTACATTTTTTTTATTTGCAAATATTTTTCTTGGTTCAATTAATCGTAAAATTGGCTACTTCTTCCGCTGCAACGACCAATATCTTCTTCCGTTTCGCATTCATTTTCTGGTATTTATTTGCTACAAAGTGTGTGCTTGGAAGTGTGGTGTTAGACACGCAAATTGGATAAGTTCAAAAACTATTTCCGCAAAATATTAAAATAATAGTTTGCTTCCAAAATAACTCAAGTGTTTTGCTTTAAATATTTTTGGAAGTATACTAATTTAGAATTTAAAATTTTTGAGTAGATGCTAATAGGGGATGTGTGGAAGGTGGACACGATTGCCTTTTTGGTTTTTCAGAATTAAATTTTTCAAGGACGCAGAATGATTACTACGGATTAGAGCTTTCTCGAGTGATTTTGAAAATTATTCTAAATTACTGAAAGTAATTGATGTATTTAAAAATCATTGCATTGGAAAGCCCACCCCCATCTCAAATAAAAACATATCAACCCTTTACTTTACACAAAGCTTTAAGGTATTTTCAAAGTAAGCCCTTCGCGCTTGTCAAGCACATCACAACATTTATTCTTTCATAAATGAAAATTAAAAACTTAAAAACTCAATTAAAAAGCCCCTCTCAGTGAAAACATTATGACAGGTTTAATAGATTTTTGCTGGAGTTGATGTGGAGGCATTCGGGTACTGCAGACACTTTTCAAAAATTTTGCCAACAAAGAAAATTTCTGATAATTTGATTTAAAACTTGCACGCAATGTATGTATGTATTTAAATAAAAAGCAGTGTTCCAGGATAACTCAAACGCATTTAAAAAGAACTCTTTGAACATCATAAGAGCAGAGTTAATTTCTGTCAGGAGATAAGCGCTTTCATCGCGCTCATGGAGGGAACTTACATAGCTTATTAAAATCGTTTCAATTAGAAAGTTCTAGCAATCGTGATGGCGAGCGCGGGCGTACGGATGATCGGCCTGCTCCTTTATTAGCGCCGAACTTGCCGCAAGCCATTGAATTGATAGACTTGGCGTCCCCAATTCCAAGCACTTCTGTTCGAGCAACTTCCAAGAACCCTCCAAAGTCCTCCGCTAAAAAAAATCCGGATCCTCCTGCAATTGCAATTGAGTCTGAACCAATTGCTAGGAAGCTGGTTGTGGTCCCTCGCAAAAAATCTATTTTTGTGTCTAGGTTCCATCCTGACACTACAGAAGAAGATTTAATGTACCATATTTCGACTAAGGTAAAAGATCGTAACTTGACTATTAAAAAGTTTAATTTCACGTATCAGAGAAATATGTCTTCATTTAGAATTGATGTCGCTGGAAAAGATTTCGACGCTCTTTTGGATAGTTCTTTTTGGCCCCCCGGTGCTCTTGTGCGGGAGTTTGAATACAGACCAAATAGAAATGTTCAAAATGTAGCAACAATCTCTCGTGATAACGTTGAGCCAAAAAACTGAGTACTAAGACCATGACTATCTTTTATCAAAATGTCAGAGGTTTGAATACCAAATTAACCGATCTTTATTTGAAATCTTTCTGTTGTAACTATAACGTAATTGCTTTTACTGAAACTTGGCTAAAACCTCATGTTTTCAACTCTGAATTTTTTTGCAACGAATTTCAAGTTTATAGAAATGATCGCTTGAACAGGGTCGGGGGTGGAGTTTTACTTGCAGTTCATTCCTCCATACCTTCAGAGGAGGTTGATTTACCTAACATTGATTCCATTGAGTTCAAATGCATCCGCATTCAGCTAGCAAATGTCTCCATGTACTTATTTGTTTGTTACATCCCTCCAGCATCTGATCTCGCTTTGTACATACAACTTATCTCTTTGCTCAAAACGGTTCACTTTTTGACTAAAGATTCTGACTCCATGATTGTTTTGGGTGATTTTAACCTACCTCATATATCGTGGAAAATAGTCGATGGAAATATTATTCCAAATCCATCTAGACCGGGCTACAATGACTTTTTAGATGGAATTTCCGATCTCTGTCTTAATCAAATAAACGTTACAGCAAACAAGTTTGGCAAAGTCTTAGATTTAGTTTTTGTCGATGATAAAAATAAATTTTCTGTAAGTCGTGGCGATCCGCTGGTTTTACCAGAAGACGTCTACCACCCTTCTATGGAAATATTTCACGAAACCTTAAGTAATGGCCATTGTACACAAGCCTGCTCAAGTAGTAACTTTGATTTTAATTTCTCAAAAGCCAACTATAAGAAATTAAATAAAGAACTGTCTAAATTAACTTGGCCTGAGCTGTGTGGCGATATCGATTCAAACGTTTTGCATTTTAATCAAACTATTTACAACTTATTTGAGAAGATTGTTCCTAAACGTAAAATAACATATGATCATCCAACGCAATCTTGGTTTACTAAAGAGCTTATGATGCTGAAAAATAGAAAAACGCGTTCTTTCAAATTATTTAAGAAATCGGGGTTAAACAAACACTACTTGTTGTATTCTGGTCTACGTAAGAGGTACATCGACTTAAATAAAAAGTGCTATAAAGCCTATATCTCTAAAACAAAGAGAGACATTATTCGCAATCCGAAGTCATTTTATGATTTCGTAAATTCTAAACGGAAAGTAGTGGGATTTCCCTCAGCCATGAAATATAAAGACATTTTATCTAGCGATAATCAAGATATTGCAAATTTCTTTGCGCAATTTTTCACTTCTAACTATTCTGCCGTCACCAATTCTGACTTTCTAAATTATCCCTATGAGCTACATTGGAACAATTTAATTAATTGTCCAACTATATGCGCCAATGATGTTCTTGTTTGTCTGAAAACCTTGAAAGAATCTTCTAAATGTGGTCCTGATAGGATTCCTACATGCTTCTTGAAGAAGTGCGCTAACAATATTTACAAACCCCTTACCAACTTGTTCAATCTGTCACTAAAGTGTGGTGTTTTTCCAACAGCATGGAAAGAGTCGTTTCTTCTACCGCTTCACAAAAGCGGAAGCAAGGCTTCTATTGAGAACTATCGTGGCATAGCAAAGCTGTCTGCCATCCCAAAAGTGTTTGAAGCTATTGTTACCAATCAGCTTACGAATCCTATCTCTGCCTTGATTTCTGACTGTCAACACGGGTTCTGTAAGGGAAAGTCCACCGTTACAAACTTACTTGAATTTACAAATCATGTCTCAAATGGCTTTAGAAAAAATCTGCACACCGACGTTATTTATACTGATTTCAGCAAAGCTTTCGATAAAGTGTGTCACTCGTTACTTATTCATAAACTAGATCAGCTGGGTTTCCAGCCGGGTCTCAATCGCTGGATCTCTTCTTACCTTAGTGACAGAACACAAAAAGTAGTGTTTAAAAACTGTGAATCCGATGTTATTAGTGTCTCCTCTGGAGTTCCTCAAGGAAGCCATCTGGGCCCGATTCTGTTCTTGTTGTTTATAAATGACATTTCTACAGTAATAGAATTTTCGAAAATGTTAATGTATGCCGACGATGTAAAGCTTTTCATGTCATTCGCATCACCCGAAGATAGCAATAAGCTTCAATCAGACCTAAATACACTAGTTACTTGGTGCGATTTAAATTATATGCCGCTTAATCTAAAGAAATGTAAATACATGCGTTTTTCGAGAGGAATCTCACAGCCAGCTTCCTATACAATTAACAATTATAGTCTTGAGCAAATGTATGATTTTGTTGACCTTGGGGTTACTATGGATTACAAACTCAATTTCAACTGCCACATTAACGTAACAGTCAATAAAGCTAGAGGCGTTCTAGCATTTGTTAAACGATGGTCTAAAGAATTTAGCGACCCTTATGTAACTAAAACTCTCTTTACTACATTAGTCAGACCGATACTTGAATACGGTTCTATTATTTGGAACCCGCGTTACCAGGTCCACGTGGATCGCTTAGAATCAGTTCAAAAACAATTTTTACTATTTGCCTTAAGAGATCTTCACTGGGATCCCTTGTATAATTTGCCATCTTATACGAGTCGCTTAAAACTAATTAATCTTCACAGCCTTTCTAGTCGGAGGGAAATGCTTGGAATTGTCTTCATGATTAAATTACTAAATGGTTCAATCGTAAGCCCGTTTCTCTTGAGCGAAGTGAACTTCAATGTACCTTCTCGTCCATCAAGACATTTTAAACCACTTATCTTGAAACAGTGCCGAACTAATTTTGAATTAAATGAGCCTTTTCGTTGTTTGTGTCAAGATTATAATTCTCATTCTGGTACGTTTGATATCTCAGACTCACTATACAGCATAAAAAAGTCAATTCTTTCTATCCTGAATACATAGCAACAACTTTTTTTTTTCATATCCTTTGATTCTTATCTTTATTCTTAACAATAACTTTTCGCTGTCAACTAATTATTTATTAATTGTGGAATCTTTTGTACTTAGCTGATGAGGTTTTCTCTGTAGCTGAGCAGTTTTAGATCTCGACGATTAACAAACCAAAGCCTTTCAAAGACTCGGCACGAAAGAACAATCCGCGCGTCATGCGGATGCGCCCCTCGCGCCGGTCGGGCGGGATATGGTGGGTAATAATCCGTTGGGCAAAAAAAAAAAAAAAAAAAAAAAAAAAAAAAAAAAGTTACATTTTTTTCTAGTGAGTCCCATCTCTAATTTTCTACATCATCTCTTATTTTGGCACACTGCAGAGACGGGTTAACGGTTACACATTATGCGCTTATAAGTGAGTGAAATGCTGTGCGGCGTAAATGGAAGTGAGCATCTTTGGCGCGCAACTTTCTAGCGCCACCACACAATTATTGTTGCTGTTTTGAGATTTCTTACCATTTTACGCTGCTAAAGTGTAGCAAAATAAGTTTGATTGCGTTGATGGAGTTGGCGGCTATATAAAATGTCGCATCTAAAGTGGTTGCAATTGGGTATGCCATAAGCACATAAACTCGCATACATTTAAATTTTCAGCAAAAGCACCCTGTGAGGAGCGAGAATTTAATAAAAACAAAATTTCTAAGCTGAAAGAATTTAAAATTAGTAAAGGAAGCAAATGGATGAATATAAATGTTGGGATTTTTTTTTTTTTTTTTTTTTTTTTGAATTCAAGCATTCAATTTATTTAATTTAATAAATTATTGTACTTGTTTTTAATTATTATTTAAATTTTAAATTTCAAAGTACTACCTACATATGTATATACCCAGCGACCTCAGAGCGAATTTTAACTAACGAAAAACTCTCTTTTTCAAGTGTAGCTTTTTATTTTTTTCCCCCTCACTTGCGACTAGTTATCCCATCATATTTTCCTACATGGTCCTTTTTCATATTTTGCCCAAAAACTCAATTACCCCTTGCTTGCAATACACTCAGACGCGCATTACTGTCACATTTGACGTTGAAACTTTGTATTTTGTTAGTATTGTTGTTGTTGTGTTGCGGTTACAACACTGACTGTTTCTACCGCTTTATGGTGTATGACAGACATTTGGTGGCGCATAATGATGCTCATGTTAATGATAATTTTGGATACTTGCTAAATTTGATCGCTAAGTAAGTTTATTTGCCGCAGACATGTTTGTTCAGATAAGGAGAGGTGATAGTATTTTTTTAAAGGTTATGGTGAAGGAGGAATTGGAGGTAGCAAAGTGGAGTATACACAAATCCAACTTTTTTGCGATGTCCTGGAAAAATTTTAGTTTTTAAAATTATTTCCAATGGTTGTCTACCTGCAGTTGAACAAGTCTGAATTCAGTTTGAACACCACTGGAGTTCATTTCATGGTAGCACCAGGTATTTTAAGACTTGGCAGCACTCGTATTTTCTGTCACATTTGACATTAAACAACAATCTACAATCTTGCATGAAATAGAAAACAAATGCATTTTTTTTTTAGCAATTTTCGCACTATATAAAAAGAACCAACTGTGCCATTTTAAGTGGCACTCACTGTAAACTTATGCAACAATCTCATTAACTCAGTGTATTACAAGGAAAACGTTGCCATTTATTGCAGTGAATCACCGTCGTTACACTGATTTAATTCGCATTGTTGTTGTAGTACAGCATCTTTATACAAAAATATCTATTATTTTTGTTTTTTTAGTCGTTTAAATATTTTTAGCTTACAATGATTTTTCTATGAGTAAGGGTGTGAAAGTGAATTTTCCAGTTTTACGAAACTAAAAGGTAGATAAATTTGCATGTAGCTTAGTTTATGGTTTGTAGTAGTGATGTCAATATTTTCAACTTTTAATGTCTCGGGATTTTTGATTAGAGACTACTGAGTCAACACGCAACACGCAACCAGTTAAGCTCAAGAAGAGTCTGCTGCAACTTTCTCACTTTCGTTTACGGTTGTTCGGTGAAAAGGGTTCCACTGTATTGGGTCAGCTCCAAGTATTGCTCGATAGCAACGAAACCGTTTGAGTTATGGAATAATATTATGTCTAAAGCTTTAAATTAGATCTATATTAGTGCAAAGGTGCACGTTCGCGTCATATCCATTCAACAGTTTCTTTGTGATGCGCGCTCAAACATATAGACATACAGACAAAAAATTCTAAATATGGTTGATTTTGATGCTATTGGCTTCACAATGATTTCTTCAATAAATGTTTAAAAATTTGCAATGTACAGACATCAATTTTTAAATTTTTATTTTATTCGGGATTTAAAGCGTTCATCCCTACTCCCTCAGTAAGCAATTACTCCTATGTTATGCAAAAATTTGCCATGACTTTGTGTCTGCGGCATGTGTGCATTATTAAATTAAAATTTTATTATGACATTGCGGCTTAACAATTTTAGCAACTCGTCTGCAAACATGCCTTTTTCATCACCGCCAGACAAATTTTGGTAGTTCATTTTGTCAGTTCAGTTTTATATACATATACCATGTTGTTTGTGAATAAATTTCTAGCGCGTCCGTGCGTTAAGTGCACTTCAATGAGTCCTTTTCTTTGAATGCATAATTTATTCAGTTTCTTATTTAATTATGAAATATATATTGCTAAGTACACCAGCTTGAGCAATTTACATATGTTGGGTCTGGCCGTGGCGTGGGTATAGCGAGCTTAAAGCACAAATATATCTGTTAAGGGCTTTCATACAACGACAACTAAAGAAATAAACATTTTTGTTGTAAAGATAATGGAATAAATTGAGTTCGATTGGAGAAACAGTCCATGAAAATATTTGTATTTCCTCACATGAAAAACTATTGGCTTCCAACTCGAATCGCCTCGAAATTTTTCCATTGAAATCAAACCTCAAATTTTACTCATTTTGCCACATAAATAAGATTTTTTTATTTCTTTGCTTTTTTTAATATTATTGTACAAATTTTCTCAAAATTTTCGTTCGCTTACGCGATCTGAATAATTTTTGATGTCCGTGACAATAATTACGAGTGCTGCCAAGTGTGAGAATTAGCTCCAATGGCTGTCAAAGTAAAACGAGAGCAAGCATTCAGCATGAATTGAATTTGTCTCTGTTCCCTTGTCTAATTTTTGAGAAATTTCCTATCTAAGTAAAAAAAAAATTAGCTTGCTTTTTTGTGAGAATTTAATTTTCATTGTCAATTCTTTTAAAAAGTAATGATATGTTCTTTACAGTAAAATTGAAAAAAATTTACCTAGTCTAATGTGATTTTGTGTATTATATGACATTTATACGTGAAATAAAGCACTCAACATACAAACAGAGCTAATGCTTCTAAACATTTTGAGCAGTCAAGTTTGCTGCCAAAGCTCAAACTACCCAACTTGTGCTCAGTGCGTTCATAAACAGAATTTGTCTACAGTTCAATCTTCAGTGCTGCCACTTTTTCAATTCGAAAACATGCATGTATGTGTGTGTGCGTGTGTATTTTAAAAGTTATTTGTGCGTCTATAGCTGTTTGGTTGTATGTAAAGTTGACACAAACAAAAATATACAAAATCCGTGCAGCTAATCAAATATTTGCAGCAACACCAACGCACTCGTGCATATTCCATCAACTTTTCCCTTTTTCGGTCTGCAAATTGAAAAACACTCACTCACACCGCTTTGGCTGGCATTTGTCGTGCGTGTTGTGCTCTCATCTACACTTGTTACTTGTTTGTCCCCTTTTTCCCTATTATGTAGACGTAATCTTTCATTCATATTTGCCTGCTTTTAAATCCCTTAGACACGTGCAACATGTTCCAAATTCAATCAAATGCATGGATGTATGAATGTGTGTAGCACTCCCAAATGCGAGTAGGAACTTCAACTAGGCGATGGTGTCCATCACTTGCAGACAAACTTCTTAATACCGCTTAGATGCACATACATACATGGCAATATCCAAATAATTAATGCTTTTTCTGCTCTACACACGTTTGTATTTTATTATTTAGTAAAGCAAATATGAATTTGCTCTGTACTAGGGTGATTGACTGCGTCTTTGGACTATCATTTCGCTCGGGTTTTCTTAAAATTTGTGGAGGGGTTAATCAGTCAATGGAAACATTTTTGATATGAAAGCTTTCTTAATTCTCCACTAGAGAGAAAATTGGACTCCGACTGGGATTCCATCAATATTTTCGCACCGAATTAAATATGCACAGTTTATTTTTTTGTTAATAAAAATAATTATTAAATTATTTATAAATACTACCTTTTTTCACACAAATATATATCTCTTAATTTCTTTCCTTTTTATGAAGCTTTCGTAAACATTTTCTCAATTTTTCTTTCGCTCATGTGTTTGACCAAAATTTCAAGTCACATATGACAGCAAATATTAGTGCTGCCAAGTGTATCAAAATGTACTCCAATGGTATTCAAACTGCAAACAAACATGTTGTAAATAACTTTAAAAATTGTAAATTTTCTTAGTCACCAAGTTAGATTATTTTGCAATTCCAATTCGTGCCTTCAACAACCACCCTAAAGTCACATAATATCAATTTAGTGTTAGTCTCGCATTTGACTTGCTATGGTACCTTCACTTACGCAATATTCATTTCTGCTGTTATGACAATATTAATTGAAAGTCTAAAAACATGGTTGGTTTGAAGCTATAAAATCTTTTAGTCAATTTAAAAATCCTTTTTGCTTCCAATTTGCAGGATTATTAGCAAGCATTACATGGAGATAGTAATGTAATGGAAGTGTAAGGGCGTGATGGACTTTTAGTAAAAAATTTGACTTAGGTCTACCCACAGGCCTTCATCACACTTATGACTCATTGACAAATTTGTATGGTTCGGAGATGGGCAGCAGCGTGTTTCAAAAGTATACCACGCCTACCATAAAACATTTAATTGACAAACCATTCCAACAAAAATAGTTTTCTTGACTTCCTCTCTAATTGCGTTGAAAGAGTTTTGACAGTCAACAAATCTTATTTTATTAGTATTTACCAACATACGCGTCACGTGTCTCTAGGTAAACAACGAAAGTAGAAAAATGTAAAAGTTTAAATTGAAACTCAACAAATCCACAGCACAGCAATTGATGCGCCAGCAACCCTAAAAGTATGCAAGGGTGCAGTGTGTACACTTCATTGCTCTAAGTGACCCTGAATGATGATGTTACAACAGCAGAGATTTGTTTATGTTTTCAGTTTTGATTATTTACACATTTCTGTTTTCAAGTGACTACAACCATTCGAAAAAACACTCAAAGGAAAGTTTATAGTAAACTGTCAGCTAGAGCTAGTCAAATAAACACACTCACCAAGGGAGCACTCAGCACTCAGCACTCTGCCGACAGCCAATTGCGCTCAGCTAACGTTAACGTTGTTACTTTCGTTTGTACGTTTTCTTTGGCTGTCAGCCTTGCAGCGCACTGTCACTCTATCGTCAATTGTTTATTTATTTGCTTTGATTTATTTATTTAAATGTGTAAGCAAATCGTCTAATGGTTTGACAGTTTTCATAACATTTTGGTGGTGCACTGAATGCTTAGCGTTTTAGATGGCAGTTGCACACACTTAACTTCCTGGCCGCGAGCGTATTGCGTGCTTGGAATAGTGCTGAAGCACATCAGGCGAATGTAAGTGCTTCCAATTTGAATGTAACAACAAATGCTGCAGAGTAACCCTTTGGTTGGTTGGTTTGAAGCATCAAAGTTGTTTTCACATTTCATTAAAAATATACAAAAGTTGGGACTATCTTTATATAAACGGATTTGAAGGAGATTTAGAATTTTCGAAACTATTTCAGCACTATTTTCGAACGTTTTTTGAGGTAATTGAGGTATCTCTGAAAATATTCACGAAAAGTTCCGAAAACAATCAAAAAATGATGACGAAGAGACCCGAAATTATCCCGAAAAAGTCGCAAAAGTATTACAATTGATTCCGAAGTACCACCCCACAACTCCGAATCGATCGATCGAAGTTCCCTAAAATTTCAGTAAACAGTTTCTAAAAAAATTCCAAATTGATTCTTTAATGAGTTCGAATTAATACCGAAAAAGTCCATAAAACAGTATCGAAATTATCCCAAAAGTCCCAAAAAAGCCCCGACAAGTTCAAAGAAAAAAGCCCGAAATGACCCGAAAAATGTATGAACTTATCGCAAAGAGTTACGAAAACTTTCCCGAAATAGTCCCGAATTCCGAAAAAAATTCCCAACAACCTTCAAAAATTATTATGTAATGATTTTGAAGAGTCTCGAAAAAGCTGCGAATTGATTCCAAATAGTCACAAAAAAGATCCCTGAACGAGTTCCAAAATAGTACCGAAATTATCAAGAAGGCGTTCCGAAACTATACCGAAAATGTCTAAAAAAATTCTAAAAATCCCGAAATGTTGCAAAGGCTGCCTTATTCTACTACAATTAGCTTGATATAAGTTATAGTTTTTCCTTAATATCAATTCACAAAAAGCCAAATAATAATAATTAGTCGACTCATTACGACAGACAAAAAAAAAAAATGAAAGAATAAAGAAAGTACGTGAACTTACATATCTTTTCAATCGAAATTTTGCATTTTCATGCAAAGAAAGCAATATCATTATTAGCATTAATTATGTCGCAAAAAAACGAAAAAATAAAAAAAATCATACAATAAAAAAGACTGCACAAGGACAATTTTTTTTTTAATTTTTTGTAAAATAAGCTGTAAACTTTGCTCATTCACTGCCTGTACAACAGCTCAGCGCCAAAGCGTCGCCTTCATTTTCAGCAATAAACGGCATTATTCAATATTTTTTCCATAACTAGCTTCGTGCTCAAAGAAATTCTTCACTTCGCAAAAATGCTCATTTTAAATTAGTTTGTTTTCATTCTTTTTTCCTTAATTCTGCATGAATTTAACAAAGTTATAATTAGTCTTGTACACGACTAGCGCAGGGATGAAGCGAAATGGTTGATTAATTAAAAATTAGCTCAAAGGCTGCCGAAAAATTGCAAACAAATCACAAAGTGCGCAGTTTTCAGAATGATCGTTAAACTAATAATTAAGTTTATGAAGGGCAAATAAAAGAAAAACAAGCAGGCTGTGGAAGATGAATTGAATGAAGCCATACAAAGCGAGACAATGAAGAATCCAATTGCCTGTCCTGATATAAAAGTTACGCAGCGTTCAAATTTCTAAAAAAAAAAAATGTGATGCCCATCACAAACTAAATTTTATTTTTAATATCCAAAAAATGCCACAAAAAAAAATTACCAAAATTCAATTTCGCATAAATGCTACATAACGATATTAAAATCAATTACACGGAAGTGCTTAATGTAGCATATAAAAAATGTGAAATATGCAAATAATATCAGTTATCAAATAAAGCATTAGCGATTAGAGCAAAAAGTTCACTTCCACCAATTAAGTACTCTACTTAAATATTTAATGATTTTTTGAAATTATTGAATGAGTGCAATTATGGCCATTCACTGCAATGGTAACAAATAATTTAATTGCATTTGTAAATAATAATATTTTCAATAAAAGCGATTCAGCACATACAGGCATGTATAGAGAGATAACCTCAAAAAAATTGTGTTGCAAGTTCATTGATTTTATTTAATTTAATTTTTTTTTTTTTTGTTTTATTTTATTTTATTTTATTTTATTTTGTTTGATTTCATTTTATTTTATTTTATTTTATTTTATTTTATTTTATTTTATTTTATTTTATTTTATTTTATTTTATTTTATTTTATTTTATTTTATTTTATTTTATTTTATTTTATTTTATTTTATTTTATTTTATTTTATTTTATATTATATTATTTTATTTTATTTTATTTTATTTTATTTTATTTTATTTTATTTTATTTTATTTTATTTTATTTTATTTTATTTTATTTTATTTTATTTTATTTTATTTTATTTTATTTTATTTTATTTTATTTTATTTCGTTTTATTTTATTTTATTTTGTTTTATTTTATCCAGTTCGGTGTTTTTATTCCACATTTTTCTCATATTGCTTTTTTGTTTATTTGTGATAAAAGCGGAATAAGATAAATTTCAATGTGCTCCGATTTTGATTGCCAATATTATTAGTGTTTATGAATAAAACACACACTGATCCATAAATAAATGCATTTAAAATTTCATTTAAATTTACGTGTGCTTGTTTTTGATTTTGTTGTGTTTCCAAAATTTGTTAACTTTTGATTTCAAAATATGCATAGGCTTTTGAAAAGCGATGAAAAATTGAGGTTATTTGTATAATTAGCAGTATTGAATCTAATCGGGATATGTTGAAATGATGGCTAGTCAAATATGCGTTACCAGAATTTTTAGGCTGCTACATAGAAAACGTTTTTATCTTTCGGAAAAATTCAATCAACGAAAAAATTGAAAATATTTCAAAATTGCTAATCCGACAATATCAACCGCAACCAATTTTCAGTACAAAAATGTAAATGAAGTTGTTTCTTCTCTCTGGAGCCGTAAAAAATGAGATTTTGTGACTGTGAGTGAAAAATATTTACAAATCGTTTATTGCTTGAAAAACCTGCTAAACCACTTGGCCATACCACAAATCTAAAAGTGGAATTAGGCAGAGAAATGGAAATCGATATGAAACAAAAAAATTCATACCAAAAGAGGCGCTCAAATGACTGCAAACGAAGGACTTCACTGCTCACTCAAAAACGTCACAGACAACAACAAACTGACAGACAAGAGGATATGTGGCCAACGTCTATTTCATAAAGAGTGAGAGAGATGTATTTTGGCTGGCAACGTGTACACGGATATGACCAGGAATTACTAATTATCAGCACGTCAATTGCACAAAAGACCGCAAAATAAATGCATGCAGAAAAAGTACGAATGTTTGAATGTATGGATAGGTAAATAACGGTTTGAATTTAAGGTGACCATGTGTGTTTTTCGAAAGTGAAAATTTATGTTGGAACTAACCCGTTAAAAAATTTGTTTAAATCGAGTACACCACACAAAGGAATTTGTTTAAATTCAAATCGAATTTTGAACAAATACAAATTCTAGCCCTATAATATTTAAAAATCCAGCCAAAAAAAAAAATACTCTGACCTTTTTGATGGTCACCATAGCGATATGCAAAAAAAGTGCAATTGTTAACTAAAATGGACACGCAAAGGGTCAAAAGGACTTAAATTGAAAATGGAAAAAAATTAAAATGAAATAAAGTGCCGCAGGGCATAAACCAAAAATTTAGCTATAGAATCTAGAATTGGTAGTTAGGAAAGCCAAACGGCGCATTGTTGCAAATACGAGAATTAGAATTAAAGCAAGGCTCGTGCTCACTTATCACAGTGCGTCTAAAAATATGTTGTGAAAACTAGAAAAATTAAAAATTTAAGCAAAAAATGTATGAAAACTGTGTTAATAAACAATCAATTGAATTTTGATTGTATATTTTTTTTAGTGTTTTTTTTTTTTTTTTTTTTTTTTTTGTGAAACCCTGCCAAGTAAAACATTTTCAATACGTACCGTAGCTCTTTTTGCTGCTACAAATCGATTGCGCACTGTTTTTTTTCTGATTGAAAGCCACAATTGAAACAAAGCATAGTCAAAGGCCACAGATACAGAAAATGGAAAGAGAATACAAAGAGGTAACAAAACTCGTTTTCCCATGCAAAGTGCACAAATACAAATGGACTGCTAGAAAAAAGTAACAAAGCTCGAAACACTTAAAAGAAGAAGTGCAACCATTTCGATTTTGATGAATTTTCAAACGCATTCATTCACTTTTAATCGCCTGCAAACTTAAGCTCACAACGTCCCTTGATTGACTGGCAAGTGTGCTGGGATAAAGGTATGCCATGGAGTCAGCCTTTAAAGTTGCTACACACACAGTTTGCTTAACAATCGTCATTTTTTATTTTCCAGTTGCATTTGTTTTTTTTTTTTCCTTTTTTTGTTAATTTTTTCGTACTAACCACAACATTGAGATATGTACTTGCATATGTACGTGGGTATGGCCAACAGTGGTGCATTTTTGGGGAAAACATTTTTAGAATTGATATTGTGCCATTTTATACGCGCACTCACCTTAGCGCCATCATCTTAGGGCAATCAGCGAAAGTTCTAGTTGATTAACACGAATTTCTTGAGCTTATTGATATCAGCCCAAGCGACTGCATCTTTTACACTAACATAAGCAGCAGAACCCTTCGAAACTGTCAATATACACACGAGCGCAGAGAAAACAATTCAGTATTCGGCCAGAGATCGTTTAGCTAACAACGTCATATTACATTTAATTTTCTGGTGCACCAATATTCAAAATTTTTAAAGATTAATTTAATTAAATAAAATATAAATTTTTCTAGTAAATAATATATGTATTTTATATAAAAATCACAATCCACTTGATAACTCGTGCTTCAAATAGTAAATTTCTGTTTGGATATCATGTACGTACGTGCGCGTCAGC
This sequence comes from Sphenella marginata, assembly GCA_951509765.1. Taxonomy (NCBI): domain Eukaryota; kingdom Metazoa; phylum Arthropoda; class Insecta; order Diptera; family Tephritidae; genus Sphenella; species Sphenella marginata. The sequence goes on from OX608083.1 coordinate 3,812,395, forward strand.
AAAATCAGCCATTTTTTTTGCGACGTCGCTATAGCTACAGCGGCGCAGCAGCGACACAACAACGAATAAGCAGTGCACACATCGAAAAGTGAAAACGAAACGATCACCTCGTATTTTGCCACTTTATTTGTCAAAGCAATTTTGTAAGTAAAGAAAATTTATTGAACGACATTTGTAAAAGAATGGATTAAATTTCCTTGATTAACATTTTTTTAAATGTTTAAATATTTCAAGATAGTTTATAAAACTCATTCAAAATGGACTTTTATCAAAAAAAAGGAAAACTAACCGTTAGAAATTTTTTCCCAGGGCAAAATTTACTTTGAATCATGACTGTATTTTTGTTGAAAATTATTTCAGTTATTCCAAATATGTACTCCATATGTAATACTAATTTTGGCAGACATACATATACTATATTAATATTTCTGTTGGCTTAGTTTCCAATAAAGTGTTTTGTAGTATAATTTTGGAAAACTTCTTGTAGATTTCAACCTAGTGCACCACTGCTATACAAATTTACATACGAATGCATTAATTATTGAAAGGCTAAGCTTAAGTGCTGCCCCCAATGCACCTGCAAGTAACGCAGATCGTTCAAATACCAAATGTAAACACAACTCTTACCAATCATCCGGTTTTTTTTATGGCTAGTTAGAACCACAAATTCTATCCTTCTCCCAGATACGACTGACTGCATTCGCATTTTTTTTGAGCAATTGATAGCACGAGAATTAAAATCTGAATCGTATGCTAGCGATTGGAGCTTCACTAGCGGCAGTTGTTGTTTTTGTTGGTACAAAATTATACTTTAAATCTACAAACGGCGCTGCTAACGAACGTTCGCTAAGTTGGCGACTTTGAGAGAGGTTTCTTCATGGAAATCATTTTTGAGACTGTTCCAGAGATTGAGAGTAACTAAAGGTCATAGATGCCCCTGATTCTACCCCTCCAAATATTTCAAATTTTATTATCAAATAAGTGAACAATTGTTACTTCCCTCACGCCATTTTACATTGAAATACAATTTATTTATTTATTATTTTGCCCTATGTGCCAGTTTCTTTTGCTGCTGCGCATTCGACTATGCAGGTATTGATTGGGGGCCTGAAGAAATCAAAGCATTCAATAAAACGCATTGGACATGTTTTTTTTTTTCATTCTGCCCACTCAAATGAAAATTTATATATATGTAAATGTATGTGTTAGTTTAAGTTGTGTGCATGTGTAATGGACACGTGTTTTTAATATGTGGCACGAGTTTGCCCTTTGAAAATATTTAAGCTGATTAAGAGTAGCTGAAATGGAAAAATGGAAAAAAATTTAACTGCTCATTGGCAGGCGTGTACGTAAAATAAATAATGCAGCATCATCAGCTTTAATATTGAACAAACGTACCTATGTATGTATGTAGGTACATATCGATGTATTACCATTAGATTTATTATTTATTAAAAATGCACTTAACTTCTCAATGGAAGGCCAAGAAAGAATTTGATTCATTGATTGGTAACGAATTAAGTCCTGTTTTACTAATTCAAGGTAACAAATTTAATTGACATTCATAAAAGCGTGTTGCAATACCCTAATCAAGATGTTGCGTAATATTTATTTTTATAAGATACAACGGCTCTACAACAGTAAAAGTAAATCTTGTTTCGTGCTACTGGAAAGGCGGATGATTTCTTTACATGGTGGGGGGAAACAAATACATGTGTTCAATTTTCAGAATCATTAAAACTAATTTAAGGGCAAATCTTCCAAAAATAAAATTATTTATATTACCATACCTTTATTATACCATTACCATACCATCACCATACCATTACCATACCATTACCATACCATTACAATGCCATTACCATGCCATTACCCTACCATTACAATACCATTACCACACCACTACCATACCATTACCATACCATTACCATACCATTACCATACCATTACCATACCATTACCATACCATTACCATACCATTACCATACCATTACCATACCATTACCATACCATTACCATACCATTACCATACCATTACCATACCATTACAATACCATTACCATACCATTACCATACCATTACCATACCATTACCATACCATTACAATACCATACCATCACCAAACCATTAAAAAACCCACTGCTGCACCACCAATAAACCATTACCAACTCACTACTACACCATTACCACACTATTTCCATATAATTACAATTGTGTACCATACCATGCAAATATGACTGAAAATCCAGCTCATTAAATTTAGTTTTATTTTCCAGCTAATTCACAAATCAATATGTAGGTATCCTATTCTGCATGTTATTTGCGCTATCAATCCATTGGCCATAGAAATTAACAATTCAAATCGATTGTTTCTTGCACAGCTTTGTAATTGTTTTACCGAATTTTGTTTTAGTTTGATCGCGAAACTATATACTAAAATATTTATTTATTATAAAAATAAAATCAATGAAAGAAATTTATATTGCCAATTTCCTTTCTGTCTGTTATTAGACCGATGCAATTAGTTGGTATCATATTTGGGTTAAGGGTTTAATACGCAGTGTGACAAATAATGCAACAGATGATGACAGGCGGATTATAGTGCAAACAGACCGGTTCTTAATGCGCATTAAGGGCGGGATCTAAATTTAATGTTGGTAAATTTAACAAAATTTTATTGCAAAATATGCCATATACTTCAAGTAAGTCTGAAACAAAAATATCGGTCGAAAAAGCATTCTCTTCTATTCAGAAAATTGTGAGTCATTCAGTTCCTGCTGTAAGAACTGTATGGGCATCAAGCTGATTGTGCTGTTAATCAGCACCAGCGTTACCGTCTGTCCACACTTTTACATTCTTTAATATACAACTGAACATAGCTATTTACACATGCTCATTCGGATTTGCATTTCTGCCATTTAGAATTAGTAAAATGTAGATATGCATGCAACCGTTGCATGCCACAAAGCTGGCCAAAAGCGGCATTTTATCATTTACACGCCACAACGTTTGTTAATTAAATTCGGAACTAACTAAATTGTATTTGAATGTTCTTACCAAATACACTAACACACCCAAGCACACACACACACACACATTTATGCATTTTTATCATATAACAGTAAATCGCATGAATGCCCGCTTATCGTAACGCTTTGTGCAACATGGAAAAATTTGTGAAGTCACAACTTGTTTTTGTTGTTTTGGTATATATTTTTTTTTTTTTTTTGTTGTAACATTTATGAATTGAAAATGTATGCGGGTATTTGCAACGCGGTTGATTTGGCAAAATCAAAAAGCATAAAATAAATATTTATTATGTGGCAATGTGGAAACAAACAAAAATTTGCGGAGTTGTGCAGCAAGTTGTCAATGGATTAGTAAGTGGCGCGCATATGACTGCATGTTGCCACGAGGCGAATATTTCTACAAACATATAAGAAATGCTAATAGGAAAAATTCGGGATGAGGTGATCCGCAAACGCGGTATTTCAGGAAAAATTATATATATGTGATTTTATTTTATTTTATTTCATTTCATTTCATTTCATTTCATTTCATTTCATTTCATTTCATTTCATTTCATTTCATTTCATTTCATTTCATTTCATTTCATTTCATTTCATTTCATTTCATTTCATTTCATTTCATTTCATTTCATTTCATTTCATTTCATTTCATTTCATTTCATTTCATTTCATTTCATTTCATTTCATTTTATTTTATTTTATTTTATTTTATTTTATTTTATTTTATTTTATTTTATTTTATTTTATTTTATTTTATTTTATTTTATTTTATTTTATTTTATTTTATTTTATTTTATTTTATTTTATTTTATTTTATTTTATTTTATTTTATTTTATTTTATTTTATTTTATTTCATTTTATTTTATTTTATTTTATTTTATTTTATTTTATTTTATTTTATTTTATTTCCTTTTATTTTATTTTATTTTATTTTGTTTTATTTTATTTTATTTTATTTTATTTTATTTTATTTTATTTTTTTATTTTATTAAGGTGCAATACTTTTCGAGCTGTTTCCCGAACTCTGCAACAGCTCCCGATATTGTAAAAATCCAAAATCCTACAACATTTATATATGCATACAAAACATTCATAACTGCAACATGATTATGAATATAGCAACAATAACCAGCTGCCACCAACAGCACAACCAGCATTTACTGCAATCAGTTGCATGCAACAGTGCATAAACCGCATAAATGCAAATACTTACTAATATGCTACAAGCGATATGAATGTCACTTGTCATAACAAAAACAACAATAATAATATTAAATACAGAAATGTTTCATTTGGCGCATTCAATTGCGTTTTTCGCCCGTATTTCAGGCTAAAAAAAAAGAGGAAAAATTAAAACAAACAAAAGACTATCGTAAAGCGAATTATCTTATGAATTTACTTTGAGAATCAGAAAGGTTATTTGACTGACAGTTGCTGCTCTTTAACATTGGTAATACTTTTATCACTAATTTTACAAAATTTGCTGCAACTTTGTTTGTTTCGTATTTACAGTGCTTTTCGTTAGCGGAAATATTAAAAATGCAAATTTTAATTTTCATTTCAAATTAGATGTGAACAGTGGTATGATTGCCTAACTCACAATTTTTTACAAACAAATTTTTTGGTGTGAATCTTTCCTATTTATATTCCAACTTCTGCACTAAACATAAAATTCAAAGTTCGAAAAAGAAACCGATGACGTTAAAAAGTTATAAATCTTAAAATCTTAAAAAAAAAACACCATAAGACTTCATTGGATGGCATTTTTAGCAATGAAATCCTCCAAAACACACCACTGTGCAATCATAAATTTTTGTTGTTGTTGTGCTATGCAAAATTCATACGCTAATGTTTATACTGCAGTCGGATTTGCAGTCGTAGCATATTTGCGTGCATTTCAAATATTTTACCGTTGTTTTGTTTTATTTTTCCAAGCTCGCTCGTTCGCTAGTTTTCTACTTCATTTTGTGTGAGCTTTTATGATTTTGGCGCATCCAATTGAAAGCATTTGCATGAATTTTATATTTTTGTGGCAGCAAATAGTCAGCGCTGATGTTATGATTGCATGCATCTGTATGTGTGTGTGTGTATGTGTATGTGTGTGTGTTTTAAAGATAACTTCCGGGCTTTGCCAAATAATAATTAGAATTTATAAACAATTTTGAGTGTAGTAATAAAAAAATTTTAATAACTTAATTTTGGCTCTTTTGGCTACTAAATTTTATTTTAATTTTTGTGTTTGTTTGTTTGGTCGACTGCTATTTGCAATTGTTTTTGTATTATTTCGTTAACATTTTGTATTTTTAATTGAATTGAACTTTTAATTATGCAAAACTGAATTGACTTAATTGCAAATGAATTTTAATTTTTTAAATGTCAAATATTTATTGTATACATAAATTTAATTAATTGAAATAATTTTAACAACGCTAATGTGCTCAATTGTAGTGATAATTTTTTGGTGAATATTTTTGGCAAGGCAGCGTGTTTAGATATCAAATTTTATTGCCGTGAACGTTCTGCTTGTTGTGATTATTTAGATGATGGAAAAATAATAAATTATAGTTATATGAAAAAAACTTGAAATTATAGAGAAAAAGCTCCCCAGGCAACTACCTAATTCACTCGGCTACCGAGATTGTTCTTAAAGATTTCTTCGACCACTCGACGTAGCAGGCCATAGAGTGCCTATTTCCTAGCAACACAATAGGAATAGCATACTACCACTTTGTCAACCCATTCAACCCTGTTTAAACATGCTCAATAATGGTATTTTCCATAAATATCTGCATCAAAATGCCGCATTTTTTCTTAACGATTTTAGGGTGGTTCCTAAAAAGTACCTATTCACTCCAATACACACCGGGCCAGACCATGTTGGATGATGTTGTACTGTCAGATGATGAACTCGAATAAAACATCACAGATAATCTTTTTATATAGGAAAAACATTTTTTTAACTCAAAATTTAAATAAAATTCACTTAAACTTAAAAATTAGAGATATTAAAAACAAAAAAAAAAATTAACAATTTAAAAAGTTAAAACAAATATTTTTTACCCGAAATTAAAAAAAAATAAAACCAAAAAATTAAAAATCTCATGTTAGTATAACACAAATGTTAATAATTTGCCAAAAAAAAGTTCAACAAAAAAAAAAATTTTTCTCAAAATTTCAAAAAACCAAAAATTTTAAGTTAGCGAAAACGAAAAAATATGTAATTAAAAAAGCTTACAAGCAAAAAAAATTGTTTACTCAAAATTTAAAAAAAATAAATCAAAAACAAAAAAAAGAACACGAAAAAAATATATGTATTAAAAACAAAATATACAAACAAAAAAAAATGTTTACTCAAAATTTAAAAAAATTAAAATCAAAAGATTAAAAATTAAAAAAAAAATATTTTTTTATTCAAAATTTTAGAAAATTTAAACCACAAAATGAAAAATCTAAAGTTAGCCATTTAAAAGCTATTTGGATAAGATTTTGAATTATGGCCACTTTTGACCCCCTCCTACCCCACTGTGAAGTGACCACCGGAATTTTCAATAAATAATTAAAACAATTTTCCGGGTTGTTTAGAGTGTTCCCTGATAAAACTTGGATATCAGAAAAATTTTCGTATTAGTTTTGTAATGTATGTACATAGGTAAGTAAAACTTCAGCGTACAAGTCAGAGCGTGCTCAACTGTACCTTGATATGTCGTACTCTGCTTTTAAGGCTTTCGGAAATTCAAGAATTTCAAATTTGACTCAAAATTATATAGTCTTCCCGATCATAAAATTTTACATTTTTCTCATCATAACTCAAAATTCACTAAGTTTATTTACTCGAAAGAAATATTTAATATTTTACAGGCAGCTATGAAACTCTTATTAACAAGAACAATTTCCATAAAACAAAGAAAACAGCATTTGCTAACGGGAAAAATTGAGTTCCCCACAAAACCTGAAGTACCTAAAAAATGATCGACTTAAGTCAGTGTCAGAATGTCGTTAAAAGTGAATTTACGCACTTAAAAATGGAATTGGTTTTAGACTGTATTAACATATAAAGCACAACAGTTTGTGTGTATGTGTGTGTGTGTGTGTGTGTGTGCAGGCGTTGAAAGCACATAAAAGGGAAATTACAAAATTATATTGCATAATGTACAAGCTGCCTTTTGAAAATGACAAAAACTGACGATGTCTTCAAAGCAACCTTTTACACGCTCCCCCCTCCCCCAACCCCTAATTCAATTTCACTTTACGCAGATAAGCGTGTATGCCCGCTTTTATTACACATTAGCTTATGTGCTTGATGAGGACCCGATGTGCGACCGCAAATGCGCCCCACTTTGCAAGCGCTTTGCCTGTTTTTGAGTTGGAATTAGCGTTGCTTATGAGTGGAAACGAGGAGATATATTGAGAAATACAGACACACATACGCGCACAACATACATATGTATGTTTGTAAAATATTTGCTTGCTTGTTGGTAATACGCTTAAGAGTTGGAGCGTGACCTGGTGCTGCAAATGTCATTCGTGTTGTCAAAACAAAAAGCTCTCTCTCCGTACAACAGCATATTCTATGCAAATTTTCATATTTTTAATGCGTTTATGCTAATGTTAAGCACAACGTGTGTGTTGTTGTTGTTATTGTTGTTCACGTGTTAGCTGTTAGGTGTGAGATGTGCTTTGTTGTATTCTCCCCAATTAAGAATGCGAGCATATGTCCATTTTTATGTGAAAGGCCTTGTTAAAGCGTTGAAATTTGCATGATGAAAGAGTATTTTAAGCTAGAGGAGATATTGTTAATACATATATATGTATGTATGTGTGCATATTTGGGTGGGTTAACGAATTATTTACTCCACATGCTGAGCAGACCCATTAAACTTTTAAATACAAAACAGTTCATAAGCTATTTTATGGCTTACTTTAGTTAAGATTTAGAACAATTTTTTGGGTTAGAGAGCACACTGACCTAAACACTCACACGCACACACATGCACAACTTTATGAAAGGTCTTAGTTGTTCGTTCACTTAAGAACACACATACATACACACCCCATAGAGCCACAAGATTTTGGGTCGCATTTCGTAGGTAATAATCGTTTGCATTAAACATCAACTTTCATTTCCACAAATGACACCATTTTTCACTTTATACGCACTGCCACTTGTCCGCCTTTATGCGAGCAAACCAATCTTATTCAACAACCACCGAAACTCTACACCTCCATTATAGCTACGAACACCAGCACCATCATCATCATCATCATCGTCAACAGCATGCACAATGTAATTTTGCATTCATCTTCTTGCCCCTCTGTCGCCAGTCTTCATAAAATTTCAGGTAATTACGCGCCACTACACATTCAATATGAGTAAAAGTATGAACCATTGATGACAACAACAGCATTTACAACAAAAAAAAAACAATAACAATAAAAGCTACAAAAACAATAGCAACAACGTTATAATCATCCTCATTGTGGACTTGGACCAAGATGCTTCAGTAAAATTATGCATAAATTTCAATGAAATTTTTCGAGTGAAATTGACATAGAGTTGAAATTACTTTGGGGAAGCCAGATCGTTAAGAGCTGTTCTCTCAGGCATGATGTGCATTATTTACAACACATTTACACTCAAGCAAATAAAAATGAAGTATACCCAGTAAACATAAAGCAGTTCATCTTTGTTACGTATACGTAATCAAAAGTAATCAAGCAATGAAAAACAATCAAAAGTAATCACATAATCAAATATAATGAAAAATATTCAAACAATCGAATTTAATAAAAAAGAATCAAAAATATTTGGAAAAAAAATAAAAATAATTAAAAGTAATCAAGCTATCAAACATAATCAAAAGTAATGAAATAATCAACTAATCGAAAATAATTCAAATTAAACAAAAAAAATGTAAAATCATAACACGTAATCAAATAATCAATAGTAATTAAATAATAAAAAATGATCAAAAGTAGTAAAATAATCGAAAGTAATCAAAAGTAATCAAATTAAATCAAAAGTAATCAAAAAATCAAAAGTAATAAAAAGTACTCAGTCAATCAAAAATAATCGAAAGTAATCAAACTATCAAAAGTTATCAGAAGTAATCAAATAATCAAGAACAATCAAAAGTAATCAAATATTCAAAAATAATGAAAATTATTCAAACAATCATACGTAATAAAAAACAATCAAAAATATTTGGAAGAAATAATCAAATAATCAAAAGTAATCAAAATATCAAATATAATCAAAAGTAATGATATAATCCAATAACCGAAAATAATGAAAATTAGTTAAACAATCAAAAATCATTAAAAGTAATCAAAATAATCAACGGTAGATGAGAGTCCAGCTTTGTATCCTAATAGCGTTAATAGTTTTCTTGAAATTTATGTAGTTGATAACTTACTGAGTGTCAATCTTATGCAGATTAATGCTATCATAAACCAACTATCGCGTCTCTTAGACTTAATTTTCATAAACGAGAATATGAGCTTTTCTCTTGAGGAATGTCTCGACCCTCTTTCGTCCCCTGGATTGCATCATGTTCCTCTTGTCCTGCAATTGGAGTTTTATGAGTTTAGAAGTGTTGATATAGATATACCTTCTCAGAACTATTGTTTCAGAAACTGCAATTTTGACGCCATCAATGATAGAATCAAAATGCTTAACTGGGATGGTATTTTTGCGGGGTGTCTTGTAAACGAGTGTTTTGACCTCTTCAAGGACAATGTTAATCAAATTTGTAGCAGTATGATCCCTAGAAGCAGGAAAAAGTGCTACAAAATTCCTTGGTATACAAAGGATCTAAAGAAATTAAAAAATTTAAGAAATAAGTTTTATAAGAAATTCAAATTGTCGAAGTCGCCCTCTCACAAAGAGAAATATTTATTTTACTCAAGGGAGTTTAATTCGTTAAGTAAGAGTCTTCATAGGAATTATGTTGTTAAATTTGAGCGTGAGATCAAACTTAACCCAAAATCTTTTTGGCGGTATGTTAAGTCTAAAAAGTCGGGCTCAAGCATCCCGTCGCAAGTATTTTATAATGGATCTTCGGCACATTCCCTGACTGATGCCGCGAACCTCTTTGCAGATTTCTTCAGCTCAAATTTTGAGTCTGCTGCGACTACAAGTGAGGATGTATTTATAACAAATGATACGCCAATTAATTTTGGTGAGCTTTCCCTTTCCATTGATGATATCATTCGGGGCATATCAGCAATCAAGTCAACAATAAAGTCGGACGTAGACGGGTTTTGCTCCTTCTTATTTAAAAATATCGTGGCATTAGCCTACCCTATCTTACTAATTTTTAACAGATCGCTTAAGTGCGGTGACTTTATAAACGCTTGGAAAGTAACTTCAATTACCCCAATATTCAAGAGCGGAAATAAAAGTAGCGTTGCTAACTATCGTCCTATTTCCAAACTATCCACCATGTCAAAATTATTTGAAATTGTGGTTAAAGATAAGATATTTTTCGCAGTCAAGAGTTTAATCACCCCTAACCAACACGGTTTTATGCCTGGTAGGTCGACGGTAACCAACCTTGCAGTTTTTTCAGATCTCTGCATTTCCGCTTTTAATACGAAATCACAAGTGGATACAATCTACACTGACTTTTCGAAGGCCTTTGACAAAGTCAACCACTCGCTATTAATTTCTAAACTTGCTAGTCTTGGCTTTCATTCCAGCATGCTGTCTTGGATGAAGTCATATTTGGCCGAACGAAGATGTGTAGTTGATGTGGATGGGACCTGCTCACGGTCGTTTACTGCAACTTCTGGCGTTCCCCAGGGGAGTGTGCTGGGTCCTCTTTTATTTGTAATCTTTATTAATGATATAAGTCACTGCTTCAAGTACTCTAATTTTCTATTGTATGCGGATGACTTGAAAGTTTTTAAAACGGTCACGAGTCACTCAGACACTATTAGGCTCCAGTCGGATCTTAACAATGTTATAGACTGGTGTAATAAGAATCATTTGCATCTAAATATTAGCAAATGTTATAGTGTATCTTTTTCTAAGTCCCGAAATCTTATTCCTGCCGCGTATCATATTGGTGATTCTATTCTGAGCGTTGTTGGTGAAATTTCTGATCTTGGTGTAGTGTTTGATACCAAGTTTCTTTTCAACAACCATCTTAATTACGTCATTGCAAAGTCTTATTCAATGCTTGCGTTTATTCGCCGTTTCAGTTCGGATTTCACTGATCCGTATACACTGAAATTACTTTTCACTTCACTAGTACGATCCAAGCTAGAATACGGTGCCTTCATTTGGAGGCCCTACCATGCCTGCCATATACAACGACTTGAGAGCGTACAAAAAAAGTTTCTTCGATTTGCTCTGCGGTCTTTGCATTTTCAGGACCCTATACCACCGTACAGTGCTAGATGTCTCTTAATTAGTTTGAAATCCCTAAACAGTAGAAGATCTATGTTGGCTCTGACATTCGTTTATGACATTATAAGTGGGGCCATTGATTCCTCATTTCTTCTAGATCGTATACGTTTTTATGTTCCATCTCGGATACTTCGAAGGCACGACTTCTTCTCTTTGGATAGGGTTAGAACGACTTATGCAGCCAATTCTCCAATTGCTAGGGCTATGATGGAATTTAACTTGTTACCTAGCTCCGATTGTATTGATTTTTCATTAAACAAAATAAAGTTTAAACAGCTGTTAAATGAACTAGTTTAGTAGTGGTAAATGTAATTTTAAGGCATTATTTGTAAATAGTCTGTAAGGAAATTCTAATTGTCCTAGATTATCATTGAATAAATAAATAAATAAATAAATAAATAATTCGTTAAGACAGCATTCTAGTTTTTGTGTTTATTGGGTTCACTCTATAGCCGCCACATCTAATGGTTGAAACTAAAGTTAAAAACATGTCATGCATAGCAATACTTTTGCCGCACACTGTCTTCGCATATTAGCCCATGAGCCACTCACAGTCTGCCTCCTGTCAAGTCACCTTAGGTGGGCCAACGTAAATTTCAATTTTGAAATTTTCAACCAAAATTAGACATAAGACTGAATTGAATTGGCCTCTTCTGATAATGACAACTTCATGCATTATGCGTTGCATTTTGCCAACCGTACAAACTAACAATCAACGATGCTGGCAATCAACTTGAATGACTAGCAAACCCTCTACCCTACAACCAAACTCAAACACACGCACACACACAAACACATTGGCAATTGTCGTTGCAATGAACGCCTTAGCCTCATGCGCCTCAAAACCGATCTCCAACGTCTAACTCCGCATTCCAAATCAGCAGTGGTAAAGCTTTTCATCAAATATGCCATTCAAAAACCTGCCTCATAGTCATCAAGGCATCCGTATGGTATTGTCCACATTTCATTTGCATTGGCTTGGTTGCTCTTGCTTTTGTCGCCGTGAAGCTGTCATTGCCGTTTGTTATTTCCATCGCCGTCCGAAATTATGCAGCGCACTTAGTGCGGTCATTCATGTTCATGTGGCATTTTTATTGTTGTGGAAACAGCAAATGTGTTCATTATCAAGCGGTTACTGAATTTCCTACATAGCAGCGCGAGTATTCTGATCACTTTCCTTTGCTCTCTGACGTCTGCTGTATTTGAGCCAAGGACGTCGACGCCAGGTTCAATAATTCGAGGACGTGTTGAAATTTTGATAAAACAAAAAATTTATTTTTATTTTTTTATTTTTTTTTGCTCTTTTGTTTTGTTTTATTTTATTTTATTTTATTTTATTTTATTTTATTTTATTTTATTTTATTTTATTTTATTTTATTTTATTTTATTTTATTTTATTTTATTTTATTTTATTTTATTTTATTTTATTTTATTTTACTTTATTTGATTTTATTTTATTTTATTGTATTTTATTTTATTTTATTTTATTTTATTTTATTTTATTTTATTTTATTTTATTTTATTTTATTTTATTTTATTTTATTTTATTTTATTTTATTTTATTTTATTTTATTTTATTTTATTTTATTTTATTTTATTTTATTTTATTTTATTTTATTTTATTTTATTTTATTTTATTTTATTTTATTTTATTTTATTTTATTTTATTTTATTTTATTTTATTTTATTTTATTTTATTTTATTTTATTTTATTTTATTTTATTTTATTTTATTTTATTTTATTTTATTTTATTTTATTTTATTTTATTTTATTTTATTTTATTTTATGACAAGTCCAAATATGTTTACATTTTAAAAATATCCAAAATCCCTAGCATTGGATACTCTCAGAATAATTCGATGTTCATTAGCGCTTAAATGGATTCGGTCCATGCGGCAACAGTTGTGAGACAAAAAAATGTCGGAATAGTAGATTGTATGTGTGTGTGTGTGTGGCACTACATAAATTCGAGTAAGTGACAAAGTGATGATGACTGCCTGTGCGAATTGTATTTACATACAAACGACAAAAATATGTTTGCGAATTTGTAAGTAATTCTTGCATTTATACGCAGTTATTTTTAGATAAGCATCAACTTGATTTATTTGCGCTACACTTGGGCGCACGCACACTTTTCACACAGACGAGACAACAATGCCACACACACACAAACATCACTTAAAGCGCTTAAATTGTTGCATACACACAGGCGCACTTGCTACTCGAGTCAACTTGGGCAAACAAATTGTTGAGATGATTGAAGAGGGTGAGTCCTTTTTTCATTTCCGTAGAGTTTTTCAATGAGTTTTTATTCGCATTTGATGCATGAAACTGATTTACATAAGGATAATAGAAAAAAATTAAATTGATTTTAAATCATCAGGCGGCGTCGGCATTGTCGACAATGGTGACGATTTGGTTGCCTGCTCGTGTTAATGGGAAACTGCGAAAAATGTGGACTGTGTGCAGAATAAAAAATAAATGACTAGAAAATAAATTAACTGGCAATATGGCACAACAAATGATTTACATTTAGAGAATAATAAAAATATGAAGGATACTTACAGCTTTTTTCTGGGTATTAGTCTCGCGCTTACCAAATATAAAATAAAATAGCGAATTTCAAATATTTTTTCAAAACTTAAAATTTTCCCTAAAGATTAAATCTAAACTAATTGCTTTTGAAGCTAGCAATCAAAATTCTTGGGGCTTGTAATTTTTTTTGCTATCTCTCAGTGTCTAAAGCTCTTTTAAGAATTTAATACCAAAGAAATTTCTGTAATTTTCCGTTAACACCAGTTTTCTAAATAATATAGCAGCTGATTAAAATCATCTCATGAAATAAGCTAATTATCATTAGCGAAGTGTATCTGACTGAAAATAAGTCAACTAAAGTAAGGTCTAAAATATTCGCTCTGCAGACTGCCAGCCATAGTGCCACCAAACTTCTCAATGACAACGAAAAAGTTATTCAACAAAAGCCATTCATCGTCGCAACATTCAAAAATGCTAAATAAGAATTTTAATACATCGCATTCTTCGTTGTGGTTTCTGCCTACATACCACATCAATCTATCGCCACCACAAACATGCGAGTTTGTTCACATAAATACTCTAACAGCGGAGGAGATACTTTTGGCATGTACAAATTTAGGCAGTGTCGAGAAAATTAACAAAAAAAAAATATTAAAAAAATTGTACACTCCAGGGGCTACTTTTTAAATTTTAGTCATTAGATATACCTCCGGAACTAATTGAGGTATGGAAATAAGGTGTATCTTAAACATTAAGTCAGTGGTCTGGTAATGTAGTTATGATAGTTTCACCCATTTATACTTAGAAGTTGCAGACTGATGCCCGTTCAAACTAACAGACATTCACACAAAAGTTCCTCAATTTAGCCTTTCACGTTTGTTCAAAATGCCCACCTCTGACTTACTCAAACATACCTCCATACATGTATGCAAATCTACAAATATCCTGTCATATCCCCAGCCTGTGCCAATTCAAGAGAGTTGGACAACGAACCAATCGTTGGTAGATAAAGTTGGTTTTGGTGTCGGTGCTGGTGCTGGTAAAGGCAAATTGAATCTATGGTTGAGTGAAAAATGTGAGCCCGTTCGGTTGTGTGTTGGTGTTGGAGAGAATTATGTGCATGTCGGGCCAACACACACCACTTGCATGTGCAGCAATTGAAAGACACAGCAGTAAATACCTACAACAACACCAACAAACTAACAACTCACTAACTAACGAATGTGGCCAGTGCGGTGGGGTGAATGCGCCTGGTCGAGTTGCGCATTTTTGCATACATAAATATTTATGAATTTATTAAAAGTGAACTTCAGAAAATGGCAGTTGCCGCAGGGAGTTCGAGTTCGAGCCTCTTGTGCTGACATTCGTTTGCACACAATTGAAAGAATAGCCAAAGCACAGAAAAACGACAGCAACAACAACACGAAAACAAGGTTCCAAACAGATTGGTAGTCGTGGCAATTCGTTAGTTGTTGTGTATGTACAACGCTAACCAGGCAAGTCTTTGGCGCAACCAACACATTTATCTACCTCGACAAACCATTCCATAAGCTTGCCCATTTGACCATTTGCAGCCTTGATCTATGGAAATTTGGGAAAATTCGCACTTTTTGTCAGCTAACCGAGCGCAATGGAATGCTGGTGAGTTATGTATGTAAATACATATGTGGGTCCCATTACGGCTGTGTCTAACTTATGATCTCAACTTCTCTAAATATTTTGAGAATGTTTACATATCCGACTGTTCAAATAAAATAAAATAAAATAAAATAAAATAAAATAAAATAAAATAAAATAAAAATAAAATAAAATAAAATAAAATAAAATAAAATAAAATAAAATAAAATAAAATAAAATAAAATAAAATAAAATAAAATAAAATAAAATAAAATAAAATAAAATAAAATACAATAAAATAAAATACAATAAAATAAAATAAAATAAAATAAAATAAAATAAAATAAAATAAAATAAAATAAAATAAAATAAAATAAAATAAAATAAAATAAAATAAATTAAAATAAAATAAAATAAATAAAAAAAAATTGAAATGTAATAAAATAAAATAAAATAAAACAAATAAATCTGCTTTAAAAAATAAATAAAAATTATTATTAATAAGGACATCCCTAACAATAAACTCGCACACACTAAAATGCATAAAGATCATAGACAAAAGAGTGGGAGTGCGTTTCTTTTGTGTGCAGTTCTGTGTGTGTGTGCGTTAAATGTGTTTGCATTTTTAAGTTTTATACTTTAGGATCCACTGTGGCACATTGAATGCTTCCAGGCTATAAGCGGGCAATTATTTGTGAAATAGCTATGGCTGTTGGAGGCATCAATTACACAGCTGTAGGCACATATTGTGGCCTAGCTTGCAATGGTAAAGTCTTAACAATTAGGCTTTCATCAATTGCTGGCAGTGAACAGAAATACATACATATACATATGTAACTTTAAAAGTCCTCAATTATTTTAAATTAAGTCGATTAACTTCTTTTTTGGACATATTAAAATTTTCTTTATTAAATTTCGGCATAGTACCTACCTTGGCGTATTTAATTTAGTACTATTTAATAACGCAGCCTTTTGTATCATATTTCTTAATAATCGAAAGAAGATACTAGAACTATCAATATTTGCTTCGTATTTCTTTTAGCTTTTTCTTCAAAAGTTAACTGCGGTTATTCTAAAAATAACTTATATTTACTTACATAATTACTTTGACAAATGAAGTAGTAAAATTCGTGCTGATCGTTTCGTTTCCACTTCCACTCGTTGTTGCGTCGCTGCTCTGCCGCTGTAACCGTAGAGACGTCACAAACAAATAAGTTTGATTTTGCACGTACGTACGCGATCTGCAGTGCACATGTACTACTCTTAGCACAAAATTATCAAGCGTATTATGATTTTACTATAAACAATACTAATTACTATAAAGTTTTATTTTTTAATTTAACTACCTAAATTAAATTTTAAAAACTCAGAAAATTAGTCACATAGAAAATTAAAATGTAAATGGCGTTGTTAACTGCACGATTGTGGCCCGAGTACTGAATTCTTGTTTGCCTCGCTCGTGTATGTACGAGTATGTATGCATGCATGTATCTCTCGACAGTGTTAGAGCACTGTTGCTACTTACATATGCATGTATGTTAGAAGAAGGTCGCCCAAAGAGCTCTTGTAAATGAACTGGAATATTAGCTGATAAATGATACATATATAGAAAAATATATTACACTGTAACAACAAAAGCAAATCGACTTCTAAAAGAAAAAAAATGTGTAGAAGAAATTATAAAAAGACCTTCTGCCGCAAAGTTAATTGGTTTGTTTACATAAATTTACCAACAAAACACTTCATAAGAAACAGCATATTTCAACATTAGCACCGAAAAATCACATCAAAAGACAAACAACAACAATGACTGAAAACTTTAATGTTGATAAATAACACGAGTAAATACCTCGAGTACGGTGAGTAAAGGCTCGAACCCAAAAATGCATAAACCGTAAAATGGATTAAATTTCGTTTAAAATGCAAATTGAAATAGGTAAGCAAAAGAAAAGAAAAAGTGACAAGTTGCTAAGCAACAAAAAAAAAAAAAAAAATTGAAACAGCTGCAGTGGAGATGCTGCCAGCAAGCAACAACAAAAACCAACATCAAAAGTTACAAAAAAATGAAAACTTGAACAAAACATCAAAGAAAATCAATTTCTGCTATTTCTTAGAAAACATTTTCCCAAATCAAGTAAATGCTGGAATGAGTAGGAAGTGTAGATGGTCTAAATGAGATGTTGTGGCAAGATAGTAGGAATAAAGTGCTTTTTGATAAGACGTTGGTAACACCTTGTGAAGTGGCTGTTAGATTTGTCACGAGCGCAAAAGGTGGATATCCGCTGAAAAAAAAAAAAATAAATAAATAAATAACAAAATGTTAATCAAAAGCTGAAGGAGGCAAACAAACTTTACCCACCTTATCCAAACTTCATTTCAACATAATTCTAAGAAAAACAAAATGATGAGGCAGCATGACATTTGCGCACCCCAAATACAAAACTACCAACTAGGAATGGCACGGCGTTAAAGTGACAAAGGCAACACCAACAAACGCACGACGATAACAGTCACAAATTCCGTGGATAATAGGAAAATGAAAGTCTCAAACCTGCGATAGAGGCAGAAGACGGTGTGTTTGTAAGCGAAATCATGAAGTAGATAGATAAGGTAATAGGTTTGTTGTGAAAAGAAAAACTCTCGAAATATGTTAAAATGTGGAAAATTGAGTTAGTGCGTATAAATTGGATTTGAATTTGGTTACATTGCGTTTTAAGTAACTTCAGCTCACATCACACCATGATGCGGCTAGAAAGATGTAGCCTTCCCTATAGTGATGGGCATTTGTATAAGAAGTATCATCAATTTTAGGGCCTCTCCCGTCATTAACCTGCCTTCCCCATCAGACTACAACAGGCTCCCTTAGATAAGCTCGAAGGTCTCAGTAGCCTACAATGTTGCTTATCCAAAGTCTAGTAGCGTCTGTTCCCCAGTGATGGGACAGTACCCTTGCCAACCTAAGCTTAAATGTAAGGAAGCTTTTGAGTTATCGAGGTAAAAGATGGGACGTTCCAGTTAAAGGAGCACTCAAAGGAAGTCAAAAATGTTTTTGGTTGTTATTTATTAAATGCGCTACACACATACACACATACATACATATATATGAAATTGAAGACCACTCATTTATTTACATCATTCTCGCAATAGCAACGTTACCAAGCCCAACTCCTTCTATTCTGTCGTGAAAATACGTCTACAGAAATCGAAAAACAAAATGGCTTTCTTGCTCACAATCTGCTTCCAATATTGTCCACCGCCACTATTGGCCATACCAATTGATGCCAACAACAACATATAGCAAGCCAACGAAAGCGAGTATTTATTACGTCCCAACCAACTCTGTGGCGGCTTTTCTTCAGGCTCATCATCATCTGGGAAACGGCTACCATAGAAGAGCAAATAACGCACACGCACCAACTCTGGCTTGCGCACCTCGATCATTGAATTATCGCCGTAGGTGAATACATAATCTGGATGATTATCAAATTCGCATAGAGCCACACACGAGATCATCGAACCACAAGTTGAGGCACCCCAACCAGCGCCATTTGGACTATTTTGCATTGCCACTCTTAAGTCGGTTGTCAATTTTAGCGGTTCATCCACATCATCAGCAACATTTTCGGCATTTGGTGGTTGTTGTTTGCAGCCGCCAGCTTGTGTCAACATAGCAAAGAAGCTATCCAAGCGATTGCCATGGAAGGCCAATTTTGGCGGTTGATCTTCTATCATGAATGTCGACTCTTCTTGGATGGCTTCATGTATCACCGGCATATTGCAAATTCGGAAAACGTGCGTTGGTCTCGGCAGCTCATCACTTTGTGCCATGCTGCACATAATCACATCGAAGTCACTATCATCCAACAGATGCAACATTGGTTCACGCTGCACAACCAGCACATGATGCAACAAATCCAGCACGTCCGCATCGAATTCCTCATAATTCTCTTCGACGATATTTTGCAAAATCACACGCAGTTTGGGCGTATCATTGATCACCGATATGAGCGCATCAATATCGAGGCCCGCATCGACGGACACGAAACGTGGTGGAAATGGTTTCAGTTGCGTGTCGTAACGGTAACTCAGCGCAGCTGCAACGAATAGCGTCCACTTGGCATCGCAGGCCACCAGATCGGTTTCGAGTAAAAATCGCAGAGCATTTATTTTATCGAGCATATCTTGGGCCACTTGCAGTTCACTGTTGCGCGCTACGTAACCGTCGTATGGTCCCGATGAGGGGCCATCACATTCCGATGAGGTTTGCGAGGTCCAAGTTGCCGATGTTGGATTGCTTTGCATGATCCTGGCACCAAAATGCTGTGTTGTGTTGACTTCAAAAATTCCGTAGCGTAAAAAATAAATGAGTTTTTTTGCCACAAACTCAGCTCACTCAAATTTTATTAATCTTGCAGTTGAAAGCTTGTCAATTAAACGCGCTAAAGGCAAGCTGACTTAATTTTTCTTTTTGAAAGTTCATTCGCTGCAACTATTTCTGTTTGTTTCGTCGGCTTTTAAAGTTTATTTTCGTTTGTTTTGAAATTTGTTAAGCAAATCCAATGATTGATGTCTAAAAAATCAAAAATTGACTTTTAAGGATTTTGTTTGCTATATGAATAATTATATCTAAACAAGTGCTAAAGGAGTGTAAAGAAATTCTGAGAGAGTTTCGATGAATATCTGAGTTGTAAGTGAGATTAGACTTAGTACGCGCATGTAGAAATTCTTGCTTGACTGCTTGCTGATATGTGACGCTATGCTGGTGTGTGTGCTTTGCTGGCGATTATTCTTCTTACGTTGTTGAGCTTGCTGCTGTTTGAAAATTATTATTCGGCAATCGTGCGTAAACACGGTGAATGCTTTGGAAAAAAAAGTAAATGAAATAAATTGAAGTCAATTAAAGTAAGATAAAATAAAATAAAATAAAATAAAATAAAATAAAATAAGTTAAAAGAAAATAAAACAAACTACTTTATTAACCATCAAATCACATTTCCATATGACCTGCAACCCATCAGAAAACGGCCAACTTGATTACTTACTCAGACCCCAATAACCATACAAATAAATCAAATCAAACCAGTACAAGTAACGCATTTCAGCCAAAGGTTAATTCAATTTTTATGGCGCACTCATTCATTTTAGTTCAACGACAATAACATTAGTCATGACAAACACAATATATATACATATATATTCCAGGAAGTGCCAAGATATATATACATGAGTACTAATAGACTATACTCCCAGCTATAAAGAATGAGTAGGAAAAAATGTGTAGAAAATTTTCTAAACGAACAAACAAAATTGAAATGGGACTACAGAACATCGCCCACAAAATTTCACAAGCACAGTGGGACTACAATGTTTATTGGCACAACAAAAACTGGGACATAAGAGATAGAGGCTCAAAAAAATCGAGCAGCTTTTAAGAACGCACCGTCCCACAATGCATAACACTGCTGCATTAGACACAGAACACTTGCAACAACCCTGAAAGCATGTCAATTATAATTTAGGTAACTGAATACGAGGACCACCACCCTTACCTATGACCACAGCACGAACAGCAGTAGCAACAGTGTCAGTGTGTGTGTGCAACAAGACCGCATCTCAACCCCGCAAGCATGCCGCTAGACAGGCCATCCATCGCCAGCGCGTCTGTTACAGCAGCAGCAGCAGCACAGAGTCCACTAGGCACAGCATTGCCTGCCCTACGAACAACAAAATGAGGGTGAAGTCGTTGGCGTACCACTCACGATGCTGTGTTGTCACTTCGTACACAGTCATACATACATACGTAAGTATTTGTTTGTGTGTCAGCGCACAATAAATAAACTATTTGTGGAGGGTGTAGTGGGCGTAGATGCTTTTTTGTTGTTATTGTGTTGCGCTCAAGTTGAAAGTGCAAGAGTGGATTAGCAGCTGTCATCTGTGCTTAAACAAGTATTTGCCACATCACCGCAATGCTATTTTTTTCGCTTTTGCCTTTTAAGTTGTCATATTTAATTTTATATTTGTTGTTGTTGTTGTTGTGTGCGTATGTATGTGTTTTCTGTATTTTTTTCTGCGAATACGTTTTGTTGCTAAATGTAGCAGAAACATCAGCAAACATAAAAACTAGGGTAATAATTTCTAATTTGCAGTTATAACAAAAAAGATGAAAATTTATATGATGAAGTCTTTGAATTGTAGTGAGTGATGCCATAGACTATGGGTGGGATGGACATTAGACGGGAACACAAAAAAAATTATAATTTTTTGGAATATATAATTTGTTTTATGCTACTAACCTAAGTGTTAATTTTTCCAGTTGCTTTACAAAATCTACTCCACTGCCTACAAAACCCCGAAAACACGGTTTGACACCCCACTGTTATTCAAACTGTGTTCATAGTGCAGTGAATCTCAAACCATGTAGTAAATCAAATTTTGAAACTTTGCATTAAGCATTTTAGCATTTAAAAAGGAAGGGGATGGAGACAAAGCTCTGTTGGTTAACCACATTTGAAAGCTCTGCTCTTCGTATTTAACCAACAAACCCAAAACGAGCAACTGAAATCTCAGCCAAAGTATCAATAATGCATCGAACTATTAGGCTTAACTAAAATGTCACATTGAAGCAAGCAAAAACAACTAAAACCGTAAGAAGAATTGCTGACATTCACCCCCCCTCCGCCAAAGAACACAACCCCCACCACACATTTGCAAATAACTTTTGATCCCTGGGATATAACAAACTACAACAATAACTAGACTACTATGTAACAACAATGACAAATGAATTAGGAATTATATTCCTAACAGCGAACAGCACTAAGTGCGGTCATAGATTTCCGGTCACCCCAAGGGAAAAACGGAAACAGGAAAAACCGCTACCAAAAACAAGCAAAAAAAAATCGCCGTCAGCTGTTCGCCAATGCCTGGCTTACGGTGCGAAAGTGAAGCATTGTTGTTGGTTGAGTAAAACACCTCAATTGGGCTTACTTGCGGCATTAAGAGCGGGGATGTAAGGCAGTGGTGCATGCAAACTTGTGTGTGCCAATCGCGAGCTCGCCAGGATGTGCGCGAAGCACTACTGGATTTTAGGCTTATTGAATGGTTAAAGAAAATCAATTTGATGTTTTTGTAACAGCGCTGTTCGGGGTGTGTAAGGTAGCGCGCAGCCAGTGAAGTTGACAAATTATTTTTTAAAAATGCAGAAAAAGTAAAAAATTCTCTAAAGTCAACTTTTTGATATGCAAGAAAGGTGAAAGAAATATTTAGAATTTTAATTCTTACTGCTTTTTCTAGCTGTAATAATTGCAAGAAGTTGCCAAAATTAGCTGGAAAAAAAAAACAGTTTTTTGTTCCACGAGCTCCGCACCCTTGCCACATTTGTTTTTGCCATATTGCAAATGCCATTAATCACCCACACGTTTTTGCTCTACGAATCCATTTTTATAAACCACCTCATGGGGTTCAATGTGACATTGACATTTTGCGATTTTGTAGTGATTTTCTTGTGATTCGTTTTATTTTATTTTTTTTTTTTACTCAACGTGCGTCTCTGCCCATACTACTGAGTGGAAAGGTTACAAAAGCGTCATAATTATATTTGAAGTGATTGACTGGTGTGGGGCTCTTGGGTTCGATATTGCCATACTCGTAATTTCATTACAATGTCTGGTTAATAAAAATCTCTGTTTTGTATAATTAAAAGATAGAACTTGAGCGATGTCCCGGTGCAAGATGTGCTGAAAATATTCTTCGAGATCTCTAGACTGTAAATAGCGTTGAAGGCACTGTCTTCCAGTTATTTTAAAAATGGCAACACTTATCTGGTATAATCTTTACTTTCACCTACTTCCCATTTCAATTGATAGTTTTGTTTTATAGTACTCTGTACTGGACGTTCTCCCTACATTTCCTTATACGCCAGACCTTTAACCCTTTCGCTTATTAAAAATGTCTAACCTTTTGCAAGGTCCACTGCGCTCATGAGTCATGGCATATGTTACGATTTTAACCAACCAAAATATATGCACATGTGTGTGTGTGTGCAATCCCTCTTAAATATAGCGCAATTATATACTTCCAATGAGTTAGGTATTTTTACATTATTTATCCATCACTTTTTGAAATTAATTTTACCCATGGGACAATCTTTTCGTGAGCTTCTTTAGTGATTCAGCCTTACAGTTGCCCATTCGTTTTTTTTTTTTTTTTTTGTTCACTTCCTTCTTTCTTTCTTTTTTTTTGATATCCAACTTACTTACTTTGGCTACACCAAAAGTTTCTTCGCGTTACTTTCAGACCTACCAGCAGCATCTCGAATGATGTTTTGCAATTTTTATGTCAAAAAGTTAAACATCTACTTTTTTCGAAAGCGTATTAACCCGCACAATTTAGAGCGCACACCTTTAGATTTCAGCTCATTTGTGGTTTTTTTTCTTTTTGAGTTTTCGTTGTACTTTGTTGTTTGTGCTTGAAAAGTTTTCGTCTGTGATTTATAGGGATATTCATGGCTCTTAGTGCCCCCATAACCAGCTTGCAACTGTTGCGCCTCGGTTGGTTGAGCAGCTGTTTGTTGTATCTATGTATGTACATATGTTTGTAAGCGTTACGCTCGTGTTTTTAGCAAAACTTTTTCCTTACCTTTGGGCAAACTTTGCTTTTAAGTGCAAACCTTTTCTTTTCTTAAATGACGTCATTTTAGTGATGCCTTTGAGGTGGAAGAAATGGGTCTACTTAGCACAAACATACATAAATATCTTCCCTTTATGAAGCGAACGCATCTGCTTTCTGTATTTCGTTTTTAGTACCTGTTTTGTCTTCATATTGGTTTTGAGAAAGTTTTATTCTCTAGGGTGTCATATTTTTTCACAGCATATCAGTGACTGTATTAATAAATTACTACGTATTTTATGTATAAAATCAGTCAACCTAATGTGCCACGCAACCTAAATGACTGTGGTAGCATTATTTATGTATTGATAAAATATATTTTTATATGTATGTATGTATAGCAAACTGGGTTATATAAAAGAATGCTGACATAAAAAAGTCAAAATAACCAAATCTTATATACATTTCCTTTAACTTGAGCTGCTACTAGTTAGCAAATAGTGTGTCACAGACCTCTTTCAGAGGGAGCCAGACATAAAGTTTTCATAATTTTAGATATGAGCTTTTTTATTTTTTTTTTTTCCTGTCTTCCAAAAAAACAATTATGCATATCAACCGATGTATTTTGAAATCACAAAATACTTAAACTTCGGCTACCTGGCTACTCTGGGCTACCAATTACCAACTTTTGTGCCCTTTAGCAACACTCGCCAAATAATTGCCCAAGAAATCGTCCATCAACTCTTTTATCTGGTTCGGTATAACACAAATCGTTTTATGATTTCTTTATTATTATCTTATTGTATTGTTGATTGGATGCTATCCCTTTTGGTGCTATTGTATTTCTATGCATAACATTATTGAAGGTTACACCTTTACATTCGCTCGCAATGTTTTCCTAAAATAAGTGACCCCTTACGAATGTTTGTCAGGTCTTAAGAACGAAATATGTTCAAAAAATAAAAATAAAAAGTTATAAAATAAATTACAAAAAAGCAAATAAAATAAAATGGAATAAAATAAAATAAAATAATATAAAATAAAATAAAATAAAACAAAATAAAGTAAAATAAAATAAAATAAAATAAAATAAAATAAAATAAAATAAAATAAAATAAAATAAAATAAAATAGAATAAAATGAAATAAAATAGAATAAAATAAAAAAAATAAAATAACATAAAATAAAATAAAATGAAATGAAATAGAATAAAATAAAATAAAATAAAATAAAATAAAATAAAATAAAATAAAATAAAATAAAATAAAATAAAATAAAATAAAATAAAATAAAATAAAATAAAATAAAATAAAATAAAATAAAACAAAATGAAATAAAATGAAATAAAATAAAATGAAATAAAATAAAATAAAATAAAATAAAATAAAATAAAATAAAATAAAATAAAATAAAATAAAATTAAATAAAATAAAATATAATAAAAAAAATATAAAATTCGTATTCCATACGCCTAATCAGCTTCTTGCAAAACCATTTCTCTTACTTTTAATTAATAGATATAAGCCTTATATAATGTCCACTTTCGTTGAAATATCTGTATAGAAGCTAAAAGTCTACATACCCTTGTAACAGTAGCTATGTATGTATGAGCACGGCACCGAGTAATGGTCATTATATTTCAGTTTTATTACATTCATTTTACTCACATTTTTGTACGCTTTTTCGTACCCTAGCAATTTGTTGTTATAATTTTATAGCATTTACAGGTGCTGTTATATGAACGTTAACATGCACGTCTGAAAGGTTTAAATTGAGCAACAAAGCAAATTAAATAAGTAATGATCTCTGGGGTGAACATAAAAGTTGAAAATAAAGCTTTTATTGTCTGGTAATCAAAAATGTTTGATGTTTTTCAGAGTTTTTCTTTCATACTTTAACATAAAAAAAGAGTATTTAATCTGTACTTTGAAAGTAGTGAGCGCCAAATACTTTCTTGTGAATTGAACTATCTCTAGTCCTCACCAGAAAAGGAGCTTGGTGATCTTTCTCTTATTGTTTTGTCGTCTAAACATACTTCGTCTTCCAAAAAATTATTTACCGATCACTGCTTTCAAGTGAACCTCATTAAATTATTTTATTTGTTAATTTAACTATACTCATAGCTCTCTGCCTGATCACCTCCGTTTTCTCAGCCAGTCTCCTCTCTCTCCTTCTCATTCTCTGGTGACGCCGTTTTTGTTGTTATTTGTGTGCTCTTGAGTGTTTGATCTATGAGAAGCCTCCGAGAAAGAAATATGCTTTGAGTGAATCAACAATACGCGTTATATAGATGCCGTTATTATGTAGAGTGAATATTAAATTTCGCAAGGACATCGATTGCTAGAAGAAAATCAGAATTTAATTTATGCATAAGTTATTAATTAATTCAGTAAATTGGCTATGCTCTAGTTCTAAACAATAGTTTGCGGTTATCTACCTACGATTACGCTCATATGGAAATTAGTAACCCCACCTTCACAAAAAATTAAAACTGTACGAATGAAATTTCTCTTAAATACGTATGCAATAAAACGAAATTGGAATCAATTATCGTGAAATTTAGAAAATATTGCTTTAAATAGAATGTTGTATGCAGGGAGAATGTAAGAAAGACAAAACGCAAAAGCCTCCCAGCATTATAAGCATAAACAAAAAAATTGAGGTTAGAAATAATATGGTCACGTCATTAGAACAATATTGGCATTAGCAATACTCAAATATTTCCGTCACGTTTTCAGCTCAATTGCCAATTACAAAATTCTTATTCACTTTAAAAGAGACGAAACCCTCCAGGTTTTCAAAAGAGGACATATTCAAAACGGAAACCGCTGAACAAACATAGAAAACATAGCAGCTAATTTGTATACAAACCTAGTCGGTATAAGGGACATAAATGAAAAAACAGTTTAACTTTCATGCACCATAAAAACACAACAAAAAAACAAAATATAAAGAGAATGCGTGAAAATCTACCTAAGTATGAAGAAATAAAAAGAAAAGCTTTCGAACCAAGAAGCGATAAAAGGTGCGCTATTTAAAGTAGGATGAGAAAGCAAATACACAGCACTCGGAAGCGTATGCATCAAATATTTGGATCACGTTTCGTTACCGAAATATTCTCTTGCTCTTGCGGCAGTGTGTAGTAAATGAAAAACAAAAAATGCTAAAGTCAAATGCCTGGGGGCGCATGAAAGTGCGTATTGCATGACAAGGAAAAACACCAAAAGTTTTCAAATTCCACCGTGGCGTGTGCACACCATACTATTCAAAATGTCTAATTTGAAGGGAAGCAAATACAAATAGAATACAAAGAGATAATTGAATAAACTAAAGAAGGGCAAGGGCAGCAAGCGCACTTTTTCGCTGAAAAGGTGTGATAAGAAAAGAATCAATAAAAAAAAAATTAAAAAAAAAATTAAAAAAAAAACTGAAAATAAAACTAAATAATCAAATTGAAAATAGAATAAAATAAAAGAAAAAAAAAATTGTAATTGAATAAAAAAAAATTAAAACAAGAAAGCTAAAAAATTATACAATTAAAAAAAATATTAAAAAAAAAAATTACAAAATATCAAATAACAAAAATTAAAATAAAATTAAGAAAAATCAAATTAAAAGTGGAATGAGAGAAAAAAATAAAATCTAATGAAAGATAAAAACCAAAAAAATAAAAATAAGTTAAAAAATTTCATAAAAAAACGATAAAAAAAATTAAAATAAAGTAAAATGAGAAAAAAAATTAAAAAGAAAAATGAAAATAAAATTGAAAAAAATTAAATTAAAAATGGAAAAAGAGAAAATAAAATTTAAATCAAAACAAAATTAAATAAAAGAAAAAATTTGAAAGAAAAACAATTAAAAATAAAAAAATTAAAATTAAAAAAAAATAAAAAAAAAAATGTATTAAAAAATATTAAAAAAAAAATATATTACGAAAGAAGACAAGATTTAAAAAAGTAATTAAATTGAATGAAATTGAAATAAAAAAGAAAAAAATTAAAAATTTCATTAAAAAAAATAAAAATAAGAATAAATTATAATGAAAAGAAATTAAATTAAATAGAATTCAAATAAAAAAAAAAAAAATAAAATAATAAAAAAAAATAAAAAAAATAAAATAATAAAAACAAATTTAAAATAAAACATATCTATCAAAGCGTTATCATCACTTTGTGGAGAAGTAACAATAAAGTAAATCGATCCACCTTTTTCGCAATTTTTTTTTTTTCTTTTTTTATACACATGCATTCATACATATTAGCTACTTTATTTTGCATACTCACCTCCATTTTACTGAGTATTTGCGCGAACGCTGGCCTTTGTATATTATTTACAAATTTTCTAAAACTCTCATCCGACTCAAGTTTATCAAAGAACGTTGCTAGAATTTGATCCTGTGGCAAAATTTCCAAAATACTATCGACCAAGCCGTGCAAACCGTTGAGCTGTTGGCCCTCTTGCTTTGTTTTCGCTTCGTCAAGTTTCGTTGTTGTGATTGACGTTGTTGTAGATGGCGTTAATGTTGTATCATCTTCAAATTGTGGCTGC